>JASEVX010000011.1:38358732-38573031 GCA_031761405.1 Serripes groenlandicus
AGTCACTCCTTGTCATTTTAACTTATACAGCATTGCCGGTTCGCCTAAAATAAGCAGAATACATGTATACAATTATGGTAACTTTGTGACATTTAAGTTCATTCCTTTCCTTTCCTGTCTGAGTCAGTTGTCACGAAAGCAAGCAAATCGGGCAACCGTGTTCATAACTTCGCAATACTATTATTATTGTTACAAATTTGCGTTTCGTAAGCAGACGTTTTATTTGTGATCTACGATGTGTTGTCATATAATAAATAAGATAATGTTTTTTTCTAGAAAGTTGTTCGTTTTCAGATTAAAAAGAATATTTTATATTTAACGACAACCAGTGTTTATTATTATTATTATTATTATTATTATTATTATTATTATTCGGTACATTTTCGCCTTAAGTGTTAGATTTGTGGTTTCAAGTTATGATTATTATTCCGTTACGTTCAACGTTAGCATTTGCCAAATTATCTATACTTTCAAATGGAAGCAATGTTTAGGTTAGACAGCAGCCACTATTATACAGCATGTTCGCATAAGTGGGTTATGTGTGCAAGATACCGTGTATAAAGGTATGATAACATTTCATCACATGTAAACGTTGATTTATTTCCATAGCACAGAAGTACGTACAGCAACCAACAGTAGCTATTACTTGTCAATAGCAATAGTGTTTTTATTAACAACTGCATGCCTTCAGTTCGAAAATGTACGTCTTCTTTGTTACAATGTATTGTATATAAAAATTCAGTTAATGTTGTATTCGCCTTAAGTGTGCAAACTACCATGTACAACGGTACGATAACATTTCGTCACATTGAAATATTGATTACATTTGTCATATTTCTTTCCACAGCACAGAAGCACGTACAACCAGCAACAGTAGCTATCATATTGTCAAAATTGTATCACTACTGCCATATAATGCAAAATAGCATAGCCTAGCAACCATGTGTTCGACTTATTAACATGTCTTGGGGGAATAATTAGTTTAAGAAAGCACCCTAGAAACATTTCTGCAAAAGTATTTAAAAATGAAGATTTTTCAAGTGTTCACTACAGCCATATACAACTCATAACGTGCTGCTAAGGACGGAATAATAACATACAGTAACGTTACAAAGCGCTCTCATCCAACATTTGATTATGTAGAGACCTCTTCTTCTACTTTGTTACTGTCTAGGGCTTAGTTCTTCGCAGGCAAGTGAGGCCATCAAAATGGTAAAAACAACAAATTAGGCATATTTGCAAATAGAAATGAAATAAAAAAAATCTGTGTTAGTTTAGGCTGTGTATGACTGCAGACGGGACTTAAATCAGTCTACAGACGTGATCTGTGCAAGGTCCGGAGGAAGGGGGTTCCAGTCTCTGATAGTTCTAGGAAAATACTGTGCTTGTACTGTTCATGGTACAGTGTTTGGTACATCTTTTATAGATGACACGTAGTGAAAAATCGATAGACATACAAAAAACCCAATTTGGTCTATTTATAGCTTATTGTTAAAATGTGTTTGATGCCCCGCTTACTTGTGACAAAGACCTAATAACACTAGGTCTTGCTTGTGATTTGTTAATTGTATATTATTATTTATTTATATATACATATGTATATGTAGGGGATGGATAAATGGAATGGTACGCAGGACAGGGTAGACGAGAGAGACAATCGACATTGTATATTTGACATTGAAGTTTATATGAAGATTTGCAAGGGGTCTTTGAACGCGATTTGATTTACACTAAAGTTAATAAGCACTCGTGTGAGACCGGTATGGTAACATATGCGAATGGGCCCTGGTGTTTTTCTTGAATTTAGTGATCTAAGCCAAACCGATGGTATGGTCGGATAGAGGAGAGTTTGTTCTACCATTAAATGCCAAAACAACCTAGGATCGGGCTACTTTTAAACGTTTGCGATGCGGAACACAAGTTGAATACGCACATTTGCGATCCATTTGGGTATCACACTGGTGTACTTTCTCCTATATTAATGTTTATATATATATATTAGTTGAATGTATTTAGGGCCATGCAGATGATACTGGCAGGTTATACATTCTTTTTCAATGATGTTTTATGCTACTTTCCAAAACACCACAGTTTGGCGTGTTTCTTCTCAAGGATGTTTCGTGTCACTTTCCACAATGTTTCCATCATATCACTGTGTGAGAACAGAACACACTATAAGTTTTATTCATATGTTTCATCTTGAAAAGATTTACATTATACATGGGCATACAAAACATATCAGACGATGACAATTTGTATAATGCTAATCCTCTGTCTGGGTTTCTGTGATAAATAATAGAACAGAACAGAACTGAACAGAACCTTTCATTAATAATATAATATACAAATACATAGGGCATACACAAACTATATACCAGACGATGTTAATATTAATGTTAGATGTAATAGCAGTTAGTGTTTGTGTGACATAGAATGGAACGGAACCTTTATTCATATAGGATTGATCTTCAACAGATTTTAATTTCAATTTTTCAATTTATTCATTTACGTAATCAAAGGCCACCGGCCCAAAATACATAATAAAATGTTACAAATAATAATACATCATATGTTTCAAAGGTAGTTTTGTTTGCACATACTCATGCTTTTTTAGTGATTCTACCCAGCTAGGCAATAGGACTGAAGCTAGTGTGGTAAGAGGAGCCATTGCTCATAGCCCGCCCTGCTTTCAGAGGTCGTTTTGTTTGTATCGTTGGGTGTTTTAGGCCGTTTTCAACATCATTCCAGTAATACCATCCATCAGTTCACACACTCGTGATCCCTGGGTGAATCAACTCAGCTATGCAATAGACCTGATCACATTGTGGCAAGAGAAACAATTGCCCGCCATGCTTTAAAATGTCGTTTTGTTTGCACATACTCATGCTTTTTTAGTGATTTTCCCATAACCCCATTCCCACATGCATACACTCCCTATAAATGAACTATCGAAAACATTGTGTAAAAAACAGCCATTGCTCATCATGTTCTCAAAGGTCGTTTTGCTTGCATTGTTGTGGTTTTAGGCCGTTTTCAACAGCATGTATGCCCAATCGACATCACAGTGCACATACTCGTGTTTTTGGGTGATTCTACCAAGCTAGGCAATAGGACTGAAAACAGTGTGGTAATAGGAGCCATTGCTCATCATGTTTTCGAAGGTCGTTTTAATAGCGTTGTTGGTTGTTTTAGGCCATCTTCAACAGCATTTATGTTAAATACACCTCACTGCCCACACACACATGCTTCCTGGGTGAATCAACCCATCTACGCGATAGCACTGAAAACAGTGTGGCATAAGGAGCCATTGCTCATCATGTTTTCAAAGGTCAATGTGATTGCATTGTTGGGGTTTATAGGCCGTTTTCAACAGCATTCATGTCCAATCACTCTCACAGTTCACAAACTCATGGGACCTGGGAGAATCGACCAGCTATGGGTTAGGACGAATGAAAACAGTGTGGAAAGAGGAGCCGTTGCTAATCATGATTTCAAAGGTCGTTTTGTTTGTATTGTTGGATGTTTTACGCCGGTTTCAACATCGTATATGTCAAATCACCCGCACTGTTCACATACTCATGCGTCCTGGGTGATTCAATCCAGCTACTCAATAGTACTGAACACACTCTGACAAAGGGAGCCATTGCTCGCCCTGCTTTCAGAGGTCGTTTTGTTTGTAGTGTTGGGTGTTTTAGGCCGTTTTCAACTACATTCCAGTCCTACCACCCCGTCAGTTCACACACTCGTGATCCCTGGGTGAATCAACCCAGCTATGCAATAGACCTGAACACATCGTGGCAAGAGAAGCAATTGCCCGCCATGCTTTAAAATGTCGTTTTGATTGCACATACTCATGTTTTTTGAGTGATTCTACCCAGCTAGGCAACAGGACTGAAAACAGTGTGGTAAGAGGAGGCATTGCTCATCATGTTTTCAAAGGACGTTTTGATTGCGTTGTTGGTTGTCTTACGCCGTTTTCAACATCATATATGTCAAATCGCCGCACGCACTGTTCATCTACTCGTGCGTCCTGGGTGATTCAACCCAGCTATGCGTTAGGACTGAAAACAGTGTGGAAAAAGGAGCCATTGCTAATCATGATTTCAAAGGTCGTTTTGTTTGTATTGTTGGGTGTTTTACGCCGTGTTCAACATCATATATGTCAAATCACACGCACTGTTCACATACTCATGCGTCCTGGGTGATTCAACCCAGCTACTCAATAGTACTGAACACACTGTGACAAAGGGAGCAATTGCCCGTCCGGCTTTCAGAGGTCGTTTTGTTGGTATTGTTGGGTGTTTTAGGCCGTTTTCCACATCATTCAAGTCATACCACCCCGTCAGTTCACACACTCGTGATCCCTGGGTGAATCAACCCAGCTATGCAATAGACCTGAACACATTGTGGCAAGAGAAGCAATTGCCCGCCATGCTTTAAAATGTTGTTTTGTTTGCATTGTATGGGTTTTGATCTTGGAAGCGAGTGGTTGCATGACTAAATAAGTGTGGAAAGTGGCATAAAGTAACTGCATGTGGGAAAGGGTGAGTTTGTGCTCACTGGTCTTCGCACCTCTGCAGGTCAAATCCCTTTCGGCGGTACAGTGAACGATTTTCCCATAACCCCATTGATAAATGAACTATCGAAAACATTGTGTAAAAAACAGCCATTGCTCATCATGTTCTCAAAGGTCGTTTTGCTTGCATTGTTGTGGTTTTAGGCCGTTTTCAACAGCATGTATGCCCAATCGACATCACAGTGCACATACTCGTGTTTTTGGGTGATTCTACCAAGCTAGGCAATAGGACTGAAAACAGTGTGGTAATAGGAGCCATTGCTCATCATGTTTTCGAAGGTCGTTTTAATAGCGTTGTTGGTTGTTTTAGGCCGTCTTCAAAAGCATTTATGTTAAATACACCTCACTGCTCACACACACATGCTTCCTGGGTGAATCAACCCATCTACGCGATAGCACTGAAAACAGTGTGGCATAAGGAGCCATTGCTCATCATGTTTTCAAAGGTCAATGTGATTGCATTGTTGGGGTTTATAGGCCGTTTTCAACAGCATTCATGTCCAATCACTCTCACAGTTCACAAACTCATGGGACCTGGGAGAATCGACCAGCTATGCGTTAGGACGACTGAAAACAGTGTGGAAAGAGGAGCCGTTGCTAATCATGATTTCAAAGGTCGTTTTGTTTGTATTGTTGGGTGTTTTACGCCGGTTTCAACATCGTATATGTCAAATCACCCGCACTGTTCACATACTCATGCGTCATGGGTGATTCAATCCAGCTATTCAAAAGTACTGAACACACTCTGACAAAGGGAGCCATTGCTCGCCATGCTTTCAGAGGTCGTTTTGTTTATAGTGTTGGGTGTTTTAGGCCGTTTTCAACTACATTCCAGTCCTACCACCCCGTCAGTTCACACACTCGTGATCCCTGGGTGAATCAACCCAGCTATGCAATAGACCTGAACACATCGTGGCAAGAGAAGCAATTGCCCGCCATGCTTTAAAATGTCGTTTTGATTGCACATACTCATTTTTTTTGAGTGATTCTACCCAGCTAGGCAACAGGACTGAAAACAGTGTGGTAAGAGGAGGCATTGCTCATCATGTTTTCAAAGGGCGTTTTGATTGCGTTGTTGGTTGTCTTACGCCGTTTTCAACATCTTATATGTCAAATCGCCGCACGCACTGTTCATCTACTCGTGCGTCCTGGGTGATTCAACCCAGCTATGCGTTAGGACTGAAAACAGTGTGGAAAAAGGAGCCATTGCTAATCATGATTTCAAAGGTCGTTTTGTTTGTATTGTTGGGTGTTTTACGCCGTGTTCAACATCATATATGTCAAATCACACGCACTGTTCACATACTCATGCGTCCTGGGTGATTCAACCCAGCTACTCAATAGTACTGAACACACTGTGACAAAGGGAGCAATTGCCCGTCCGGCTTTCAGAGGTCGTTTTGTTGGTATTGTTGGGTGTTTTAGGCCGTTTTCCACATCATTCAAGTCATACCACCCCGTCAGTTCACACACTCGTGATCCCTGGGTGAATCAACCCAGCTATGCAATAGACCTGAACACATTGTGGCAAGAGAAGCAATTGCCCGCCATGCTTTAAAATGTTGTTTTGTTTGCATTGTATGGGTTTTGATCTTGGAAGCGAGTGGTTGCATGACTAAATAAGTGTGGAAAGTGGCATAAAGTAACTGCATGTGGGAAATCCCTTTCGGCGGTACAGTGAACGATTTTCCCATAACCCCATTCCCACATGCATACACTCCCTATAAATGAACTATCGAAAACATTGTGTAAAAAACAGCCATTGCTCATCATGTTCTCAAAGGTCGTTTTGCTTGCATTGTTGTGGTTTTAGGCCGTTTTCAACAGCATGTATGCCCAATCGACATCACAGTGCACATACTCGTGTTTTTGGGTGATTCTACCAAGCTAGGCAATAGGACTGAAAACAGTGTGGTAATAGGAGCCATTGCTCATCATGTTTTCGAAGGTCGTTTTAATAGCGTTGTTGGTTGTTTTAGGCCGTCTTCAAAAGCATTTATGTTAAATACACCTCACTGCTCACACACACATGCTTCCTGGGTGAATCAACCCATCTACGCGATAGCACTGAAAACAGTGTGGCATAAGGAGCCATTGCTCATCATGTTTTCAAAGGTCAATGTGATTGCATTGTTGGGGTTTATAGGCCGTTTTCAACAGCATTCATGTCCAATCACTCTCACAGTTCACAAACTCATGGGACCTGGGAGAATCGACCAGCTATGCGTTAGGACGACTGAAAACAGTGTGGAAAGAGGAGCCGTTGCTAATCATGATTTCAAAGGTCGTTTTGTTTGTATTGTTGGGTGTTTTACGCCGGTTTCAACATCGTATATGTCAAATCACCCGCACTGTTCACATACTCATGCGTCCTGGGTGATTCAATCCAACTACTCAAAAGTACTGAACACACTCTGACAAAGGGAGCCATTGCTCGCCATGCTTTCAGAGGTCACCTTGTTTATAGTGTTGGGTGTTTTAGGCCGTTTTCAACATCATTCCAGTCCTACCACCCCGTCAGTTCACACACTCGTGATCCCTGGGTGAATCAACCCAGCTATGCAATAGACCTGAACACATCGTGGCAAGAGAAGCAATTGCCCGCCATGCTTTAAAATGTCGTTTTGATTGCACATACTCATTTTTTTTGAGTGATTCTACCCAGCTAGGCAACAGGACTGAAAACAGTGTGGTAAGAGGAGGCATTGCTCATCATGTTTTCAAAGGGCGTTTTGATTGCGTTGTTGGTTGTCTTACGCCGTTTTCAACATCTTATATGTCAAATCGCCGCACGCACTGTTCATCTACTCGTGCGTCCTGGGTGATTCAACCCAGCTATGCGTTAGGACTGAAAACAGTGTGGAAAAAGGAGCCATTGCTAATCATGATTTCAAAGGTCGTTTTGTTTGTATTGTTGGGTGTTTTACGCCGTGTTCAACATCATATATGTCAAATCACACGCACTGTTCACATACTCATGCGTCCTGGGTGATTCAACCCAGCTACTCAATAGTACTGAACACACTGTGACAAAGGGAGCAATTGCCCGTCCGGCTTTCAGAGGTCGTTTTGTTGGTATTGTTGGGTGTTTTAGGCCGTTTTCCACATCATTCAAGTCATACCACCCCGTCAGTTCACACACTCGTGATCCCTGGGTGAATCAACCCAGCTATGCAATAGACCTGAACACATTGTGGCAAGAGAAGCAATTGCCCGCCATGCTTTAAAATGTTGTTTTGTTTGCATTGTATGGGTTTTGATCTTGGAAGCGAGTGGTTGCATGACTAAATAAGTGTGGAAAGTGGCATAAAGTAACTGCATGTGGGAAATCCCTTTCGGCGGTACAGTGAACGATTTTCCCATAACCCCATTCCCACATGCATACACTCCCTATAAATGAACTATCGAAAACATTGTGTAAAAAACAGCCATTGCTCATCATGTTCTCAAAGGTCGTTTTGCTTGCATTGTTGTGGTTTTAGGCCGTTTTCAACAGCATGTATGCCCAATCGACATCACAGTGCACATACTCGTGTTTTTGGGTGATTCTACCAAGCTAGGCAATAGGACTGAAAACAGTGTGGTAATAGGAGCCATTGCTCATCATGTTTTCGAAGGTCGTTTTAATAGCGTTGTTGGTTGTTTTAGGCCGTCTTCAAAAGCATTTATGTTAAATACACCTCACTGCTCACACACACATGCTTCCTGGGTGAATCAACCCATCTACGCGATAGCACTGAAAACAGTGTGGCATAAGGAGCCATTGCTCATCATGTTTTCAAAGGTCAATGTGATTGCATTGTTGGGGTTTATAGGCCGTTTTCAACAGCATTCATGTCCAATCACTCTCACAGTTCACAAACTCATGGGACCTGGGAGAATCGACCAGCTATGCGTTAGGACGACTGAAAACAGTGTGGAAAGAGGAGCCGTTGCTAATCATGATTTCAAAGGTCGTTTTGTTTGTATTGTTGGGTGTTTTACGCCGGTTTCAACATCGTATATGTCAAATCACCCGCACTGTTCACATACTCATGCGTCCTGGGTGATTCAATCCAGCTACTCAAAAGTACTGAACACACTCTGACAAAGGGAGCCATTGCTCGCCATGCTTTCAGAGGTCGTTTTGTTTATAGTGTTGGGTGTTTTAGGCCGTTTTCAACATCATTCCAGTCCTACCACCCCGTCAGTTCACACACTCGTGATCCCTGGGTGAATCAACCCAGCTATGCAATAGACCTGAACACATCGTGGCAAGAGAAGCAATTGCCCGCCATGCTTTAAAATGTCGTTTTGATTGCACATACTCATTTTTTTTGAGTGATTCTACCCAGCTAGGCAACAGGACTGAAAACAGTGTGGTAAGAGGAGGCATTGCTCATCATGTTTTCAAAGGGCGTTTTGATTGCGTTGTTGGTTGTCTTACGCCGTTTTCAACATCTTATATGTCAAATCGCCGCACGCACTGTTCATCTACTCGTGCGTCCTGGGTGATTCAACCCAGCTATGCGTTAGGACTGAAAACAGTGTGGAAAAAGGAGCCATTGCTAATCATGATTTCAAAGGTCGTTTTGTTTGTATTGTTGGGTGTTTTACGCCGTGTTCAACATCATATATGTCAAATCACACGCACTGTTCACATACTCATGCGTCCTGGGTGATTCAACCCAGCTACTCAATAGTACTGAACACACTGTGACAAAGGGAGCAATTGCCCGTCCGGCTTTCAGAGGTCGTTTTGTTGGTATTGTTGGGTGTTTTAGGCCGTTTTCCACATCATTCAAGTCATACCACCCCGTCAGTTCACACACTCGTGATCCCTGGGTGAATCAACCCAGCTATGCAATAGACCTGAACACATTGTGGCAAGAGAAGCAATTGCCCGCCATGCTTTAAAATGTTGTTTTGTTTGCATTGTATGGGTTTTGATCTTGGAAGCGAGTGGTTGCATGACTAAATAAGTGTGGAAAGTGGCATAAAGTAACTGCATGTGGGAAATCCCTTTCGGCGGTACAGTGAACGATTTTCCCATAACCCCATTCCCACATGCATACACTCCCTATAAATGAACTATCGAAAACATTGTGTAAAAAACAGCCATTGCTCATCATGTTCTCAAAGGTCGTTTTGCTTGCATTGTTGTGGTTTTAGGCCGTTTTCAACAGCATGTATGCCCAATCGACATCACAGTGCACATACTCGTGTTTTTGGGTGATTCTACCAAGCTAGGCAATAGGACTGAAAACAGTGTGGTAATAGGAGCCATTGCTCATCATGTTTTCGAAGGTCGTTTTAATAGCGTTGTTGGTTGTTTTAGGCCGTCTTCAAAAGCATTTATGTTAAATACACCTCACTGCTCACACACACATGCTTCCTGGGTGAATCAACCCATCTACGCGATAGCACTGAAAACAGTGTGGCATAAGGAGCCATTGCTCATCATGTTTTCAAAGGTCAATGTGATTGCATTGTTGGGGTTTATAGGCCGTTTTCAACAGCATTCATGTCCAATCACTCTCACAGTTCACAAACTCATGGGACCTGGGAGAATCGACCAGCTATGCGTTAGGACGACTGAAAACAGTGTGGAAAGAGGAGCCGTTGCTAATCATGATTTCAAAGGTCGTTTTGTTTGTATTGTTGGGTGTTTTACGCCGGTTTCAACATCGTATATGTCAAATCACCCGCACTGTTCACATACTCATGCGTCCTGGGTGATTCAATCCAGCTATTCAAAAGTACTGAACACACTCTGACAAAGGGAGCCATTGCTCGCCATGCTTTCAGAGGTCGTTTTGTTTATAGTGTTGGGTGTTTTAGGCCGTTTTCAACATCATTCCAGTCCTACCACCCCGTCAGTTCACACACTCGTGATCCCTGGGTGAATCAACCCAGCTATGCAATAGACCTGAACACATCGTGGCAAGAGAAGCAATTGCCCGCCATCCTTTAAAATGTCGTTTGAATTGCACATACTCATGTTTTTTGAGTGATTCTACCCAGCTAGGCAACAGGACTGAAAACAGTGTGGTAAGAGGAGGCATTGCTCATCATGTTTTCAAAGGGCGTTTTGATTGCGTTGTTGGTTGTCTTACGCCGTTTTCAACATCATATATGTCAAATCGCCGCACGCACTGTTCATCTACTCGTGCGTCCTGGGTGATTCAACCCAGCTATGCGTTAGGACTGAAAACAGTGTGGAAAAGGGAGCCATTGCTAATCATGATTTCAAAGGTCGTTTTGTTTGTATTGTTGGGTGTTTTACGCCGTGTTCAACATCATATATGTCAAATCACACGCACTGTTCACATACTCATGCGTCCTGGGTGATTCAACCCAGCTACTCAATAGTACTGAACACGCTGTGACAAAGGGAGCAATTGCCCGTCCGGCTTTCAGAGGTCGTTTTGTTGGTATTGTTGGGTGTTTTAGGCCGTTTTCCACATCATTCAAGTCATACCACCCCGTCAGTTCACACACTCGTGATCCCTGGGTGAATCAACCCAGCTATGCAATAGACCTGAACACATTGTGGCAAGAGAAGCAATTACCCGCCATGCTTTAAAATGTTGTTTTGTTTGCATTGTATGGGTTTTGATCTTGGAAGCGAGTGGTTGCATGACTAAATAAGTGTGGAAAGTGGCATAAAGTAACTGCATGTGGGAAATCCCTTTCGGCGGTACAGTGAACGATTTTCCCATAACCCCATTCCCACATGCATACACTCCCTATAAATGAACTATCGAAAACATTGTGTAAAAAACAGCCATTGCTCATCATGTTCTCAAAGGTCGTTTTGCTTGCATTGTTGTGGTTTTAGGCCGTTTTCAACAGCATGTATGCCCAATCGACATCACAGTGCACATACTCGTGTTTTTGGGTGATTCTACCAAGCTAGGCAATAGGACTGAAAACAGTGTGGTAATAGGAGCCATTGCTCATCATGTTTTCGAAGGTCGTTTTAATAGCGTTGTTGGTTGTTTTAGGCCGTCTTCAAAAGCATTTATGTTAAATACACCTCACTGCTCACACACACATGCTTCCTGGGTGAATCAACCCATCTACGCGATAGCACTGAAAACAGTGTGGCATAAGGAGCCATTGCTCATCATGTTTTCAAAGGTCAATGTGATTGCATTGTTGGGGTTTATAGGCCGTTTTCAACAGCATTCATGTCCAATCACTCTCACAGTTCACAAACTCATGGGACCTGGGAGAATCGACCAGCTATGCGTTAGGACGACTGAAAACAGTGTGGAAAGAGGAGCCGTTGCTAATCATGATTTCAAAGGTCGTTTTGTTTGTATTGTTGGGTGTTTTACGCCGGTTTCAACATCGTATATGTCAAATCACCCGCACTGTTCACATACTCATGCGTCCTGGGTGATTCAATCCAGCTATTCAAAAGTACTGAACACACTCTGACAAAGGGAGCCATTGCTCGCCATGCTTTCAGAGGTCGTTTTGTTTATAGTGTTGGGTGTTTTAGGCCGTTTTCAACTACATTCCAGTCCTACCACCCCGTCAGTTCACACACTCGTGATCCCTGGGTGAATCAACCCAGCTATGCAATAGACCTGAACACATCGTGGCAAGAGAAGCAATTGCCCGCCATGCTTTAAAATGTCGTTTTGATTGCACATACTCATTTTTTTTGAGTGATTCTACCCAGCTAGGCAACAGGACTGAAAACAGTGTGGTAAGAGGAGGCATTGCTCATCATGTTTTCAAAGGGCGTTTTGATTGCGTTGTTGGTTGTCTTACGCCGTTTTCAACATCTTATATGTCAAATCGCCGCACGCACTGTTCATCTACTCGTGCGTCCTGGGTGATTCAACCCAGCTATGCGTTAGGACTGAAAACAGTGTGGAAAAAGGAGCCATTGCTAATCATGATTTCAAAGGTCGTTTTGTTTGTATTGTTGGGTGTTTTACGCCGTGTTCAACATCATATATGTCAAATCACACGCACTGTTCACATACTCATGCGTCCTGGGTGATTCAACCCAGCTACTCAATAGTACTGAACACACTGTGACAAAGGGAGCAATTGCCCGTCCGGCTTTCAGAGGTCGTTTTGTTGGTATTGTTGGGTGTTTTAGGCCGTTTTCCACATCATTCAAGTCATACCACCCCGTCAGTTCACACACTCGTGATCCCTGGGTGAATCAACCCAGCTATGCAATAGACCTGAACACATTGTGGCAAGAGAAGCAATTGCCCGCCATGCTTTAAAATGTTGTTTTGTTTGCATTGTATGGGTTTTGATCTTGGAAGCGAGTGGTTGCATGACTAAATAAGTGTGGAAAGTGGCATAAAGTAACTGCATGTGGGAAATCCCTTTCGGCGGTACAGTGAACGATTTTCCCATAACCCCATTCCCACATGCATACACTCCCTATAAATGAACTATCGAAAACATTGTGTAAAAAACAGCCATTGCTCATCATGTTCTCAAAGGTCGTTTTGCTTGCATTGTTGTGGTTTTAGGCCGTTTTCAACAGCATGTATGCCCAATCGACATCACAGTGCACATACTCGTGTTTTTGGGTGATTCTACCAAGCTAGGCAATAGGACTGAAAACAGTGTGGTAATAGGAGCCATTGCTCATCATGTTTTCGAAGGTCGTTTTAATAGCGTTGTTGGTTGTTTTAGGCCGTCTTCAAAAGCATTTATGTTAAATACACCTCACTGCTCACACACACATGCTTCCTGGGTGAATCAACCCATCTACGCGATAGCACTGAAAACAGTGTGGCATAAGGAGCCATTGCTCATCATGTTTTCAAAGGTCAATGTGATTGCATTGTTGGGGTTTATAGGCCGTTTTCAACAGCATTCATGTCCAATCACTCTCACAGTTCACAAACTCATGGGACCTGGGAGAATCGACCAGCTATGCGTTAGGACGACTGAAAACAGTGTGGAAAGAGGAGCCGTTGCTAATCATGATTTCAAAGGTCGTTTTGTTTGTATTGTTGGGTGTTTTACGCCGGTTTCAACATCGTATATGTCAAATCACCCGCACTGTTCACATACTCATGCGTCCTGGGTGATTCAATCCAGCTACTCAAAAGTACTGAACACACTCTGACAAAGGGAGCCATTGCTCGCCATGCTTTCAGAGGTCGTTTTGTTTATAGTGTTGGGTGTTTTAGGCCGTTTTCAACATCATTCCAGTCCTACCACCCCGTCAGTTCACACACTCGTGATCCCTGGGTGAATCAACCCAGCTATGCAATAGACCTGAACACATCGTGGCAAGAGAAGCAATTGCCCGCCATGCTTTAAAATGTCGTTTTGATTGCACATACTCATTTTTTTTGAGTGATTCTACCCAGCTAGGCAACAGGACTGAAAACAGTGTGGTAAGAGGAGGCATTGCTCATCATGTTTTCAAAGGGCGTTTTGATTGCGTTGTTGGTTGTCTTACGCCGTTTTCAACATCTTATATGTCAAATCGCCGCACGCACTGTTCATCTACTCGTGCGTCCTGGGTGATTCAACCCAGCTATGCGTTAGGACTGAAAACAGTGTGGAAAAAGGAGCCATTGCTAATCATGATTTCAAAGGTCGTTTTGTTTGTATTGTTGGGTGTTTTACGCCGTGTTCAACATCATATATGTCAAATCACACGCACTGTTCACATACTCATGCGTCCTGGGTGATTCAACCCAGCTACTCAATAGTACTGAACACACTGTGACAAAGGGAGCAATTGCCCGTCCGGCTTTCAGAGGTCGTTTTGTTGGTATTGTTGGGTGTTTTAGGCCGTTTTCCACATCATTCAAGTCATACCACCCCGTCAGTTCACACACTCGTGATCCCTGGGTGAATCAACCCAGCTATGCAATAGACCTGAACACATTGTGGCAAGAGAAGCAATTGCCCGCCATGCTTTAAAATGTTGTTTTGTTTGCATTGTATGGGTTTTGATCTTGGAAGCGAGTGGTTGCATGACTAAATAAGTGTGGAAAGTGGCATAAAGTAACTGCATGTGGGAAATCCCTTTCGGCGGTACAGTGAACGATTTTCCCATAACCCCATTCCCACATGCATACACTCCCTATAAATGAACTATCGAAAACATTGTGTAAAAAACAGCCATTGCTCATCATGTTCTCAAAGGTCGTTTTGCTTGCATTGTTGTGGTTTTAGGCCGTTTTCAACAGCATGTATGCCCAATCGACATCACAGTGCACATACTCGTGTTTTTGGGTGATTCTACCAAGCTAGGCAATAGGACTGAAAACAGTGTGGTAATAGGAGCCATTGCTCATCATGTTTTCGAAGGTCGTTTTAATAGCGTTGTTGGTTGTTTTAGGCCGTCTTCAAAAGCATTTATGTTAAATACACCTCACTGCTCACACACACATGCTTCCTGGGTGAATCAACCCATCTACGCGATAGCACTGAAAACAGTGTGGCATAAGGAGCCATTGCTCATCATGTTTTCAAAGGTCAATGTGATTGCATTGTTGGGGTTTATAGGCCGTTTTCAACAGCATTCATGTCCAATCACTCTCACAGTTCACAAACTCATGGGACCTGGGAGAATCGACCAGCTATGCGTTAGGACGACTGAAAACAGTGTGGAAAGAGGAGCCGTTGCTAATCATGATTTCAAAGGTCGTTTTGTTTGTATTGTTGGGTGTTTTACGCCGGTTTCAACATCGTATATGTCAAATCACCCGCACTGTTCACATACTCATGCGTCCTGGGTGATTCAATCCAGCTACTCAAAAGTACTGAACACACTCTGACAAAGGGAGCCATTGCTCGCCATGCTTTCAGAGGTCGTTTTGTTTATAGTGTTGGGTGTTTTAGGCCGTTTTCAACATCATTCCAGTCCTACCACCCCGTCAGTTCACACACTCGTGATCCCTGGGTGAATCAACCCAGCTATGCAATAGACCTGAACACATCGTGGCAAGAGAAGCAATTGCCCGCCATGCTTTAAAATGTCGTTTTGATTGCACATACTCATTTTTTTTGAGTGATTCTACCCAGCTAGGCAACAGGACTGAAAACAGTGTGGTAAGAGGAGGCATTGCTCATCATGTTTTCAAAGGGCGTTTTGATTGCGTTGTTGGTTGTCTTACGCCGTTTTCAACATCTTATATGTCAAATCGCCGCACGCACTGTTCATCTACTCGTGCGTCCTGGGTGATTCAACCCAGCTATGCGTTAGGACTGAAAACAGTGTGGAAAAAGGAGCCATTGCTAATCATGATTTCAAAGGTCGTTTTGTTTGTATTGTTGGGTGTTTTACGCCGTGTTCAACATCATATATGTCAAATCACACGCACTGTTCACATACTCATGCGTCCTGGGTGATTCAACCCAGCTACTCAATAGTACTGAACACACTGTGACAAAGGGAGCAATTGCCCGTCCGGCTTTCAGAGGTCGTTTTGTTGGTATTGTTGGGTGTTTTAGGCCGTTTTCCACATCATTCAAGTCATACCACCCCGTCAGTTCACACACTCGTGATCCCTGGGTGAATCAACCCAGCTATGCAATAGACCTGAACACATTGTGGCAAGAGAAGCAATTGCCCGCCATGCTTTAAAATGTTGTTTTGTTTGCATTGTATGGGTTTTGATCTTGGAAGCGAGTGGTTGCATGACTAAATAAGTGTGGAAAGTGGCATAAAGTAACTGCATGTGGGAAATCCCTTTCGGCGGTACAGTGAACGATTTTCCCATAACCCCATTCCCACATGCATACACTCCCTATAAATGAACTATCGAAAACATTGTGTAAAAAACAGCCATTGCTCATCATGTTCTCAAAGGTCGTTTTGCTTGCATTGTTGTGGTTTTAGGCCGTTTTCAACAGCATGTATGCCCAATCGACATCACAGTGCACATACTCGTGTTTTTGGGTGATTCTACCAAGCTAGGCAATAGGACTGAAAACAGTGTGGTAATAGGAGCCATTGCTCATCATGTTTTCGAAGGTCG
Organism: Serripes groenlandicus; assembly: GCA_031761405.1. Lineage (NCBI taxonomy): Eukaryota > Metazoa > Mollusca > Bivalvia > Cardiida > Cardiidae > Serripes > Serripes groenlandicus. Next base: position 38,375,275 of record JASEVX010000011.1, read on the forward strand.
TTTTAATAGCGTTGTTGGTTGTTTTAGGCCGTCTTCAAAAGCATTTATGTTAAATACACCTCACTGCTCACACACACATGCTTCCTGGGTGAATCAACCCATCTACGCGATAGCACTGAAAACAGTGTGGCATAAGGAGCCATTGCTCATCATGTTTTCAAAGGTCAATGTGATTGCATTGTTGGGGTTTATAGGCCGTTTTCAACAGCATTCATGTCCAATCACTCTCACAGTTCACAAACTCATGGGACCTGGGAGAATCGACCAGCTATGCGTTAGGACGACTGAAAACAGTGTGGAAAGAGGAGCCGTTGCTAATCATGATTTCAAAGGTCGTTTTGTTTGTATTGTTGGGTGTTTTACGCCGGTTTCAACATCGTATATGTCAAATCACCCGCACTGTTCACATACTCATGCGTCCTGGGTGATTCAATCCAGCTACTCAAAAGTACTGAACACACTCTGACAAAGGGAGCCATTGCTCGCCATGCTTTCAGAGGTCGTTTTGTTTGTAGTGTTGGGTGTTTTAGGCCGTTTTCAACATCATTCCAGTCCTACCACCCCGTCAGTTCACACACTCGTGATCCCTGGGTGAATCAACCCAGCTATGCAATAGACCTGAACACATCGTGGCAAGAGAAGCAATTGCCCGCCATCCTTTAAAATGTCGTTTTGATTGCACATACTCATGTTTTTTGAGTGATTCTACCCAGCTAGGCAACAGGACTGAAAACAGTGTGGTAAGAGGAGGCATTGCTCATCATGTTTTCAAAGGGCGTTTTGATTGCGTTGTTGGTTGTCTTACGCCGTTTTCAACATCATATATGTCAAATCGCCGCACGCACTGTTCATCTACTCGTGCGTCCTGGGTGATTCAACCCAGCTATGCGTTAGGACTGAAAACAGTGTGGAAAAAGGAGCCATTACTAATCATGATTTCAAAGGTCGTTTTGTTTGTATTGTTGGGTGTTTTACGCCGTGTTCAACATCATATATGTCAAATCACACGCACTGTTCACATACTCATGCGTCCTGGGTGATTCAACCCAGCGACTCAATAGTACTGAACACACTGTGACAAAGGGAGCAATTGCCCGTCCTGCTTTCAGAGGTCGTTTTGTTGGTATTGTTGGGTGTTTTAGGCCGTTTTCAACATCATTCAAGTCATACCACCCCGTCAGTTCACACACTCGTGATCCCTGGGTGAATCAACCCAGCTATGCAATAGACCTGAACACATTGTGGCAAGAGAAGCAATTGCCCGCCATGCTTTAAAATGTTGTTTTGTTTGCATTGTATGGGTTTTGATCTTGGAAGCGAGTGGTTGCATGACTTAATAAGTGTGGAAAGTGGCATAAAGTAACTGCATGTGGGAAAGGGTGAATACGTGCTCACTGGTCTTCGCACCTCTACAGGTCAAATCCCTTTCGGCGGTACAGTGAACGATTTTCCCATAACCCCGTTCCCACATGCATACACTCCCTATAAATGAGCTATCGAAAACATTGTGTAAAAAACAGCCATTGCTCATCATGTTCTCAAAGGTCGTTTTGCTTGCATTGTTGTGGTTTTAGGCGGTTTTCAACAGCATGTATGCCCAATCGACATCACAGTGCACACACATACTCGTGTTTTTGGGTGATTCTACCAAGCTAGGCAATAGGACTGAAAACAGTGTGGTAATAGGAGCCATTGCTCATCATGTTTTCGACGGTCGTTTTAATAGCGTTGTTGGTTGTTTTAGGCCGTCTTCAACAGCATTTATGTTAAATACACCTCACTGCTCACACACACATGCTTCCTGGGTGAATCAACCCATCTACGCGATAGGACTGAAAACAGTGTGGCATAAGGAGCTATTGCTCATCATGATTTCAAAGGTAGTTTTGTTTGTATTGTTGGGTGTTTTACGCCGTTTTCAACATCATATATGTCAAATCGCACCCACTGTTCATCTACTCGTGCGTCCTGGGTGATTCAACCCAGCTATGCGTTATGACTGAAAACAGTGTGGAAAAAGGAGCCATTGCTAATCATGATTTCAAAGGTCGTTTTGTTTGTATTGTTGGGTGTTTTACGCCGTGTTCAACATCATATATGTCAAATCACACGCACTGTTCACATACTCATGCGTCCTGGGTGATTCAATCCAGCTACTCAATAGTACTGAACACACTGTGACAAAGGGAGCCATTGCTTGCCCTGCTTTCAGAGGTCGTTTTGTTTGTAGTGTTGGGTGTTTTAGGCCGTTTTCAACATCATTCCAGTCATACCACCCCGTCAGTTCACACACTCGTGATCCCTGGGTGAATCAACCCAGCTATGCAATAGACCTGAACACATCGTGGCAAGAGAAGCAATTGCCCGCCATGCTTTAAAATGTCGTTTTGATTGCACATACTCATGTATTTTGAGTGATTCTACCCAGCTAGGCAACAGGACTGAAAACAGTGTGGTAAGAGGAGGCATTGCTCATCATGTTTTCAACGGACGTTTTGATTGCGTTGTTGGTTGTCTTACGCCGTTTTCAACATCATATATGTCAAATCGCACCCACTGTTCATCTACTCGTGCGTCCTGGGTGATTCAACCCAGCTATGCGTTACGACTGAAAACAGTGTGGAAAAAGGAGCCATTGCTAATCATGATTTCAAATGTCGTTTTGTTTGTATTGTTGGGTGTTTTACGCCGTGTTCAACATCATATATGTCAAATCACACGCACTGTTCACATACTCATGCGTCCTGGGTGATTCAACCCAGCGACTCAATAGTACTGAACACACTTTGACAAAGTGAGCAATTGCCCGTCCTGCTTTCAGAGGTCGTTTTGTTGGTATTGTTGGGTGTTTTAGGCCGTTTTCCACATCATTCAAGTCATACCACCCCGTCAGTTCAAACACTCGTGATCCCTGGGTGAATCAACCCAGCTATGCAATAGACCTGAACACATTGTGGCAAGAGAAGCAATTGCCCGCCATGCTTTAAAATGTTGTTTTGTTTGCATTGTATTGGTTTTGATCTTGGAAGCGAGTGGTTGCATGACTAAATAAGTGTGGAAAGTGGCATAAAGTAACTGCATGTGGGAAAGGGTGAATATGTGCTCACTGGTCTTCGCACCTCTACAGGTCAAATTCCTTTCGGCGGTACAGTGAACGATTTTCCCATAACCCCGTTCCCACATGCATACACTCCCTATAAATGAGCTATCGAAAACATTGTGTAAAAAACAGCCATTGCTCATCATGTTCTCAAAGGTCGTTTTGCTTGCATTGTTGTGGTTTTAGGCGGTTTTCAACAGCATGTATGCCCAATTAACATCACAGTGCACACACATACTCGTGTTTTTGGGTGATTCTACCAAGCTAGGCAATAGGACTGAAAACAGTGTGGTAATAGGAGCCATTGCTCATCATGTTTTCGACGGTCGTTTTAATAGCGTTGTTGGTTGTTTTAGGCCGTCTTCAACAGCATTTATGTTAAATACACCTCACTGCTCACACACACATGCTTCCTGGGTGAATCAACCCATCTATGCGATAGGACTGAAAACAGTGTGGCATAAGGAGCTATTGCTCATCATGATTTCAAAGGTCGTTTTGTTTGTATTGTTGGGTGTTTTACGCCGGTTTCAACATCATATATGTCAAATCACCCGCACTGTTCACATACTCATGCGTCCTGGGTGATTCAATCCAGCTACTCAATAGTACTGAACACACTGTGACAAAGGGAGCCATTGCTCGCCCTGCTTTCAGAGGTCGTTTTGTTTGTAGTGTTGGGTGTTTTAGGCCGTTTTCAACATCATTCCAGTCATACCACCCCGTCAGTTCACACACTCGTGATCCCTGGGTGAATCAACCCAGCTATGCAATAGACCTGAACACATCGTGGCAAGAGAAGCAATTGCCCGCCATACTTTAAATTGTCGTTTTGATTGCACATACTCATGTTTTTTGAGTGATTCTACCCAGCTAGGCAACAGGACTGAAAACAGTGTGGTAAGAGGAGGCATTGCTCATCATGTTTTCAACGGGCGTTTTGATTGCGTTGTTGGTTGTCTTACGCCGTTTTCAACATCATATATGTCAAATCGCACCCACTGTTCATCTACTCGTGCGTCCTGGGTGATTCAACCCAGCTATGCGTTACGACTGAAAACAGTGTGGAAAAAGGAGCCATTGCTAATCATGATTTCAAAGGTCGTTTTGTTTGTATTGTTGGGTGTTTTACGCCGTGTTCAACATCATATATGTCAAATCACACGCACTGTTCACATACGCATGCGTCCTGGGTGATTCAACCCAGCGACTCAATAGTACTGAACACACTGTGACAAAGGGAGCAATTGCCCGTCATGCTTTCAGAGGTCGTTTTGTTGGTATTGTTGGGTGTTTTAGGCCGTTTTCCACATCATTCAAGTCATACCACCCCGTCAGTTCACACACTCGTGATCCCTGGGTGAATCAACCCAGCTATGCAATAGACCTGAACACATTGTGGCAAGAGAAGCAATTGCCCGCCATGCTTTAAAATGTTGTTTTGTTTGCATTGTATGGGTTTTGATCTTGGAAGCGAGTGGTTGCATGACTAAATAAGTGTGCAAAGTGGCATAAAGTAACTGCATGTGGGAAAGGGTGAATACGTGCTCACTGGTCTTCGCACCTCTACAGGTCAAATCCCTTTCGGCGGTACAGTGAACGATTTTCCCATAACCCCGTTCCCACATGCATACACTCCCTATAAATGAGCTATCGAAAACATTGTGTAAAAAACAGCCATTGCTCATCATGTTCTCAAAGGTCGTTTTGCTTGCATTGTTGTGGTTTTAGGCGGTTTTCAACAGCATGTATGCCCAATCGACATCACAGTGCACACACATACTCGTGTTTTTGGGTGATTCTACCAAGCTAGGCAATAGGACTGAAAACAGTTTGGTAATAGGAGCCATTGCTCATCATGTTTTCGACGGTCGTTTTAATAGCGTTGTTGGTTGTTTTAGGCCGTCTTCAACAGCATTTATGTTAAATACACCTCACTGCTCACACACACATGCTTCCTGGGTGAATCAACCCATCTACGCGATAGGACTGAAAACAGTGTGGCATAAGGAGCTATTGCTCATCATGATTTCAAAGGTCGTTTTGTTTGTATTGTTGGGTGTTTTACGCCGGTTTCAACATCATATATGTCAAATCATCCGCACTGTTCACATACTCATGCGTCCTGGGTGATTCAATCCAGCTACTCAATAGTACTGAACACACTGTGACAAAGGGAGCCATTGCTCGCCCTGCTTTCAGAGGTCGTTTTGTTTGTAGTGTTGGGTGTTTTAGGCCGTTTTCAACATAATTCCAGTCATACCACCCCGTCAGTTCACACACTCGTGATCCCTGGGTGAATCAACCCAGCTATGCAATAGACATGAACACATTGTGGCAAGAGAAGCAATTGCCCGCCATGCTTTAAAATGTTGTTTTGTTTGCATTGTATGGGTTTTAATCTTGGAAGCGAGTGGTTGCATGACTAAATAAGTGTGGAAAGTGGCATAAAGTAACTGCATGTGGGAAAGGGTGAATACGTGCTCACTGGTCTTCGCACCTCTACAGGTCAAATCCCTTTCGGCGGTACAGTGAACGATTTTCCCATAACCCCGTTCCCACATGCATACACTCCCTATAAATGAGCTATCGAAAACATTGTGTAAAAAACAGCCATTGCTCATCATGTTCTCAAAGGTCGTTTTGCTTGCATTGTTGTGGTTTTAGGCGGTTTTCAACAGCATGTATGCCCAATTGACATCACAGTGCACACACATACTCGTGTTTTTGGGTGATTCTACCAAGCTAGGCAATAGGACTGAAAACAGTGTGGTAATAGGAGCCATTGCTCATCATGTTTTCGACGGTCGTTTTAATAGCGTTGTTGGTTGTTTTAGGCCGTCTTCAACAGCATTTATGTTAAATACACCTCACTGCTCACACACACATGCTTCCTGGGTGAATCAACCCATCTACGCGATAGGACTGAAAACAGTGTGGCATAAGGAGCTATTGCTCATCATGATTTCAAAGGTCGTTTTGTTTGTATTGTTGGGTGTTTTACGCCGGTTTCAACATCATATATGTCAAATCACCCGCACTGTTCACATACTCATGCGTCCTGGGTGATTCAATCCAGCTACTCAATAGTACTGAACACACTGTGACAAAGGGAGCCATTGCTCGCCCTGCTTTCAGGGGTCGTTTTGTTTGTAGTGTTGGGTGTTTTAGGCCGTTTTTCAACATCATTCCAGCCATACCACCTCGTCAGTTCACACACTCGTGATCCCTGTGTGAATCAACCCAGCTATGCAATAGACCTGAACACATCGTGGCAAGAGAAGCAATTGCCCGCCATACTTTAAAATGTCGTTTTGATTGCACATACTCATGTTTTTTGAGTGATTCTACCCAGCTAGGCAACAGGACTGAAAACAGTGTGGTAAGAGGAGGCATTGCTCATCATGTTTTCAACGGGCGTTTTGATTGCGTTGTTGGTTGTCTTACGCCGTTTTCAACATCATATATGTCAAATCGCACCCACTGTTCATCTACTCGTGCGTCCTGGGTGATTCAACCCAGCTATGCGTTATGACTGAAAACAGTGTGGAAAAAGGAGCCATTGCTAATCATGATTTCAAAGGTCGTTTTGTTTGTATTGTTGGGTGTTTTACGCCGTGTTCAACATCATATATGTCAAATCACACGCACTGTTCACATACTCATGCGTCCTGGGTGATTCAATCCAGCTACTCAATAGTACTGAACACACTGTGACAAAGGGAGCCATTGCTCGCCCTGCTTTCAGAGGTCGTTTTGTTTGTAGTGTTGGGTGTTTTAGGCCGTTTTCAACATCATTCCAGTCATACCACCCCGTCAGTTCACACACTCGTGATACCTGGGTGAATCAACCCAGCTATGCAATAGACCTGAACACATCGTGGCAAGAGAAGCAATTGCCCGCCATGCTTTAAAATGTCGTTTTGATTGCACATACTCATGTATTTTGAGTGATTCTACCCAGCTAGGCAACAGGACTGAAAACAGTGTGGTAAGAGGAGGCATTGCTCATCATGTTTTCAACGGGCGTTTTGATTGCGTTGTTGGTTGTCTTACGCCGTTTTCAACATCATATATGTCAAATCGCACCCACTGTTCATCTACTCGTGCGTCCTGGGTGATTCAACCCAGCTATGCGTTACGACTGAAAACAGTGTGGAAAAAGGAGCCATTGCTAATCATGATTTCAAATGTCGTTTTGTTTGTATTGTTGGGTGTTTTACGCCGTGTTCAACATCATATATGTCAAATCACACGCACTGTTCACATACGCATGCGTCCTGGGTGATTCAACCCAGCGACTCAATAGTACTGAACACACTGTGACAAAGGGAGCAATTGCCCGTCCTGCTTTCAGAGGTCGTTTTGTTGGTATTGTTGGGTGTTTTAGGCCGTTTTCCACATCATTCAAGTCATACCACCCCGTCAGTTCACACACTCGTGATCCCTGGGTGAATCAACCCAGCTATGCAATAGACCTGAACACATTGTGGCAAAAGAAGCAATTGCCCGCCATGCTTTAAAATGTTGTTTTGTTTGCATTGTATGGGTTTTGATCTTGGAAGCGAGTGGTTGCATGACTAAATAAGTGTGAAAAGTGGCATAAAGTAACTGCATGTGGGAAAGGGTGAATACGTGCTCACTGGTCTTCGCACCTCTACAGGTCAAATCCCTTTCGGCGGTACAGTGAACGATTTTCCCATAACCCCGTTCCCACATGCATACACTCCCTATAAATGAGCTATCGAAAACATTGTGTAAAAAACAGCCATTGCTCATCATGTTCTCAAAGGTCGTTTTGCTTGCATTGTTGTGGTTTTAGGCGGTTTTCAACAGCATGTATGCCCAATCGACATCACAGTGCACACACATACTCGTGTTTTTGGGTGATTCTACCAAGCTAGGCAATAGGACTGAAAACAGTTTGGTAATAGGAGCCATTGCTCATCATGTTTTCGACGGTCGTTTTAATAGCGTTGTTGGTTGTTTTAGGCCGTCTTCAACAGCATTTATGTTAAATACACCTCACTGCTCACACACACATGCTTCCTGGGTGAATCAACCCATCTACGCGATAGGACTGAAAACAGTGTGGCATAAGGAGCTATTGCTCATCATGATTTCAAAGGTCGTTTTGTTTGTATTGTTGGGTGTTTTACGCCGGTTTCAACATCATATATGTCAAATCATCCGCACTGTTCACATACTCATGCGTCCTGGGTGATTCAATCCAGCTACTCAATAGTACTGAACACACTGTGACAAAGGGAGCCATTGCTCGCCCTGCTTTCAGAGGTCGTTTTGTTTGTAGTGTTGGGTGTTTTAGGCCGTTTTCAACATCATTCCAGTCATACCACCCCGTCAGTTCACACACTCGTGATCCCTGGGTGAATCAACCCAGCTATGCAATAGACCTGAACACATTGTGGCAAGAGAAGCAATTGCCCGCCATGCTTTAAAATGTTGTTTTGTTTGCATTGTATGGGTTTTAATCTTGGAAGCGAGTGGTTGCATGACTAAATAAGTGTGGAAAGTGGCATAAAGTAACTGCATGTGGGAAAGGGTGAATACGTGCTCACTGGTCTTCGCACCTCTACAGGTCAAATCCCTTTCGGCGGTACAGTGAACGATTTTCCCATAACCCCGTTCCCACATGCATACACTCCCTATAAATAGGCTATCGAAAACATTGTGTAAAAAACAGCCATTGCTCATCATGTTCTCAAAGGTCGTTTTTCTTGCATTGTTGTGGTTTTAGGCGGTTTTCAACAGCATGTATGCCCAATTGACATCACAGTGCACACACATACTCGTGTTTTTGGGTGATTCTACCAAGCTAGGCAATAGGACTGAAAACAGTGTGGTAATAGGAGCCATTGCTCATCATGTTTTCGACGGTCGTTTTAATAGCGTTGTTGGTTGTTTTAGGCCGTCTTCAACAGCATTTATGTTAAATACACCTCACTGCTCACACACACATGCTTCCTGGGTGAATCAACCCATCTACGCGATAGGACTGAAAACAGTGTGGCATAAGGAGCTATTGCTCATCATGATTTCAAAGGTCGTTTTGTTTGTATTGTTGGGTGTTTTACGCCGGTTTCAACATCATATATGTCAAATCACCCGCACTGTACACATACTCATGCGTCCTGGGTGATTCAATCCAGCTACTCAATAGTACTGAACACACTGTGACAAAGGGAGCCATTGCTCGCCCTGCTTTCAGGGGTCGTTTTGTGATTCTACCCAGCTAGGCAACAGGACTGAAAACAGTGTGGTAAGAGGAGGCATTGCTCATCATGTTTTCAACGGGCGTTTTGATTGCGTTGTTGGTTGTCTTACGCCGTTTTCAACATCATATATGTCAAATCGCACCCACTGTTCATCTACTCGTGCGTCCTGGGTGATTCAACCCAGCTATGCGTTACGACTGAAAACAGTGTGGAAAAAGGAGCCATTGCTAATCATGATTTCAAAGGTCGTTTTGTTTGTATCGTTGGGTGTTTTACGCCGTGTTCAACATCATATATGTAAAATCACACGCACTGTTCACATACTCATGCGTCCTGGGTGATACAACCCAGCGACTCAATAGTACTGAACACACTGTGACAAAGGGAGCAATTGCCCGTCCTTCTTTCAGAGGTCGTTTTGTTGGTATTGTTGGGTGTTTTAGGCCGTTTTCCACATCATTCAAGTCATACCACCCCGTCAGTTCACACACTCGTGATCCCTGGGTGAATCAACCCAGCTATGCAATAGACCTGAACACATTGTGGCAAGAAAAGCAATTGCCCGCCATGCTTTAAAATGTTGTTTTGTTTGCATTGTTTGGGTTTTGATCTTGCAAGCGAGTGGTTGCATGACTAAATAAGTGTGGAAAGTGGCATAAAGTAACTGCATGTGGGAAAGGGTGAATACGTGCTCACTGGTCTTCGCACCTCTACAGGTCAAATCCCTTTCGGTGGTACAGTGAACGATTTTCCCATAACCACGTTCCCACATGCATACACTCCCTATAAATGAGCTATCGAAAACATTGTGTAAAAAACAGCCATTGCTCATCATGTTCTCAAAGGTCGTTTTGCTTGCATATTTGTGGTTTTAGGCGGTTTTCAACAGCATGTATGCCCAATCGACATCACAGTGCACACACATACTCGTGTTTTTGGGTGATTCTACCAAGCTAGGCAATAGGACTGAAAACAGTGTGGTAATAGGAGCCATTGCTCATCATGTTTTCGACGGTCGTTTTAATAGCGTTGTTGGTTGTTTTAGGCCGTCTTCAACAGCATTTATGTTAAATACACCTCACTGCTCACACACACATGCTTCCTGGGTGAATCAACCCATCTACGCGATAGGACTGAAAACAGTGTGGCATAACGAGCTATAGCTCATCATGATTTCAAAGGTCGTTTTGTTTGTATTGTTGTGTGTTTTACGCCGGTTTCAACATCATATATGTCAAATCACCCGCACTGTTCACATACTCATGCGTCCTGGGTGATTCAATCCAGCTACTCAATAGTACTGAACACACTGTGACAAAGGGAGCCATTGATCGCCCTGCTTTCAGAGGTCGTTTTGTTTGTAGTGTTGGGTGTTTTAGGCCGTTTTCAACATCATTCCAGTCATACCACCCCGTCAGTTTACACACTCGTGATCCCTGGGTGAATCAACCCAGCTATGCAATAGACCTGAACACATCGTGGCAAGAGAAGCAATTGCCCGTCACGCTTTAAAATGTTGTTTTGTTTGCATTGTATGGGTTTTGATCTTGGAAGCGAGTGGTTGCATGACTAAATAAGTGTGGAAAGTGGCATAAAGTAACTGCATGTGGGAAAGGGTGAATATGTGCTCACTGGTCTTCGCACCTCTACAGGTCAAATCCCTTTCGGCGGTACAGTGAACGATTTTCCCATAACCCCGTTCCCACATGCATACACTCCCTATAAATGAGCTATCGAAAACATTGTGTAAAAAACAGCCATTGCTCATCATGTTCTCAAAGGTAGTTTTGCTTGCATTGTTTTGGTTTTAGGCGGTTTTCAACAGCATGTATGCCCAATCGACATCACAGTGCACACACATACTCGTGTTTTTGGGTGATTCTACCAAGCTAGGCAATAGGACAGAAAACAGTGTGGTAATAGGAGCCATTGCTCATCATGTTTTCGACGGTCGTTTTAATAGCGTTGTTGGTTGTTTTAGGCCGTCTTCAACAGCATTTATGTTAAATACACCTCACTGCTCACACACACATGCTTCCTGGGTGAATCAACCCATCTACGCGATAGTACTGAAAACAGTGTGGCATAAGGAGCTATTGCTCATCATGATTTCAAAGGTCGTTTTGTTTGTATTTCTGGGTGTTTTACGCCGGTTTCAACATCATATATGTCAAATCACCCGCACTGTTCACATACTCATGCGTCCTGGGTGATTCAATCCAGCTACTCAATAGTACTGAACACATTGTGACAAAGGGAGCCATTGCTCGCCCTGCTTTCAGAGGTCGTTTTGTTTGTAGTGTTGGGTGTTTTAGGCCGTTTTCAACATCATTCCAGTCATACCACCCCGTCAGTTCACACACTCGTGATCCCTGGGTGAATCAACCCAGCTATGCAATAGACCTGAACACATCGTGGCAAGAGAAGCAATTGCCCGCCATGCTTTAAAATGTTGTTCTGTTTGCATTGTATGGGTTTTAATCTTGGAAGCGAGTGGTTGCATGACTAAATAAGTGTGGAAAGTGGCATAAAGTAACTGCATGTGGGAAATCGTGAATACGTGCTCACTGGTCTTCGCACCTCTACAGGTCAAATCTCTTTCGGCGGTACAGTGAACGATTTTCCCATAACCCCGTTCCCACATGCATACACTCCCTATAAATGAGCTATCGAAAACATTGTGTAAAAAACAGCCATTGCTCATCATGTTCTCAAAGGTCGTTTTGCTTGCATTGTTGTGGTTTTAGGCGGTTTTCAACAGCATGTATGCCCAATTGACATCACAGTGCACACACATACTCGTGTTTTTGGGTGATTCTACCAAGCTAGGCAATAGGACTGAAAACAGTGTGGTAATAGGAGCCATTGCTCATCATGTTTTCGACGGTCGTTTTAATAGCGTTGTTGGTTGTTTTAGGCCGTCTTCAACAGCATTTATGTTAAATACACCTCACTGCTCACACACACATGCTTCCTGGGTGAATCAACCCATCTACGCGATAGGACTGAAAACAGTGTGGCATAAGGAGCTATTGCTCATCATGATTTCAAAGGTCGTTTTGTTTGTATTGTTGGGTGTTTTACGCCGGTTTCAACATCATATATGTCAAATCACCCGCACTGTTCACATACTCATGCGTCCTGGGTGATTCAATCCAGCTACTCAATAGTACTGAACACACTGTGACAAAGGGAGCCATTGCTCGCCCGGCTTTCAGAGGTCGTTTTGTTTGTAGTGTTGGGTGTTTTAGGCCGTTTTCAACATAATTCCAGTCATACCACCTCGTCAGTTCACACACTCGTGATCCCTGGGTGAATCAACCCAGCTATGCAATAGACCTGAACACATCGTGGCAAGAGAAGCAATTGCCCGCCATACTTTAAAATGTCGTTTTGATTGCACATACTCATGTTTTTTGAGTGATTCTACCCAGCTAGGCAACAGGACTGAAAACAGTGTGGTAAGAGGAGGCATTGCTCATCATGTTTTCAACGGGCGTTTTGATTGCGTTATTGGTTGTCTTACGCCGTTTTCAACATCATATATGTCAAATCGCACCCACTGTTCATCTACTCGTGCGTCCTTAAACCCAGCTATGGGTTACGACTGAAAACAGTGTGGAAAAAGGAGCCATTGCTAATCATGATTTCAAAGGTCGTTTTGTTTGTATTGTTGGGTGTTTTACGCCGTGTTCAACATCATATATGTCAAATCACACGCACTGTTCACATACTCATGCGTCCTGGGTGATTGAACCCAGCGACTCAATAGTACTGAACACACTGTGACAAAGGGAGCAATTGCCCGTCCTGCTTTCAGAGGTAGTTTTGTTGGTATTGTTGGGTGTTTTAGGCCGTTTTCCACATCATTCAAGTCATACGACCCCGTCAGTTCACACACTCGTGATCCCTGGGTGAATCAACCCAGCTATGCAATAGACCTGAACACATTGTGGCAAGAGAAGCAATTGCCCGCCATGCTTTAAAATGTTGTTTTGTTTGCATTGTATGGGTTTTGATCTTGGAAGCGAGTGGTTGCATGACTAAATAAGTGTGGAAAGTGGCATAAAGTAACTGCATGTGGGAAAGGGTGAATACGTGCTCACTGGTCTTCGCACCTCTACAGGTCAAATCCCTTTCGGCGGTACAGTGAACGATTTTCCCATAACCCCGTTCCCACATGCATACACTCCCTATAAATGAGCTATCGAAAACATTGTGTAAAAAACAGCCATTGCTCATCATGTTCTCAAAGGTCGTTTTGCTTGCATTGTTGTGGTTTTAGGCGGTTTCAACAGCATGTATGCCCAATCAACATCACAGTGCACACACATACTCGTGTTTTTGGGTGATTCTACCAAGCTAGGCAATAGGACTGAAAACAGTGTGGTAATAGGAGCCATTGATCATCATGTTTTCGACGGTCGTTTTAATAGCGTTGTTGGTTGTTTTAGGTCGTCTTCAACAGCATTTATGTTAAATACACCTCACTGCTCACACACACATGCTTCCTGGGTGAATCAACCCATCTACGCGATAGGACTGAAAACAGTGTGGCATAAGGAGCTATAGCTCATCATGATTTCAAAGGTCGTTTTGTTTGTATTGTTGGGTGTTTTACGCCGGTTTCAACATCATATATGTCAAATCACCCGCACTGTTCACATACTCATGCGTCCTGGGTGATTCAATCCAGCTACTCAATAGTACTGAACACACTGTGACAAAGGGAGCCATTGCTCGCCCTGCTTTCAGAGGTCGTTTTGTTTGTAGTGTTGGGTGTTTTAGGCCGTTTTCAACATAATTCCAGTCATACCACCCCGTCAGTTCACACACTCGTGATCCCTGGGTGAATCAACCCAGCTATGCAATAGACCTGAACACATCGTGGCAAGAGAAGCAATTGCCCGCCATACTTTAAAATGTCGTTTTGATTGCACATACTCATGTTTTTTGAGTGATTCTACCCAGCTAGGCAACAGGACTGAAAACAGTGTGGTAAGAGGAGGCATTGCTCATCATGTTTTCAACGGGCGTTTTGATTGCGTTGTTGGTTGTCTTACGCCGTTTTCAACATCATATATGTCAAATCGCACCCACTGTTCATCTATTCGTGCGTCCTGGGTGATTCAACCCAGCTATGCGTTACGACTGAAAACAGTGTGGAAAAAGGAGCCATTGCTAATCATGATTTCAAAGGTCGTTTTGTTTGTATTGTTGGGTGTTTTACGCCGTGTTCAACATCATATATGTCAAATCACACGCACTGTTCACATACGCATGCGTCCTGGGTGATTCAACCCAGCGACTCAATAGTACTGAACACACTGTGACAAAGGGAGCAATTGCCCGTCCTGCTTTCAGAGGTCGTTTTGTTGGTATTGTTGGGTGTTTTAGGCCGTTTTCCACATCATTCAAGTCATACCACCCCGTCAGTTCACACACTCGTGATCCCTGGGTGAATCAACCCAGCTATGCAATAGACCTGAACGCATTGTGGCAAGAGAAGCAATTGCCCGCCATGCTTTAAAATGTTGTTTTGTTTGCATTGTATGGGTTTTGATCTTGGAAGCGAGTGGTTGCATGACTAAATAAGTGTGGAAAGTGGCATAAAGTAACTGCATGTGGGAAAGGGTGAATACGTGCTCACTGGTCTTCGCACCTCTACAGGTCAAATCCCTTTAGGCGGTACAGTGAACGATTTTCCCATAACCCCGTTCCCACATGCATACACTCGCTATAAATGAGCTATCGAAAACATTGTGTAAAAAACAGCCATTGCTCATCATGTTCTCAAAGGTCGTTTTGCTTGCATTGTTGTGGTTTTAGGCGGTTTTCAACAGCATGTATGCCCGATCGACATCACAGTGCACACACATACTCGTGTTTTTGGGTGATTCTACCAAGCTAGGCAATAGGACTGAAAACAGTGTGGTAATAGGAGCCATTGCTCATCATGTTTTCGACGGTCGTTTTAATAGCGTTGTTGGTTGTTTTAGGCCGTCTTCAACAGCATTTATGTTAAATACACCTCACTGCTCACACACACATGCTTCCTGGGTGAATCAACCCATCTACGCGATAGGACTGAAAACAGTGTGGCATAAGAAGATATTGCTCATCATGATTTCAAAGGTCGTTTTGTTTGTATTGTTGGGTGTTTTACGCCGGTTTCAACATCATATATGTCAAATCACCCGCACTGTTCACATACTCATGCGTCCTTGGTGATTCAATCCAGCTACTCAATAGTACTGAACACACTGTGACAAAGGGAGCCATTGCTCGCCCTGCTTTCAGAGGTCGTTTTGTTTGTAGTGTTGGGTGTTTTAGGCCGTTTTCAACATCATTCCAGTCATACCACCCCGTCAGTTCACACACTCGTGATCGCTGGGTGAATCAACCTAGCTATGCAATAGACCTGAACACGTGGCAAGAGAAGCAATTGCCCGCCATGCTTTAAAATGTCGTTTTGATTGCACATACTCATGTTTTTTGAGTGATTCTACCCAGCTAGGCAACAGGACTGAAAACAGTGTGGTAAGAGGAGGCATTGCTCATCATGTTTTCAACGGGCGTTTTGATTGCGTTGTTGGTTGTCTTACGCCGTTTTCAACATCATATATGTCAAATCGCACCCACTGTTCATCTACTCGTGCGTCCTGGGTGATTGAACCCAGCTATGCGTTACGACTGAAAACAGTGTGGAAAAAGGAGCCATTGATAATCATGATTTCAAAAGTCGTTTTGTTTGTATTGTTGGGTGTTTTACGCCGTGTTCAACATCAATTACAGAGGACAATTCATATTTGAAAGAGGATGACCGGGGATGTGTTTAAAACTTGAATTTCGTGCCGTCCTTGTGTGGAGAGAATTTGTAAAGGAAGTTGTGGTAGAAACTAACGACAATGACTGTTAATTAACGACAACGGTCAATTAGAACTGAAAGGAATTTACCATACAAAACGGTTCCACATTGTCCCTGTAAGCGGTTTCAATCTTGATCGGTTGGAACATTATATGTAAAATCACACGCACTGTTCACATACTCATGCGTCCTGGGTGATTCAACCCAGCGACTCAATAGTACTGAACACACTGTGACAAAGGGAGCAATTGCCCGTCCTGCTTTCAGAGGTCGTTTTGTTGGTATTGTTGGGTGTTTTAGGCCGTTTTCCACATCATTCAAGTCATACCACCCCGTCAGTTCACACACTCGTGATCCCTGGGTGAATCAACCCAGCTATGCAATAGACCTGAACACATTGTGGCAAGAGAAGCAATTGCCCGCCATGCTTTAAGATGTTGTTTTGTTTACATTGTATAGGTTTTGATCTTGGAAGCGAGTGGTTGCATGACTAAATAAGTGTGGAAAGTGGCATTAAGTAACTGCATGTGGGAAAGGGTGAATACGTGCTCACTGGTCTTCGCACCTCTACAGGTCAAATCCCTTTCGGGGGTACAGTGATCGATTTCCCATAACCCCGTTCCCACATGCATACACTCCCTATAAATGAGCTATCGAAAACATTGTGAAAAACAGACATTGCTCATCATGTTCTCAAAGGTTGTTTTGCTTGCATTGTTGTGGTTTTAGGCGGTTTTCAACAGCATGTATGCCCAATCGACATCACAGTGCACACACATACTCGTGTTTTTTGGGTGATTCTACCAAGCTAGGCAATAGGACTGAAAACAGTGTGGTAATAGGAGCCATTGCTCATCATGTTTTCGACGGTCGTTTTAATAGCGTTGTTGGTTGTTTTAGGCCGTCTTCAACAGCATTTATGTTAAATACACCTCACTGCTCACACACACATGCTTCCTGGGTGAATCAACCCATATACGCGATAGGACTGAAAACAGTGTGGCATAAGGAGCTAATGCTCATCATGATTTCAAAGGTCGTTTTGTTTGTATTGTTGGGTGTTTTACGCCGGTTTCAACATCATATATGTCAAATCACCCGCACTGTTCACATACTCATGCGTCCTGGGTGATTCAATCCAGCTACTCAATAGTACTGAACACACTGTGACAAAGGGAGCCATTGCTCGCCCTGCTTTCAGAGGTCGTTTTGTTTGTAGTGTTGGGTGTTTTAGGTCGTTTTCAACATCATTCCAATCATACCACCCCGTCAGTTTACACACTCGTGATCCCTGGGTGAATCAACCCAGCTATGCAATAGACCTGAACACATCGTGGCAAGAGAAGCAATTGCCTGCCATGCTTTAAAATGTTGTTTTGTTTGCATTGTTTGGGTTTTGATCTTGCAAGCGAGTGGTTGAATGACTAAATAAGTGTGGAAAGTGGCATAAAGTAACTGCATGTGGGAAAGGGTGAATACGTGCTCACTGGTCTTCGCACCTCTACAGGTCAAATCCCTTTCGGCGGTACAGTGAACGATTTTCCCATAACCACGTTCCCACATGCATACACTCCCTATAAATGAGCTATCGAAAACATTGTGTAAAAAACAGCCATTGCTCATCATGTTCTCAAAGGTCGTTTTGCTTGCATTGTTGTGGTTTTAGGCGGTTTTCAACAGCATGTATGCCCAATCGACATCACAGTGCACACACATACTCGTGTTTTTGGGTGATTCTACCAAGCTAGGCAATAGGACTGAAAACAGTGTGGTAATAGGAGCCATTGCTCAACAGCATTTATGTTAAATACACCTCACTGCTCACACACACATGCTTCCTGGGTGAATCAACCCATCTACGCGATAGGACTGAAAACAGTGTGGCATAAGGAGCTATTGCTCATCATGTTTTCAAATGTCAATGTGATTGCATTGTTGGGGTTTATAGGCCGTTTTCAACAGCATTCATGTCCAATCACTCTCACAGTTCACAAACTCACGGGACCTGGGAGAATCAACCCAGCTATGCGTTAGGACGACTGAAAACAGTGTGGAAAGAGGAGCCGTTGCTAATCATGATTTCAAAGGTCGTTTTGTTTGTATTGTTGGGTGTTTTACGCCGGTTTCAACATCATATATGTCAAATCACCCGCACTGTTCACATACTCATGCGTCCTGGGTGATTCAATCCAGCTACTCAATAGTACTGAACACACTGTGACAAAGGGAGCCATTGCTCGCCCTGCTTTCAGAGGTCGTTTTGTTTGTAGTGTTGGGTGTTTTAGGCCATTTTCAACATCATTCCAGTCATACCACCCCGTCAGTTCACACACTCGTGATCCCTGAGTGAATCAACCCAGCTAGGCAATAGACCTGAACACATCGTGGCAAGAGAAGCAATTGCCCGCCATGCTTTAAAATGTCGTTTTGATTGCACATACTCATGTTTTTTGAGTGATTCTACCAGCTAGGCAACAGGATTGAAAACAGTGTGGTAAGAGGAGGCATTGCTCATCATGTTTTCAACGGGCGTTTTGATTGCGTTGTTGGTTGTCTTACGCCGTTTTCAACATCATATATGTCAAATCGCACCCACTGTTCATCTACTCGTGCGTCCTGGATGATTCAACCCAGCTATGCGTTACGACTGAAAACAGTGTGGAAAAAGGAGCCATTGCTAATCATGATTTCAAAGCTCGTTTTGTTTGTATTATTAGGTGTTTTACGCCGTGTTCAACATCATATATGTCAAATCACACGCACTGTTCACATACTCATGCGTCCTGGGTGATTCAACCCAGCGACTCAATAGTACTGAACACACTGTGACAAAGGGAGCAATTGCCCGTCCTGCTTTCAGAGGTCGTTTTGTTGGTATTGTTGGGTGTTTTAGGCCGTTTTCCACATCATTCAAGTCATACCACCCCGTCAGTTCACAAACTCGTGATCCCTGGGTGAATCAACCCAGCTATGCAATAGACCTGAACACATTGTGGCAAGAGAAGCAATTGCCCGCCATGCTTTAAAATGTTGTTTTGTTTGCATTGTATGGGTTTTGATCTTGGAAGCGAGTGGTTGCATGACTAAATAAGTGTGGAAAGTGGCATAAAGTAACTGCATGTGGGAAAGGGTGAATACGTGCTCACTGGTCTTCGCACCTCTACAGGTCAAATCCCTTTCGGCGGTACAGTGAACGATTTTCCCATAACCCCGTTCCCACATGCATACACTCCCTATAAATGAGCTATCGAAAACATCGTGTAAAAACCAGCCATTGCTCATCATGTTCTCAAACGTCGTTTTGCTTGCATTGTTGTGGTTTTAGGCGGTTTTCAACAGCATGTATGCCCAATCGACATCACAGTGCACACACATACTCGTGTTTTTGGGTTATTCTACCAAGCTAGGCAATAGGACTGAAAACAGTGTGGTAATAGGAGCCATTGCTCAACAGCATTTATGTTAAATACACCTCACTGCTCACACACACATGCTTCCTGGGTGAATCAACCCATCTACGCGATAGGACTGAAAACAGTGTGGCATAAGGAGCTATTGCTCATCATGTTTTCAAATGTAAATGTGATTGCATTGTTGGGGTTTATAGGCCGTTTTCAACAGCATTCATGTCCAATCACTCTCACAGTTCACAAACTCACGGGACCTGGGAGAATCAACCCAGCTATGCGTTAGGACGACTGAAAACAGTGTGGAAAGAGGAGCCGTTGCTAATCATGATTTCAAAAGTCGTTTTGTTTGTATTGTTGGGTGTTTTACGCCGGTTTCAACATCATATATGTCAAATCACCCGCACTGTTCACATACTCATGCGTCCTAGGTGATTCAATCCAGCTACTCAATAGTACTGAACACACTGTGACAAAGGGAGCCATTGCTCGCCCTGCTTTCAGAGGTCGTTTTGTTTGTAGTGTTGGGTGTTTTAGGCCGTTTTCAACATAATTCCAGTCATACCACCCGGTCAGTTCACACACTCGTGATCCCTGGGTGAATCAACCCAGCTATGCAATAGACCTGAACACATCGTGGCAAGAGAAGCAATTGCCCGCCATGCTTTAAAATGTCGTTTTGATTGCACATACTCATGTTTTTTGAGTGATTCTACCCAGCTAGGCAACAGGACTGAAAACAGTGTGGTAAGAGGAGGCATTGCTCATCATGTTTTCAACTGGCGTTTTGATTGCGTTGTTGGTTGTCTTACGCCGTTTTCAACATCATATATGTCAAATCGCACCCACTGTTCATCTACTCGTGCGTCCTGGGTGATTCAACCAAGCTATGCGTTACGACTGAAAACAGTGTGGATAAAGCAGCCATTGCTAATCATGATTTCAAAGGTCGTTTTGTTTGTATTGTTGGGTGTTTTACGCCGTGTTCAACATCATATATGTCAAATCACACGCACTGTTCACATACTCATGCGTCCTGGGTGATTCAACCCAGCGACTCAATAGTACTGAACACACTGTGACAAAGGGAGCAATTGCCCGTCCTGCTTTCAGAGGTCGTTTTGTTGGTATTGTTGGGTGTTTTAGGCCGTTTTCCACATCATTCAAGTCATACCACCCCGTCAGTTCACAAACTCGTGATCCCTGGGTGAATCAACCCAGCTATGCAATAGACCTGAACACATTGTGGCAAGAGAAGCAATTGCCCGCCATGCTTTAAAATGTTGTTTTGTTTGCATTGTATGGGTTTTGATCTTGGAAGCGAGTGGTTGCATGACTAAATAAGTGTGGAAAGTGGCATAAAGTAACTGCATGTGGGAAAGGGTGAATACGTGCTCACTGGTCTTCGCACCTCTACAGGTCAAATCCCTTTCGGCGGTACAGTGAACGATTTTCCCATAACCCCGTTCCCACATGCATACACTCCCTATAAATGAGCTATCGAAAACATCGTGTAAAAACCAGCCATTGCTCATCATGTTCTCAAACGTCGTTTTGCTTGCATTGTTGTGGTTTTAGGCGGTTTTCAACAGCATGTATGCCCAATCGACATCACAGTGCACACACATACTCGTGTTTTTGGGTGATTCTACCAAGCTAGGCAATAGGACTGAAAACAGTGTGGTAATAGGAGCCATTGCTCAACAGCATTTATGTTAAATACACCTCACTGCTCACACACACATGCTTCCTGGGTGAATCAACCCATCTACGTGATAGGACTGAAAACAGTGTGGCATAAGGAGCTATTGCTCATCATGTTTTCGAAGGTCAATGTGATTGCATTGTTGGGGTTTATAGGCCGTTTTCAACAGCATTCATGTCCAATCACTCTCACAGTTCACAAACTCACGGGACCTGGGAGAATCAACCCAGCTATGCGTTAGGACGACTGAAAACAGTGTGGAAAGAGGAGCCGTTGCTAATCATGATTTCAAAGGTCGTTTTGTTTGTATTGTTGGGTGTTTTACGCCGGTTTCAACATCATATATGTCAAATCACCCGCACTGTTCACATACTCATGCGTCCTGGGTGATTCAATCCAGCTACTCAATGGTACTGAACACACTGTGACAAAGGGAGCCATTGCTCGCCCTGCTTTCAGAGGTCGTTTTGTTTGTAGTGTTGGGTGTTTTAGGCCGTTTTCAACATAATTCCAGTCATACCACCCGGTCAGTTCACACACTCGTGATCCCTGGGTGAATCAACCCAGCTATGCAATAGACCTGAACACATCGTGGCAAGAGAAGCAATTGCCCGCCATGCTTTAAAATGTCGTTTTGATTGCACATACTCATGTTTTTTGAGTGATTCTACCCAGCTAGGCAACAGGACTGAAAACAGTGTGGTAAGAGGAGGCATTGCTCATCATGTTTTCAACTGGCGTTTTGATTGCGTTGTTGGTTGTCTTACGCCGTTTTCAACATCATATATGTCAAATCGCACCCACTGTTCATCTACTCGTGCGTCCTGGGTGATTCAACCAAGCTATGCGTTACGACTGAAAACAGTGTGGATAAAGCAGCGATTGCTAATCATGATTTCAAAGGTCGTTTTGTTTGTATTGTTGGGTGTTTTACGCCGTGTTCAACATCATATATGTCAAATCACACGCACTGTTCACATACTCATGCGTCCTGGGTGATTCAACCCAGCGACTCAATAGTACTGAACACACTGTGACAAAGGGAGCAATTGCCCGTCCTGCTTTCAGAGGTCGTTTTGTTGGTATTGTTGGGTGTTTTAGGCCGTTTTCCACATCATTCAAGTCATACCACCCCGTCAGTTCACACACTCGTGATCCCTGGGTGAATCAACCCAGCTATGCAATAGACCTGAACACATTGTGGCAAGAGAAGCAATTGCCCGCCATGCTTTAAAATGTTGTTTTGTTTGCATTGTATGGGTTTTGATCTTGGAAGCGAGTGGTTGCATGACTAAATAAGTGTGGAAAGTGGCATAAAGTAACTGCATGTGGGAAAGGGTGAATACGTGCTCACTGGTCTTCGCACCTCTACCGGTCAAATCCCTTTCGGCGGTACAGTGAACGATTTTCCCATAACCCCGTTCCCACATGCATACACTCCCTATAAATGAGCTATCGAAAACATTGTGTAAAAAACAGCCATTGCTCATCATGTTTTCAAAGGTCGTTTTGCTTGCATTGTTGTGGTTTTAGGCCGTTTTCAACAGCATGTATGCCCAATCGACATCACAGTACACATACTCGTGTTTTTGGGTGATTCTACCAAGCTAGGCAATAGGACTGAAAACAGTGTGGTAATAGGAGCCATTGCTCATCATGTTTTCGACGGTCGTTTTAATAGCGCTGTTGGTTGTTTTAGGCCGTCTTCAACAGCATTTATGTTAAATACACCTCACTGCTCACACACACATGGTTCCTGGGTGAATCAACCCATCTACGCGATAGGACTGAAAACAGTGTGGCATAAGGAGCTATTGCTCATCATGTTTTCAAAGGTCAATGTGATTGCATTGTTGGGGTTTAGAGGCCGTTTTCAACAGCATTCATGTCCAATCACTCTTACAGTTCACAAACTCACGGGACTTGGGAGATTCAACCCAGCTATGCGTTAGGACGACTGAAAACAGTGTGGAAAGAGGAGCCGTTGCTAATCATGATTTCAAAGGTCGTTTTGTTTGTATTGTTGGGTGTTTTACGCCGGTTTCAACATCATATATGTCAAATCACCCGCACTGTTCACATACTCATGCGTCCTGGGTGATTCAATCCAGCTACTCAATATAACTGAACACACTGTGACAAAGGGAGCCATCGCTCGCCCTGCTTTCAGAGGTCGTTTTGTTTGTAGTGTTGAGTGTTTTAGGCCGTTTTCAACATCATTCCAGTCATACCACCCCGTCAGTTCACACACTCGTGATCCCTGTGTGATCAACCCAGCTATGCAATAGACCTGAACACATCGTGGCAAGAGAAGCAATTGCCCGCCATGCTTTAAAATGTCGTTTTGATTGCACATACTCATGTTTTTTGAGTGATTCTACCCAGCTAGGCAACAGGACTGAAAACAGTGTGGTTAGAGGAGGCATTGCTCATCATGTTTTCAACGGGCGTTTTGATTGCGTTGTTGGTTGTCTTACGCCGTTTTCAACATCATATATGTCAAATCGCACGCACTGTTCATCTACTCGTGCGTCATGGGTGATTCAACCCAGCTATGCGTTACGACTGAAAACAGTGTGGAAAAAGGAGCCATTGCTAATCATGATTTCAAAGGTCGTTTTGTTTGTATTGTTGGGTGTTTTACGCCGTGTTCAACATCATATATGTCAAATCACACGCACTGTTCACATACTCATGCGTCCTGGGTGATTCAACCCAGCGACTCAATAGTACTGAACACACTGTGACAAAGGGAGCAATTGCCCGTCCTGCTTTCAGAGGTCGTTTTGTTGGTATTGTTGGGTGTTTATCTATTAAGTTATTTGCGGCTGCTATTCAAGCTTTAATAAAGGTTGATATATGTAAAGCATAGTCTATGCCTTTTCTTAGATAGTTAAGTGAAATATTCAGATATGGATCTTGTACGTATGCATATAATTTATTCAGAACTACCTAGAACTGTGTTTTTATTGTCCATATGCTTTGTAAAAATGCTTAAATTATGCAAAATTTGTATTAGACACAATTCACAGAATGCTCTTCTTTTCATACTTTCCATGAAACACAATTGAACTATTTAGTTTTATTTCGTTTTATGCATGCTCATTTCCATTGGGAAAATGCTGAAAAATGGTTATCATTTTTTCGGTACAATGTCTTATTTTTTTAATCACGTATATTCTTATAATGTTGAATAGTTGATACAAGTTTCTGATAAAAACTCACACGTCATATTTTCCAACAATTGTTATATTCATACTCTCCTAAATTGCTTTAAATTTTAGCATCTATAAATGTGTTATGTAAATGTACGTAAATGATGAGATACATGTATTTGTATCAGTCAAAAAACATCGATCTTCCATTGAATTGTTATATTTTTCAAACGTTTCTGAAATTCAATTTATAAAGAAAATATCTCATTGTCAAATAATTATTTTGAGTAACCAGAGTATTATTTGTAATTAGAGAGGTATTGCGTGGATTACCGCTGAATACTCATTATACACATACAGGTAGGTCGATTCTTTACATAAATACCAGTACTTAGCACATGCCTAACCACTTATTTTCTCAAAGGATAGCAGTTACCTGCAATTGGACAATATCGCTAAATTCGTATGGAAAGACCCCCCCCCCCCCCCCCCACACACACACACACACCCATAAATCACTCTTGCTTATTGAATCTAGTTAAGTCAAGTGGACAGCGACAGATGACTGGTAAACTGGCGTACATGTATATATTCGTCGTGATAGAGATCGCTCGATACCTTGATAAGCCCCAAAGTTGGCAATGCAAAATTATGAATGCAGACAGAGTATGCTAAGCAATACATTTCAATAAATCAGTACATGGTGGCTCCTCTTGAATCGGATAGAACACTTTCTTAATAGATTAATTCTATTTGACCACTCAACCTTTTTTGGCATGGGGCTTAAGCCCCTTGTCATAGTAGTAAAACCATTTTTTCGGAGTTGGCAGCCTGCCAATTATAACGCATTTTAAAGTGAGACTGCGACAGAAATAAAGTTCACCATGGATTCAACAAAACTGCATTTAAAGGTTAAGATCACCCCCAAATAAATCATATAATGTTGTTGGAACATCAGTGAAAAAATTAAGGCGTGAGTACTCCAAAATAAGTTTAACAATTAATGCAAAATTATGAAGAAAAAAAAAGATACAGTGGCGGATTAACCGGGGGACCCGTAGGGCCCGTGCGACGAAAGATAAATGGTAAACAAAGAATTCGCGTGACAAATGCAGTGGCAGATTACTGCGGGGCCTGTGGCCTCGAGTCCGTTTCCAGTCCTGGTCATGTCACCAGTACTGAAACTGCAGGCGTTTCATGAAGCTGCGGCTATTTCTGAATCCGTCGGCATAGAACCTACTATACCGGTTTATGTAGCCGACAGACGCGCCGTAACAGCACCCACGATGATACTCCGGACGAATATTACACACCTGTTATAATTCCCTTTCATGGATCATGTGCTGCGTTATAACTCCCATTCTTGGATCATGTTCTCCAAGAAATCCTCAAACGATTTACCTCATTTCAGCAGCGTGCATTCTTACTATTCCCGCAAGTTGATATAGCACTTAACGACGAGTCGGTAAACTTTATCATGGAAGACCTGCCATCGGACGATACACTCCAGGTGTAAATCGAGTGCTGGGTGAATATAAGTGGTTGTGTATTACCCTTATCTTACCGACAAGTTAACCATTGACGACTTGATTAAGGAATGTCATCCGAATGTCCACACAATTCGTTGGATAGCGATAAGTTCAACTATTGGCCTCGTGAAATCCGACTGAAGATCATCAATGGCGAAAGATGCTTACAAGAATGTGCCTTATGTTTGCACATAGAGATATGGATATCAACCTTTATCTTTTCAAAAGACTTCTGCTGCAGATTTATATTGTTTTCAAAAGCATACTTATGAATTAAAAATGTAGCCTAACTAGTATTACTTAAACCCCAGTCACAATTACCTTGCGATAGGTTTGCGAGTAGTTTGCGGCGGATTTCTAGGCATTTTCGGTCGGAACCCTTCGGAACTCCTCACGGGCATCGAGTTACTTTTGACTCGGACTTAAGACATTATCGCAAACTGATCGCACATTAATCGGCTGATGCCTGGCCCGTGACCGGCCGGGCATCACACATCGGGCGAGCGCCGGGCCAATTTTTGGTCTTCCCAGACAATCCAGAAATCGGGCAGACATTTTGACCGGGGACAGTCACCCAGAGTGCAGAACCAACAAGTGAGGGAGAGTGGCAGTGACGTAAATGAGACCATGCCATTCCTCTGCAGCCACAAATACACCAAGAACTAAGTTGTAGCGGTAGCGTGCAAACGCCAACCTCGCCCTCAACTGGGCGACCCGATCGCGCTGTGCAGGTGCCCGCAAGCGCTGTGGAGGTATCAACGGCATTCTCGTAAGAATGTTTGTATTAATGATATCTAAGTCAAGTTCGAATATATATTGGGTCAGAAACTAGGCCACTTGGCCAAATGGAAGGGAAATCTTGTCAACACTCTGAAGGCTGCATTTTTAACTTGAGCATGCTAAAACTGTATCAGAATGTTTGTCTTGATGATATGTAGGCAAAGTTCGAATATTGCCTAAAATTGAAAGAGTATCTCGTTAACAATGTACAAGCCGCATGTTCTGCTTCAGCAGTTCAAAATTAAGTCAGAATGTTGATCTTAATGATATCTAGGCTAATTCCGAATATCGGTTATGCCGGGTAAACACTAGGTCACTAGGCCCATTTGAAGGAAAATCTTGTTAACACTCTAGAGGCCGAATTCTTTTGCTTCAGCAGCTTGAAATTTTGTCTGAATTATATTTAGGTCAAGTTAGACTAGTGGTCATATTGGGTCAGAAACAAGGTCACTACGACAAATTAAAGGGTAATCTTGTTAACACTTTGGATGTTGCATTTTTAACTTGAGCATGTTGAAACTGTTTCAGAATGTTTGTCTTGGTGATATGTAGGCCAAGTTCGAATATGGGTCATGCCGGGTTAAAAACTAGGTCACTAGGCCATATGAAGGAAAATCTTGATAACACTGGAGGTTGCATTTTGAATCTTTGTCAGAATAATTGTCTTGATGAGTTTTGTATTGGTCGAACACTTTCTTCCAGTCTTGTACATGGTTTAGAGACTTATTTCTACTTGATGGAAGTTGATTTAACATTGACATATTTCTCAATATAATAAGGCAGAAACTACAAAATATTTTGCCTAAACCTGCTGTCAATGTTTCCTTTGATTCTTCATGTCTTAAATGTGAATACTTGTGAGCTCTTGTACTCAGGTGAGCGATATAGTGCCAACAAGGTTCTCCTGTTTTCAAATTGGCAGTTTTATAATATTTACTACTTTTTGATATAATCAACTTCTTAACAATAAATACATTATTTCCTTTCACATTTGCCCTTCTTCTCCAACCTTCCTGCAGCCGCCAGACCGTCAGAAATGTCAGTGCTTTGATTATATAATTCTAAATACCTATTTCTCGCATACTACACACTTCAGATCATCTGAATTAGATAATCTATGAAGATATACATGTAAGTGATTGACAGTATGAAGATACTTAAATTTGGAAGAGTAAAATTCTTTATGGGATTGATCGGTAAACTGCCTAGTCACGGATTCGATGTACACTCACTTGATATACATTGCATATATTTACATCATACAAAATATCTCGCTCTCTCTATATGTCCATCGATCCCTGTATGTATGTCTGTCTCTCTCTATCTCTCTCCATCTATATCTCTCTCTCCATTTATATGTCTCTCCCTCTCTCTCTCTCTCTCTCTCTCTCTCTCTCTCTCTCTCTCTCTCTCTCTCTCTCTCTCTCTCTCTCTCTCTCTCTCTCTCTCTCTCTCTCTCTCTCTCTCTCTCTCTCTCTCTCTCTCTATCTCACTCTCTCTTTATCTTCCCTTTCTCCCTCCCTGTCTGTATCTATGTATGTCTCTTTCTTTTTACATGTGAGTATGTATGTGTGTGTCTCTCTTTCTCTCTGCATGTGGAGTACACAATATATGTGTGTGTGTGTGTATCTCTCTCTCTGTCTCTCCCCCTCCTTAAAATCATACAAACATATAAGCAGTATGAGTCTCTGTTATGCAAACATTGCAATTATATCTAGTTCGACTTGAAAACAAACCCATTGACAATCTCTAGCTCAGTTAGTATTATATTTTTAATCATTGTTATTATTTTCTTAAATAACAATAATTATTCAAATAACATTACAAGGAATTTCGATTTTGTATTATTATTTTACAAGATCCATGTGCCTATCTTTATTCGTAATAAACTATCTCTATGTCAGAAATATGGAAACTTTAGTGCATATCTCAGCAGAATTATTGCTTGTAGAAAGAAGCTGCTCCTCGGTAAAACTAACCCTTAGTAATGCCCCACAACGCATTTGACGTCCACGCTATCTGATCCAAATATACGCTGTTCAAAAGAAAACCGTCCAAGGCTGATGTCACTATTTGACAAACAGTGTATCGTCTTATTAAACGACCTAAATGCGAATTTTTTTCTGGATCTAGACAGATCGTAAATTCCATAAGGTTACCTTTTCCTTAAGCACGGTACAACATGTTGTTGCCTTCCTTCCCTAGTGTTTGTTATAACAATAATAACGAGACTGGCGGTGTTATTTATTACCGCCAAAGCCAGCTGTGGCATTAGCCGCCATTGTCTAGATGTCGTATATAAGGCCAGCAGTTAGCGCCAATCATCAGACCATCGGTCCCATCTAAACTGTTATCATAACTTTGTTAGGAACACTCGAACATATCTACAACTACGACTATAAGAATATTATTTGATTCGTGAGTGTCCGAGATTGGACAGAAGATGGGTGATCATGTGACACCCGTGGCGTTTGGACTGATCCTATGGCTGACGACTTTCGGACCGACCCTCGCTCAGACTTCGTAAGTTTTTAATGTTGTTTTTAATCTAGCGTAACCTTAGCTAAAGTAGCGGATTTAAATACATACATATGAGCCGCAGTTGTCGACTCTGACCGATTATATGACTGACGAGTTTTGGACCAACTCTCGCTAAGTCTTCGATAGTCATTGTTATTTTATATTAATGCTTGCTAATATTATAATGTTATTAATTAGGTGATTTCATATTGGCCGAGTTATTTGTCCGAGGTATGCAGTATTGGCCTGAGCCCGAAGGGCGAAGGACAATACTGCTGACAGAGGACAAATAACTCGGCCAATATGAAATCACCTAATTAATAAGTATTTTATTAATCAACTTTTTTATAAATACATGAGTCTTTAGTTATAATCTTAAATAAACAATTAATGGTTAATATGGCGGAAAATATAAGTTAAAATCGGTTACTTTGTCAATTCAATGCGTTGATCTTTAAAAAAGACGGCTACCTAATTCATTTTTGTGTTCCACCATTCTCGTATAAGGCGAGTTTCGACAGCCAATGAAAATGGTCCATTCCTCAGATTTCGTATTTGGCGAGTTTTGTAGCCAATGAAAACGGCAGAAATTCATATTGGCCGACTTGGTCCATATTAGGCGAGTTTTAGCAAATATTGTCTTCTTTTGTTCTGTATTAGCTCTACGGTTGTTCAAGTATCGCGTCAAATACGCAATAGTTAATTAATAATATATGATATTATCATATTAATTTCTGATATTATAATTACACATGTTGATAAGTTGTGTAACTCTTTTCCTATGATTTCATGTATTGTATTGTCTTTTCATGCATGACATTTATGTAACTATGCGATGAACCACTGTGTTTATACTAAGTAAGTAAACATTTTATTAAAGTGACATGTGTATAACAAAACAAACGCATAACACAATAATGCTTGGAAAACACACGGCCCGATTGGCCTATATGTCTCTGTAAAGAAAAGAAGATATTTACACAGTGAGCACATTTCACGTCCAACTAATAAACACACATATTTACATATTTACATAAGTACACAGCACTGAGTCGCTCATGTCGGTGGCATGTTTCCTAGTACACAGAGGACAAGAGACATACCAATTACGTGCCCGAATTCAATTGAATGACGCCACTATACAATAACTATGTGTTCACTGTTAAATGGGTGCGTGTCATACAAATTTTCGTTTCGCTACAACGATTTACGCCCTTTCTGGAAAAGAACAGTAAAACAATTACAAAACAATAGTAACAAGACGAATTTTGATGCCAGCATAAAAGACGCCGCGTATGATTGTGAAGCATGACTTATAGGAAGCAGATGCAGTTCAGTACATACAAATAATCTGTGCAAACAGACAGAATCTAAGTATTTTGAAAATAAAGGCTAAATGTCCATTTATATTAAACAATAAGGCCCAGATGTGCCTATATTGCTCACCTGGCTACCATAGTCTATACTAAAAGGTTATCAAGAGCAAAAAGTGTCTATTTTGACGTAGGGATTAGGCGTTTATATGCTAAGATCTATGTGATATTCAGCATGTGAAGTTTAGTCATGAAACCCAATGGATTACAGTTTACTTAACATTGACTGAACTATAATGTGTCAAAGAAGCTGAAGTTTCTTATTTCTTACCAATAAACGGTTTTAAATCGGCTCGAACTATATCAACCATAGGTGCTGAAATATTAACAGATATTAAATTCAGGTTTAATGCCTCTAGTTATAAGTTAAGTGTGATACAAGCTTTGGAAGGAGAAGGGGAAGTATTTTCTCCGTTCAGTTAAGCAGAGGTATGATAAAAAAAAAAGCAGGAGTATATAAACAAAAAATACAAAGTAATTTTAACAAGTTTAAAGATATTTTTCATCAAAATTGATCATTTATGAAATTTAAAAAATAATCACATGTAAAGTCAACATCTAGCAAGAATACAATGGTCTGAATGAACACACTGTGTGGGGAGGAACGTTTTAAGTTTAGAAATACAACATATTTTTATAATCAGTGCCGTAAACCAAACTATTAAGAAACCGTGGACTAGGAAATTGGGGAAAAGTGAACATTTGTTATGAGCTTTAATGAATCGGGTCTTCAGACCCGTAAACTAATTTATTAAAAAAGCGTAGCCTATGAAGTTAGGAAAAAAAATACCCATTAAATGTGTCTAAAGTTTTGTAATAACGGTAGAAGACATACGCATTTTGTATCTTGTTGTTTCTTAAGTCAGTTAATACAGTTCATTAATTCATAACGGTTGTTTTTTCAAACATATTACAGAGTTTTCTTTACAATAATAATGTTGATTGCTACCTATTCGATTACGCAACCCCATGGTACACATTTAAAACCTATTCAACATATATTCAATACTGACACAGCGTTTCCACGCGGCGTCAACGAAAAGTATCTTACAAATAACTGGTTGCTTGCATAACTTCAGTTCTTTACAGAAACGAAAGGTAAAATAAACCCATCATACAGTATTATTACTGCGGCGAAGTTCTGGATTTATCGTAGATACCGTTGATCCTCTTCTGGTAGAAGGCTATCTTTAGCCTCTTTCATCAGCTATTTACTTCTTTGGTCATGTCCGGTTACAATCGTACATTTAAAATCATACGCTCAGTCCTGGGATTTCCAGTATTTATCAAGTCGTGATTTATCACGCATCATTAATTACTTTATGGTATACATAGAATATCTCATTCGTGTTTATTTATTATCAATTTTAATAAACTCGTTTACTAAGCTGAATATGACGCTCGACAAGGCTCGTTTATTAAAAGTGATAATACATAAACACTCATGAAACAGCCTATATGTCTTCCCGTTTCAATTTCAAGATGGTGAGTTGATTGTCTAAATCATATTAATTGGTTGTGTATATACTCACTTGTTAGAATGGGTCTGAAGTTTTTAAGTTTCAATAATTTTAGATTACAGTAAAATAATTATTTCCCAAAGAGTCTTTGGATAGTATACAGGTTTACACATGGAATCATGAGAAATTTTACAATTATGATCTGATATGAGCCGTTCCACGAGAAAACCAACATTGTTGACACAGCGTAAAGTATCATTATATTTTCTTTTTTCAGGAATCATTACTCTATACCTTTATCCCTCTAAGACGGAATGTGTCAGCCCGGATTAGCCTGCGCGGACTGAGCAGGCTGATCTGGATCGATACATTACTCAGAGTCCATAGTGTTGGATGTCACGCGGAACGACTGATATCTATATTTGCCAAGGCCTTGCTAGTACACAAGTGTTTTAGAATAAGATCAAAATAGCATCATACTATACAGATTTGTCTTGAGTGTCAATAAGTGAAGTTTCTTAATGGTACAGAACTCAATTATCCTACAATTTCAAGCCTTAAAACGAAAATACAAGTACAGAATTACTGATAATGCATTGGTAGTGTTCGTGTGTTATCTGACAATATTTACCAAACTAACCCTATCCCCAACAACAATTCATCTGTCTAGTACATACTATTAAAGACACTTATATTGGCTTCATACAAACTATTAACTAGGGGTTCATTCACGTACTTCACATTAAAGGTGCCGAACTCCAGATTATAGATAGTATAGTCAAAGTTTTAAAACTGTTCAAGAGTTGTCTTGAAATATTAGAATCATAATTCTGGAATATAATTAGTGTAACAATTTCACTTTCCAGTACAATAAACATCTAGATATTGATCGTTTATGCTTCATTTTTAGTAAGCCAGATCTTCATGACTTTTAATTGACTGGCCTTTTCAATATTTACTTCCGAAATAGTTTTGAACTATTTTCGTACTTTGTTGTCACAATAAGCAATATTTGCAGAAGTTTCAACATTTCAAAATTGTGATCTCAACCTGGAGTTCAGCACCTTTAAAATGACAAAAACATATCTATTGTCAATGTTATTGGTTGTATATTTATGTTCGTCAATAACAATCTGGACCAATCAGAGAGCGGATTTTGTATTGATCATTTAACACCATCTGATTTTCAATGTTGAACCTATAAGCCATTACACATTTTATCATTACAATTTACGTATAAGTTCAGATAAATCCTTATTCTAAGACTCTTTCGTGACTAATTGCAATATACATACTATATACATGTATATACTTTTCTAAACACAGGGAAAAGTTCTGTGACGAAATCGTATATATCATTAATTCGACGACGTCGAAGTGTTCGGACTTCACCTCGATGGCCATACACTCCTACAGCCTCAACCGGACTGCCTCAGATTTAGACTCCTTTACGGACAGTGAGCTACAGGTACAATTGTTGAACTGGATGTTGAACCCGGATACGAGTCCCGAATGTGTTTTCTCGAAGTAAGTGTCAGTGAAATATGGTAGTTTCTGTAGTCAGTTGAATATCTTTGTATAGCCGAGCCCCGATAGCTCAGTCAGTAACGATGCGGGCTGTCAATCCTGTGGTTGTGAGTTCGAACCCCAGCTCGGTCAACATTCTTTACAACGTTTGATAAAAGTCAATCCGACAAGCGTTATTTGTCTTCCACCAATGAGCTAACAGTCTATGTGGAAAGCAGCCAGTTGATTCGAAAGACTGTTATGTGGAGTACTGGTGTGAGAAAAACAGGAAATACATTGCTAGGTGCACTGGCAGCCGTGATATGACTAAATCATCGTTGAAAAACGTCGTTAAAACCCAATCAATCAATGAATATCTATAAAGCATCGCCCTATTGACTATTCGACACATATAACCGTAACTAAAGCATCTGAACTTATATATTTTTGTCAGACGTTAGATACAGGGCTGCGATAGCTCAGTTGGTAATGACGAGGGATATACATTAAATGGCTGTCAGTTCGAACCTTAGCTGGATAATTATTTATTTCCGATGATTGTTTAAAGTCATTGTGACTAGCGTCATACGTCTTCCATCAATAGGCTGAAAACAATACATGGGAAGGTACCCATTTAATTAGGAAGAATGGGGTTTCGAGAGAAGGTGCAAGAACGCTAGGAAACACTTGTTATGCACATTTTATTCATCGGGATTCGATTTTCTTCCCTTTTTATTATCTTTAAGACGAAATCAGCATGATAATCTTTATTGTAATATATAGGTACAAGCTTGTGATTTATTTTTTATCAGATATTGATGTTTTACAAACTTTATGTTTCATTTCATGAAAGGCCGTGTGCCTTTTTATTTGTATTATTTTTTTTAACAATATTTGTACTTAAATTTGTTTGTCCGTGGATGATACTTTAATATACAATGAAATCTACGTTTAAAATGGCCGCCGTGATGTTACTGAAATACTGTTGAAAGCGAGGTCAAAATCTAATCAATCAATCGGGAGTTACATTAAGGGATATATGACATGTTTACACACAGTGTAGGCCCTAGGCTTTTGCTAGCTTGTGCGTATACACAAGCTCGTATGAATCCCCACTGTACGTAAATGCAGCAAATTAAGGTTCGATATTTTTTACCAAGTTATGACCCTTTGATATTTTTACAATCCGTTTGGCGCGCATGCATCAGCTAAACTGATATTCCTGTTTAAGTCACCTCGGCTAAGTTAGATCAATACAATCGATAGACCTGTGTCGTTGATATTTCAGGCGAGTAGAAGAACACAAGGTGGGATGTTGTCCTGGCTGGCATGGAGTAGACTGTGGCACCCGTACGTAAATATGTATATTGTATTTCGGAAAGGTTTTACTCATGCATCGTTGTAGTTCAATAGTCATTTATGAAACTTGGACTGGAAGTTAGAGAATAATGTAGGTAAATATCGATCAGCCAAAGGCGCTCTTTGGGGCATTGTCTCTATAGATCTAGTATTGGCGAGAACGAACCCCATATTGCCCACTCTTTAAGGAGATGTAGCTTGCTTGGTAACCATACCTAGTTCGACTAGTAATTGAAAGTTAAACTTTCGAATGATTTTGTTTGTCATCCAAAGAAAACAACATGATACAATTATAAAAAATCTAATTAGATATATTGTTTCAGTAGTAAATAATGATGTTGCTGACTCATAACCTGTAATGTGTTCAGATAAACGTGCCTTTTGGCTAACGGCATCGAATCTAACAATACGTTATAGCTACTGTAGCTGTTATCCGATTGGTTGATTCACTAGCGTTAGCTGGTTTTACACCTTATTTGAACGCACTTCGGATATGGCATTTATGGAACCCAAAATAAATACATTATAATAACGTCGATTTCAGCGGAATGTAAGCCCGGATGTTACAATGGTGGAACATGTTTATCACCAAACGTCTGCAAATGTCCACCGAGCTTTACTGGATATCGCTGCGAGGACAAGCCCAGTGGTAGGTATCATTATCAAAGGGGATATCCGAGCCCCGGTAGCTTATTCTGTAGCGAAGTGGGCTGTCAAACCAGGGGTTGTGAGTGCGAACCCCAGTTTGGCCAATATTCTTTCCGATTTTTGACAAAAGTCACTTCCACCAATGGGCTATAAGTCCACATAGAAAGGCAGCCAGTTGCTTAGCAAGACTGTTGAGTGGAGTACTGGTGTGATATAGCCAGGACAAAATATGAGTCGCTCGTCTTGAGCTGGTCGCCTTGATATGACTGAATTTTATCTTGAAAACCCCAAGTAAATCAATTAATCAATCAATGAAAGGGGATAACGAGAGGGTTATGACATAGCTTTGACTAACAATTAACTTCCTGTCATTGAGAACACAGCCTTATATAAAATGAAAACTAAGAGACTGGCATACGTAAAGTCATATATTTTATAAATGGATCTGCAAGGTTTTATATTTTATAGATGGATCTGCAAAGAGTCCTAATGGATATAGTTTATAAATCGATATGAGATGAAATATATTTTATAAATTGATCTTTAAAGTTGTATCAATTATATCTTCACATCAACACAAGTTAACATCTCTTTTACACAGATGGCGAAGAAAGCGGCCATTTCTTCCAGTATTGTTACGCTGCCGAAAATTGTTACGGACAAAAGACAGAGGGATTTGACGGTAAACTTGACAGTAAGGTGAATTGTTGTGGAGAGGGCGGTGGAAGTTGGGGAATCAGCGAAACACCACACTGTCAACAGTGTGCGGAAGGTAGGAACTGTGTACTTTTGCTGATTTGCTTCTTTTATTGTAGTTCAACCGTTTTCGAAATACGACAAATCTGAAAACATCTAGACACAAATTATTGAAAGTCTCTTTAAATAAAAGTGATATTACGCCGGAAGTTCGAAATCACAATATTGAAGACTTTGTACCAACAGGGTGAATTTCTCATCATGCCCTCAAATACGTCACTGAAGGCTTTAACCCTATCCCACATATAACAACTCTGCAGCAGACGACTTTGAAAACATCTAGGCAAGAATATGAAAAATGAATTGAAAGGAACATATGGTAATTGAAGAGATTTGAATACACTGTAGCAAACGGAGACATCGCTTATTATGAGCAATTTTTCCTTTTGTCACAGTGTTTTCAAAAGCCGTCTGCTAAAAAGGCGTCAGAAAGCGTCTGTATGTGAGAACGGGTAAAACATATTCTGATAATTGTGTCCGTTTCGTTCAGATTGTATGAATACATTGACGGACCTTTTTATTCACGTGTCAACCAACCCGCCTCTGTGATGGAACGTCCGAATCGGATGCGGGGAGTCTTTAGGTTTGATCCCCGACAGGATCTTGCAATATACCTTAAGAATGGTAGTAATGACCTCCCCGCTCAGAATTGAGGGGTTTACATTACGACTGACCAAAAGGACTGGTCCCTTACCCAGTTAATTCTTTAAGTGACTTAAATATATTTTTTAAAACGGCGTTTAACATCAAACATAGAAACATTTATCAAAATTACACTTTGTTTATTTTCATGGAGCAGATGAGTTGTCCCAAGTAACCCAGTCTAATGATCTCCCTTTTCGCACGTGTTTAAATTTCGGAATGGCGTTTTACCGAACTTTTGATGGCCTTGAATACCAGTTTGCTGGTTCATGTTCATACACAATGGCCGAGGACATAGACCGCAGCTGGCATGTGGAAGTCACAGTGAAGTATTGTGAACATTGGTCCACTTGTAAAAAGGTAAGATCCAGATAAGGCTGGGATTTATGATTAGCATTTTCCCTTTTGTCACCATGTTTTGAAAAGTAACCTGCTGCAGACGCCTTAAAATGGACTAATATATAACAGTGAAAGTTTAATTAATGGATTTAGTTGAAGCGGAAACTTCCCCGTTATGAGCATAGTTCTCCTCTTCTGCTGTAGATGCGTCAACATGCTTCTGCATGTAGGAAAGTGTTATCACTACACATATTCATCTGTGTTAGGACTTCCATAGAGCATTTAACATATCCTTTCAGGATTTTAGCCAGTATTTTATAATAATATTTTTTATTTCCAGTAAATGCTTAATATATTGTAGTTCACCTTTTTTATTTACCCTATTGCCAAAGACTAGTGTCACCATGTTATTAGATCCAGTGTTTATTTCAACACGATTCGGGAAAACCGAGTCAACTAAACACTTCTGGAATAATGGGCGACCTTGACTTTGAACAAACAATCGGGTGGGTCATTCTTTGAACTATTAACGTCTTTCAAGGTCAAATATGGAAGTCAGCAAGACATTTTCAAGACAATAATGCATTTCTAAATTCACTTGTACCAAGTGTCATAAAAAAAGTGTAAAATATTGCTTTTTATTCACACCCCGCAGTTTATGGTCGTGAAACGGATACTTGCTTATTTCCCTTGAGAATCATCACGCGTGTGATTTCATGAGGTCGCTGTTGAAGGTCGAAAATCTTAATACGAAACAATGATATGTATTTATAAACCGGTGGACCATCGCTAACCGAAATCTATTTTATCTTCAGAGAATGAAGTTTTACGTTGATTCGGGAGATGTCGTGGAGACGGAGGCTGGCAAGCTGTACGTCAACGGAAACTACGTGGAGGTCTTGGCCGGTTTACCGATTTTGACTCCTAAAAAAAGTAGGTCCTCACCTTATGAGCGGTACCCTGGCAACCCCACCCTTAGCGTATTTATCAAACCTGTAAGAAGAGGATAAGCGTCGAATCCATGCTAAGGATACAAAATGAACACTTCTTTGCAGTTACTTGCACCATTACATGACATATTGGCGAACAGTGGCGAACGGTGCAAAACACAGACTGCGTGGATGCACTGGCTGTATTGAATTAGTATTGGGCTGTTCTGAATTTGTACTGGTCGGAAATGACTTTGAGATATACCACGTGTGAAATTATTTCTTTTAGTGGTGAAGAAAGGAAGGCTATCTCGATATAACATCTAACAATTAATTGTTCTGTTTAATCAATTGTACCGTCATAAAGAGACTTCATAAATAAAGTGCAAATAGTGCATATACTCACATTGATTAGATTTAATGGTACCGTCACATAGAAACTTGATAAATTTAGTGTAAATAGGGCATATACTCACTTGATTAGATTCAATGGTACCGTCACATAGCGACTTAATACATACAGTGTAAATAGAGCATATACTCACTTGATTAGATTCATTGCTTAATCCTTTCGCTGCCAAAGGCAATTAAAGGCTTTTGCAAATAAATCCGATTCAGGCAATTCAGATTCGTAACGAGTATAGTCTCTCCTGACTTCTGCATTGTTTTCAGCTTAGACATTAAGTTTTACAAAATATCCTGTTGGACGAAAACTGGAGTGGTCTTATTTTCAACATGGAAGAGTCGACTTTGTTAAATTGGGCTGTGACAGAGTTAAACAGTGAAGTTATTATGATGTAATCCATAGTTGTTTATCACTAATTCATTAAAAAAACATAAACATTTGTTACAGCCTTTACGGTGAGCATTCTCGGTGATTGGATCATGATAGCATCTCCGATGGGAGTGCGTGTGAAGACAGACGACCAGAATACGATCTACGTCACCGTCGATAAGACCAACACGGAGGGAGAGACAATACGGGGACTTTGTGGCGACAGTGACGGAGATAACTCAATTGCAGGTGAGTACTGATCCGAGTCTGGCATACGAATACCAAATCGTCAGAGGCTTTGGTATTGTGAAACAAAATCGACCGCGGACTCACAAATACATCGCGTGTAGCACTGTACTCGACACTATGTACATAAGGTACCTCTGTGATTGTTCGTAAAGACATGTCCCGACAAATACATGAAGCCACACAGTTACGCTGTCTACCTATGTTCTTGTGTAGTCGAACGAATACTATATGCAAGTGTTTACGTTGAAATATTGTTCACAATTATTACGACAACAATTGTATATTCGATTTGGAATCACAACCGTGCAATGGTGCTTGTATGACGTTATGGCGAACAGTAGAAGCGCTTGCTGACCTGGATATTCGCTGAATGCAAAGTTCCAAAGGACCGTGTTCCTTGTGTTGTAGCTCAAATAACTAGGTCAAACAAATCATCGGCTTCATGCAATGGTAAACATCAAGCCTTTCCCAGGTACAAGACATCAGCGGCAGACGACTTTGAAAACGATGAGTCCAAACATATTGAAAATATCTAATGTTTAAAAAAGTCGGCTAAAATGTGTGGCTATTTAAGCAGATATTATTGATCATGAGCAATGTCTCATTAAGCCACACTGTTATCCAATGTCATCCACTGCAGATGCGTCTGCATGAAGAGAAGGGTTAAACACAGATGAGATTATTGTTCTCAAAAATCTGTGATTGCAGCCGGCAACTTGCCTTCATTAGACACTAACTTTTACCGTTAAAAATAAGATACCCGTTGGTATTGGCCGGGTGATTAGCGTCAGGGGTTTTTAACCTGACGTCCCGGGTTCGATTTGCAGTCGCCTCGCGGCGCGGCGGTCACAGTGGATTTTAATAATATTTCAGTTATATCACGGCGACAGTTCACTTATTCATGATTACTGGGTAAACAAACCAGTACTAGGCTAGGAAATGTACCTTGCCCAAGGGCACTTCACTATTTCCGTTGCGCTGCGATATGGGATCGAACCCGGGATGCCTAGTTCCAAATATTGAAAAACATGATTGGCGAAATGAGTTTCAACCTTATTTAAGATTTAAAGTATTACTTAGTGCTAAGTTAGGTCGGTGGAACTCGACCCTGCTCATTTATACAGTAAAAACAATATCTAATATATTTCACTTGTTCACCATTTCATCTGTTGCCTCCAAAACAAGTAATTGATTCAGGTTTACATGAAGCTTACCGGTCAAGTTTAATTAATAACTTTGCCATATTAAATGTGTTTATGTTGATTTTTATGTAGACGAATTCATTAAAAAAGATGGCATATCAACCACAAACTCGGCCATGTATGGTAACTCGTGGAAACTTATAAACAGTGAGGAACTGGTAAGTACAACGCCAATCTCATTAAAATTAAAACGAAATATTTCGCTGTGTAGCTATTGGATCTGACGCCGCCGCAAAAGTGTCGTTTCAAATTGACACTGCATATTTGATTAGCTATGAGCAGGTTGTTGTTATTCAGTCCAAGGAAATAGCAAGATATAGTCAACGAGCGGTCATTACCGCTTTTCGGTTATCTTCGCTATTTATACCTAGTGATTTTGTAAGAGACAATTTGATTGGCTGATAAGGGTTATCAATCAAGGGATCATTCTGGTGATATATAAAGATCATTGTGAGTGGCGGGGTGATCTGCTGGTGAACATACTGCACGGTCAATCCAGATGTCTCGGGTTCAAATCCCGTTCCGGGTTCTGGAAAGAGTTGTTTTTAAGCGTCTCCAACTCAACTAGATGTCAAGTACTGGTCCTTTTTCAGGAACAATAAAACCTCGCGTGTATCAATGCTATACACCGGTCACGTACAAGAACAAGGGGGTCTTTTCGGCAATAGCTAGGTTATCGCACCGGACTCCCTTGAATCTAACTGTGTCTGCTCGCCATATAGTGTATTCTGAATGTAAATAAAAACAAACAAACAAACAATCGTCGTCATTCGTTTTCAACCAATG
Source organism: Serripes groenlandicus (assembly GCA_031761405.1). NCBI lineage: Eukaryota > Metazoa > Mollusca > Bivalvia > Cardiida > Cardiidae > Serripes > Serripes groenlandicus. Next base: position 38,416,599 of record JASEVX010000011.1, read on the forward strand.
GGCTATTTCAGATGAATGGTTTATGTAAGGTACTTGTGCGAAAAAACCCGGAAATACGTTAGGTGTACTTGCAATCTCATTTAAATCAGACCAAAATACTTCGCTGTACGTATATTGGTTCTGACTTCCCCTCATAAACGGTTGTCTCGAAGTGAACTATAACACTTGAATACCAATGAGCACGTGCGGTTTTTATGTTCAATGTAATCATGAGCACTCTACGAGTATCGCTTGTGCGAAAACAATAAGGAAACACGTTAGGTGTACTTGATGCCGTGAATTGGCAGAAATAACGTTGAAAACGCAAAACGGCAATCAGCTCTTATCAGTATGTATTCATTGCCCCCACTAAATTCCCACAAACGTAAGAATACTCCCTGCTTTTTAACAGGTGCTTAAGTGTTATGGATTCATACTTGCTAAATAATGATGCATATGTATCGAGCAGTAGACACAATGAGGCATAAACGCGCTTGCAGGTCTTGGTCTTCTATGTTCACAAATGTTGTTTTGCATAACATAACACGCGAAACCTCTTAAAAGAAAGGCACGGATATCGGGATAATGGTTAGATATTCCTATTTTGTATATTCAGATACATTATGAATGATATTTATATATTTTTTCATTTTTCACATAATATCTAATTCGATAAATAATGTCAAGATGTGAATCGTATATTTTAAATATATTTCATTTATAATAGTCATCTTCCCATTTGTAATCAATGTTTTAACTCGTGTTCAATAATTGGTGTGAATGAATCATTTGTTACACTGTATACATTTGTGTCTTCCAGTGTGAAGACAGCGGAGCAGTAGAAAATTTCTGTTCCGATGTGTCTGAGGCAGATCAGCACGCAGCCAGCAAAGCCTGTTCGTTTATCAGATCGAACGTGTTTTTGGAGTGCCATGGAGTGGTATGTATTATATTGTAGTGAATTTCGTAGCTCACGTACGATTTCTGATTTTTGTTTACTTTTGATGGTTGGTGTAACAAGGTCTTTTCGTGTATACACTTGTTATGTAGTCCCTTACAAGGGTATGTTTTAAAGGTGCCGAACTCCAGATTTAAAGATAATTTAGTCAAAGTTTTAAAACTGTTCAAAAGTTGTCTTGAAATATAAGAATCGTAATTCTGAGATAAAGTTAGAGTAATAATTCCACTTTCCAGTAAAGTAAACATCTTAATATTGATCGTTTATGCTTCATGTTTACTGGGTAGACAGTAATCCAATTTTTGTACATTTTCTTTACTTTCAATTAACAGTGTTTTAACATTTACTGCCAACATAGTTTGGAACTACTTACTTTGTTTTCTCTATACGCAATATTTGCAGAACCTTCAACATTTCAAACTTTTGTTCTCCATCTGGTGTTCAGCACCTTTAAATAATGTCTTAGTTTTGTGTATTCGGTTAAGGATGAGGACTAAAGCTATTTAAAACGGATAAAGAAAATGTTTGAACATATGTCACGGTTTGAACTTGTAGACACGTTCAGAGAGTACATGTAAGCGGCCCGGTTAGCTCAGACGTTAGAGCACTCACTCTGAAAGCGAGAGGTCCTGGGTCGAGCCTTGAACTGACTGCATGTATTTCCTTAGTCTCGGTGTACTCTCGCCGATTGTGTACACGTACAAACCGCTACACATACATGCGATATCAGTTGTCTTGAAATATTCTATGACTCATTGGCTATCGAAGCAGTGCCAAATATAATTTAAAACTCGGTAGTGTCAGGTTAAATGGACCAGTTGAATTGGTAACGAACACAGAACAAGCCGAGATAGAACTGAAACAATATTAAAAGCAACGTAAAGGACGATATTTGTGTATATATTAATTATAATATTCATGAAATGTTTACCTTTATAATTTACAGAGACTACTCTTTAATTTTAAGATATATCTCATTAACCTATTGATATACCGCTCATACATAAAAGAAACTAGATACATGTCCCTCAAAATTAAATTGATTAGAAAAATTCTCTAAAATAAGGAGAAACATCTCTCAATAAGACATATATATTTCTCTAAATTAGGTATTTACATCTCCCAGTTAGCAATACAGTTCCCTAACTGTAATATAGACCTCTCTTACGGCATATATAATGTTATCTAAATTAAGAAAATAAAAGTTTCAGTTGTTAAAAGTAACAGTCGGATGCTGTTCTCTTAATTAAGGAGAAACATCTCTCAAGATGACATCTATTTCTCTAAATTAAGTATTTACATCTCTCAGTTAGACATGCAGTTACGTAACTTTAGAATAAACCTCTCTAAGGCAGATAGATAGTTCTTTAAAATAGGGGAATACATCTTTCAGTTAGTTAAAGTTACAGTTGGTTACTGTTCTCTAAATTAAGTGTATGCATGTCTCAATTAGAGGGATAGACATTTCTCCAAAATAATGAAATACCTATTGCAGGTAGACAGACGGTTCTCTCAATTAAGTGTAGGCATGTCTCAATTAGAGGGATAGACATTTCTTCAAAATAATGAAACACCTATTGCAGTTAGACAGACGGTTCTCTAAATTAAACATATACCTTTCTCAGTAATAGAAATCTTTCTCAATTGTAAAGAGATACCTCTCTGATATAGATACATTTCTCTTAATTTAGGAATAAACATCTCTAAGGCAGATAGATAGTTCTTTAAATTAAGGGAAGACATCTTTCAGTTAGTTAAAGTTACAGTTGGTTACTGTTCTCTAAATTAAGTGTATGCATGTCTCAATTAGAGGGATAGACATTTCTCCAAAATAATGAAATACCTATTGCAGTTAGACAGACGGTTCTCTAAATTAAGTGTATGCATGTCTCAATTAGAGGGATAGACATTTCTCCAAAATAATGAAATACCTATTGCAGTTAGACAGACGGTTCTCTAAATTAAACATATACCTTTCTCAGTAATAGAAACCTTTCTCAATTGTAAAGAGATACCTCTCTGATATAGATACATTTCTCTTAATTTAGGAAACACATTTTTCAGTTAGATAGACAGTTCTCAAAGTAAAGGAGAAATAACTTTCAGTAAGTTAAAAAACAGTTCTTAAATTGAACTTTATAGGGGGGTCTCTCTCTCATAGAGAGATACAGTTCTCTGAATTAGGGAGAGACCTCTCTCAATTAGACATACAGTTCTATAAATGTAAGGAACACCTTACAGTTTTAGGGATTTCTATATCCCTCTAAGTTAAATAAACTTATATAAATCACGCTCGCTGTCTGCTTCTTGGAGACTTAACCAGTACTCGCGCCGTTTGTGTGGAAAAACCCACTCATCACAGGACTCCAACTCATATCTTAATTATCCGTTGAACGAATGAATATTTCACTTACTTTTCAATATCGGTTTTCAGGTGGATGCTAACCTCTGGTTTGAAATGTGCATGAATCACCACTGTAAGGCAACAGAAGCCGACGAAAAAGACGAGGCTAAATGTTACTATATTGAGGCGTATGCTAGGGAATGCGCTGCCCATGATATACTAGCCCTGTGGAGAACTTCGCAAATGTGCCGTGAGTTTGTTGTTTGTTGTTGCTTTGTATCTGTTTTAAATACATTCATAAACAAGATGTAAAGATATTTTCTGAAAGTTTAGAATTCTTCTACAGCAATAGTAAACATATTTGAATACACTTTTGTATAAGCTTTTGAATTATTTCAGTCTTTAATTTTTAGGACGAAAATCTTTAGATTCCAAAATTACAATAACTTGGTCTTTAAAACCAGTCATTATTCAAATTTCTTGATAATTAAAGAATTTGAATTTATATATTGCTTTAGTTCAAATGTTTAGCTTTCGGAATATGTTTGCTTTATACATATGCCATTATCGACTTTAAAGTTGTATTTGTTACAACATGTAGACTGTTGTACAACATCATTTCTCATCGTAATATTTCGTTTATAAAACACGTGTACAAGGTTCGTTATAGTACGTTGCTGGTTTAGATGTGTGTTAAGTTTTTAAATTGGATGTTAATGACTGTCGATAAACCATGTTTGAACTAAATGTAACATGATATTTACTAGTATCAACATACAAGAAAACTGCAGCAGATGACAAACAAAGTAAAACTTTTACGTTAAAATACAAAAGAAATGTGGCAAATGATTTCAAAACCCTTCTGACAGAGAGATGTCAGAAAGCGTCTATGTGTGAAAACGAGTTTAAATGAATCGGTTATTGGTATATGTCAGAATGGTGGTACCCAAAACATTTTTTCTGTCGTATTACAGCCAAAGAATGCCCGATTGGCCTAGAGTATTCCGATTGCGCGTCCCCGTGTCCCAGGACCTGTAAAGCCCTTCACGAGGTGATGCCTGATGAATGTATGACGTCATGCATATCGGGTTGCCAATGTCCATCGGGGCAGTTTTATCAGGACGGAAAGTGTATCGAGCCCACAGAGTGCCAGTGTGAATACAACAACAGGCGCTACAACAACACCGACGAGATCAGGGCTGATTGTAATAAATGGTACGTACACATCGGCGAAAAAAATAATGACGAATCTGATTGATACTGCATACTTGACAACAGTAGATACTTTGATTAATATCAAATCTCTCATAATTAGTGTCCTGCTTACATGACAAGGGATGGCTATATGCATATAAGTGTTTGTGTAATCTTTGGTCTTAACGTAGACACTATGACTCAGAGCTCTAGATAAGTCGAATTTGTAATGTTCTAAAATCTTTATTTGACATTCAAACCCTATGTTGTAGGTACGCAAAAGAATCGTCTCAATGAGGGCTTGAATGAGTACTAAGAGAGGTAGTGTGGAGAAAAGATCAGTTCACTCCCCCTTATCTAGTCCTCTTATAGTATGTGTCATAAGACTGCATACATGTTGGGTGAATACCGAAAATACCTCTTTGTTTACGAACTGTTATTACGATTACAAATGCTTGTATGTTTTCCTTTAAACAGATATTTAGATACCCTTCCCACTCCCCAACCTTTCAACCTAAATGTTCAGGGAAAAAATCACTCACAGTCAAGCTTGTCTTAGGCTGCCATCCATGCGGGACTCAAAATGTGGCCGCTTAACATAAGTGGCTGCTTAATACATGTAAAGTAAAGAAGTTAAAGTTGATTTCAGATTGCAGCTTAATACAGTATGGCTACTTAACAGAGGCTTTCACAAGTTTGAACTTATTAATATCATATTCTTAACGATTTCAGTAATTGTAATATGGGTAAATGGATATGTGAAGAAGACAAATGCAGTTCATCCTGTGACCTATACGGTTTTGGTCACGTTGACACATTTGATGGTAAAATCTACGAATTCGAAGCTTCCGCGTGTTCTTACTATCTCGTACAGGTACGTTCTAATGGCATAAATGAGGTCATGTTGTGTGATAATCAACCTCACTGCGGGCTTGTTTCTTAACTATTTTATTGCTATCCTATATTTTGTGAGATCTGTTACAGTCTAGAACCTGGCCGACTGTGTCACCAGTATAGAATCTGACAAGCTGGCTGTGTCACCAGTATAAAACCTGGTCAGCTGACTGTGTCACAAGTATAGAACCGTGTCAGCTGGCTGTATTACCATTTTATAACCTGATCAGCTGACTGTGTCGTCAGTATAAACCTGGCCAGCTGGCTGTGTCACCAGTATATAACCTGACCAGCTGGCTGTGTCACCGGTATAGCACCTGGCTAGCTTATTGTGTCACCGATATAGAACCTTGTCAGTTGGCTGTGTCACCAATATAGAAACTGACCAGCTGGCTATGTCACCAGTATAGAACTTGGCCAGCTGACTATGTCACCGGTATAAAACCTGACCAGCTGGCTATGTCACCAGTATAGAAACTGGCCATCTGACTGTGGCACCGGTATAAAACCATGCAAGCTGGCTGTGCCACCAGTATAGAAACTGGCCAGCCGACTGTGTCAACAGTATAGAAACTGGCCAGATGGCTGTGTCACGAGTATAGAACCTGACCTGATGGCTTTGTCACTAGTATAGAAACTGGCCAGATGGCTGAGTCACGAGTATAAATCCTGTCCTGATGGCTGTGTCACCAGTATATAACCTAGCCAGATGGCAGTGTCACCAGTAGAGAACCTGGCCAGCTGACTGTGGCACCAGTATAGAACCTGACCAGCTGGCTGTGTCATTAGTATAGAACCTGGTCAGCTGATTGCATCACCATTATATAACTGACCAGCTGACTATGTCACCAATATAGAACCTGACCAGCCGGCTGTGTCACCAGTATAGAACCATGCCAGATGGCTGTGTCAACGGTATAGAACCTGGTAAGCAGACTGTGTCACCAGTATAGAACTTTGTCAGCTGCTTGTGTCAATAGTATATAACCTGGACAGCCGGCTGTGTCACCGTTATATAACCTTGTGAGCTGGCTGTGTCACCCGTATAGAACCTGGTCAGCTTGATGTGTCACCAGTTTATAACCTTGCCAGCTGGCTGTGTCATCCATATATAACCTTGCCAGCTGACTGTGTCACCCGTATAGAACCTGGCCTGCTGGCTGTGTCACCAGTATATAACCTGGTCAGCTGTAGTAGTCGCGCTCTCAGATAAAGCTCCACACTGTTGGCGACTCAACTCAGCAGTTTTATTGGTATTGGTAATCACACACTTTTTCATATAAAGACAAAGTTTTAGTATGAGGATTGAAATGTAGCGATTCTCAACAATAATTCAGTCATATCACGACGGTCAGTTCATCTACCCATACATTTCCTGACTTTCTGAACAGTTCGGTTATCAGAATCTACGCACGTCGACCTAAGCTTTTAACCGGTGTTTGTAAGTAATATGTGAACAGTGTATATCTTAAACAGACTAAGGTTAATCTGGATCTTTACTGTTCACAAACAGTCAATTTGTAGCTTGTTGCACGGACAGCATCCTATCTGGTGTTTCATCAAATGTTTATCACGTACTTATATGCCAGTACTACTATGATATAATATCTAACTATTGCTGCCAAAGAAATAACAAATTCCCATAATTTCAAGGTAGTATTTTAATTCTGTTTCAGAATTTCTAAATAAATTCAAGTGTATACACGCTTGTTCTAAAATTGAAGTCCGCTAACATGTTCATGTATATTGAACATTTTGAAACAAGTCTATCGCCAGACTTAACTGGTTCTTCGTTGTACATCATTTCCAATATATGACAACGCGTACAAGCTGCTTTGGATTTGACCAGCTTTCAGCCAATCATATTTAATGTTACAAATGTTTCGTATGAAGCATGGAATTTTAGATTGCAAGCAAATGTAGTTATGTAAAGAGTTAACGCGACTAGGTCAGTGTTTACGTCAACTGTGCAATCACCACTATACTCTCGTCTGTAATCTCAGAAGATCTCACGTGAAGAATAATGCCATATTTTGATTAGCCTGATAATACAGATCCATCTCTAAATATGCAATAGCGTGATATCAGGGGAGCCAAGCCATTTATTGACTGAAATACATTTTTATTTAGCCAACTGATACAACATCACTAGACGATACAAGAAACGATCTGAAAATTCGCGTAACTCACGGGGATTGCGGAGAGACGATTTCAGAGCGAAACTGTGTCAATGGTATCATCATTGAGACGCAGGGTAATACCGTTGAGATACAAGGAGAATACGGCGACGTGGTCCTCATCAACGGTGTCGACTACAGCCACAGTATTCAAACCAGTCCATTCTTGTCCCGTGTGTTGTACGTCAAACAAGCTACCTCACTCTTCAAATTGATACGTGGATTTGGTTTCCGAGTCTTGTATGGGTATAGGCGTATCTACGTTAGTGTTGATCCCTTCTATGATAACAAGGTAAGCTATCCGATTTTAAAGCAAGTTCTTTCTTATCCAAAGTTGGGGACGATAAACAAGCCCCTTCAACGTATACTATAAGCAATTTGTACGGAAGCGTATTCTTGTTTCTTATATAAATGTATAATAAAGAGTGCAGTTGTATATTGTTTAAATGTGTAAACATATAAAAGGTAAATTACCTAAACAAAAATGGTTTTAAAATTCAGCTGTGCAAATTCCATTGATGATTTCAGCCACAATAGGTGATGACACATGACGTAGAAGCATAATTCTTTAACTTTATATCATTTATCTTTTTTTTTTCACTTTAAATTAATTAGAATTTAAATATAGGCGTAAACAAATCGTTTAACAATTCTCTCAACATATATATTCATTCCGCAATGTTTCTATAAACGCTTTTATTACAATCAAGAATGTTAAAATTGGTTTAAAATATATCGTACAATTCGGTGATATGTTTTCAAATTAAATACAAAAGCAGAACATTTAAGTAAAAAAAAATGTTTTTTTCTAAGTACTATCATGTAATACTTAATAAATAAACTGTTATATATACAAATGTTGAACTATAAATTGAATACATAGATTTTCATATATAATCCGGCCTATTTAACAATTCTCTCAACATATATATTCATTCCACAATGTTTCTATAAACGCTTTTATTACAATCAAGAATGTTAAAATTGGTTTAAAATATATCGTACAATTCGGTGATATGTTTTCAAATTAAATACAAAAGCAGAACATTTAAGTAAAAAAAAATGTTTTTTTCTAAGTACTATCATGTAATACTTAATAAATAAACTGTTATATATACAAATGTTGAACTATAAATTGAATACATAGATTTTCATATATAATCCGGCCTATTTAAGGTTAGTATAAAACGCCTTTTTACATGTTTATGTTTTGAAACTCACAAAACTGACCATATTATTTAGACAATTATAAACAAACATGTTCATATATAACTTAGTCCGAATGTTAACTTTGTAAAAACAAAACATTTTACATGTATATGTTTTAAACATCACAAAACTGACCAGAGTATCCAAACAACTATATTGTGCATATTTCTTCAGATCCAAGGATTGTGTGGAAAGTTTAACTACATTACATCTGACGATATGCAGTCGCCACAAGGTATCACAGAGACGAAGGTTGCGGCGTTCGTTACACACTACCGATTCTCCGTAAACTGCCCGGTACAGGGGGAACGACCTGTTACCTTGGACTGTCAGACTGACTTGGTAAGGTTTAACAACAGTGTGCTCTTGAGTTAACGTTTGATGTATACTTTAGTGGATATTGTTATAGAGTATGGACCGGGGCCTCTTGGGGTTCGAATTGTTGGGAATGTGTTCCCCTCAGGAGTTTTTTCACTATATTTTCAAAGTCGTCTGCTGCAGATTTGTTGTATGTGGGAAAGAGTTAATACACCCTCTTGTCTTGACTGTGGTATGAATCCAACTTGGCCAAATGGTTAGCGTAGGGGTTTTGTAACCAGTTGTCCCGGGTTCGATGCCAGCTCGCGGTGGTCATGATCGAGTCCCCTCGGGACAATGCCTATTTCCTAGCCTAGTACTGCTTTTTCGTTCATCTCGGGATCATTAATAAATGTCTTACCATCATGATATAACAGCAATAATATTTTAAAATGCAAATTAAACATATATATAAAGCCTCAGCTAGCCGCCTGACACATGCATTTCGAGCTTTTACCATGGACTATCAAAGTGATCTAGTAAAGTACACATGGTCATTCGTTTATATGGAAAGCCGAGAAGCGGTTACTCAGTCGGTAGCGACGCTGATTATCAATCAAAGGGTTTTGGGTTATAGCCCATGCTCGGCCAACATTCTATCTGACGTTTGACAAATTTCAATGTGACAATTGTCATTCTTCTTCCACCATTTGGACTAACAGTTTATGTGGATGTCTGATTACGCCCCAACCAGCATTCTACCGTACTCCATTTTTTTTTGAAAACAGCACACTCAAATACTATTATCTGTCTTTTTAATAGCACGCATTTGCACAAAGTAAATGCTCGCCATTATTGAACACCGTGGATCTATGGACACCATGCCAGGGCTTGGTTCCCTTTCACCAGTATTACGACCAATGCGTGAGTGATATGTGCAGCATCAACCTTTACACGGAAGTGGAACCAGTTTGTATCATTATGGCCGTTGTGGCTCATGAGTGTGCACTCGCCGGGGCAATAATTGATAACTGGGCAGAGCATATTAGCATTGGTGGACAATGTGGTAAGCTTTGATTTTGTCAATAAGAACACCTTTTTCCTTCTAAATACAACTCCAAATGACATTGGCTGTCGTACTGTACATAGCATTAAACGACGTTTGACAACTATGTGGCCCAAGAAGAAAATGCACATTGATGCAGTCATTTCTTGGTATACTTTGTTCTGTACTTAATATGTATATATCTAGCGGATGTAACTTCATAAATTTGATTTTTCTTTCCAATAACCAGTAAATGACATTAGTTTCGACAGGAGTCAAGAAGAATAAGGATTAATTCAAATTTAGACATCTCCATGTTCGACTCATTAAAATCCGCCCATACCATCTTACACTTATCTCTTTAAGACGACATAATAACCTGCCCTGCCTCCAAGACAGGTTTGTTTTATAAGGCTTATTTCAAATTTGGATATCTCTATGTTTGACTCAATAAAATCTGCCAATACCATCTTACATTCTATCTCTTTAAGACGACATAATTACCTGCCCAGCCTCCGAGTCTGGTTTGGGTTACAAAGAGTGTTCTACGGCGTGCAGCGGCCAATGTCGGGACCTTCAGGTGGCGGATTCCGCGTGTGTCGAGGAGTGCATACCGGGATGTCAGTGCGCGGCGTCCCACCAGATGATGGACGATTACGGAACCTGTGTCAATACGGAAGATTGCACGTGCTATGATAAATACCTTCCTGAAGGTAGCAGAATCGTCGATGCAGGAGATACCGTGGAAATGAACTGTCAGGAGTGGTAGGTTTTTAACTTGTTTGAGAGAAACTAGGGTTCGATCCCCGGTCAAGTCATACTAACCAGCTTGAAAGTGGTAGTGATTGCAATGCAGCCCCCTCGTAGTTTAGCGGGAGCCATCACTAATGAAGTGTCGTTATACGTAGATATATAAACAGTTGTTTCGATGGTATAGGGACAACCATAGGACGTCCAATCCCAAACTACAAAAGCAATTTGCAATTCATTTACCACGCTAAAGTATAAATGCAGGCATTTTTAAACGATACGAAACTTATTCAAGCCCATATATATGATACACAATTTATGAATGAACTACACGATCTATTGCAGTGAAGGTAAAATGTAAACTTTTTGCAAACGTTGTAAAACTCTTCCTATAACATTGCATACATTAATAATTAATTATGTCCAGCGAAGATGCCTCAGTCTGTAATGATGAGGGTTTTCAATCTTTGGCCGCGAGCTTAAACTCCGATTCAGCCATTCATTCCTTTCGATAATTGCTCAAAGTAATTGTGACTACCTTCATTAGTCTTCCAAATAGTCTAGGTTGGAAGAAAGCCAGTTATATGGGAGGAATGTAGTATGGAATACTGGAATATGAAAGCAAAGAGAAACACATTATGCTATGTTTACATTATGTTCCCGGCAACCACGGCAATAACGTTTTAGACCACCGTGGACAAAACGGGATGGACGTGAGACAACGCGGGGGAACGGAATGGCCACACGTGACAAGCCATGATTGCTGCGGATGCCGGGCCAGATTTTAAAACTGTCAAACGATTTGCTACGGCAATCATGGTGCGGATGAGAAATCTAGTAGGCCTTTGTAAAACGGGAAGAACTCAACAAAACGTGACAGTACGTAATAGGCCGTAACAAAACTTGTCCGTAATGGGACGGAAAGCATGTGAATACCCCGGCATCTCATGGTCCTTTCAAGTTTTGTCACGTTCAATTACGGCGCGTCCCGGCATGTGACGGTTTACGGGCATGGCGCGTTGCATTCTACTACGGTCTGACAGGGTGCGCGCGGTCTGGGAGGTATATACATGCCAGGCCAGGCAGGGGAGCTTCATTCGATTCTGAGCAATCGACAAGACGACCAAGCTTTAAAGAAAAAAGGCCAACCTGTGTCACCCAAGAAGCCAGGACGTAGGAAATCTTCCCCCGTCCTGCACCACCACCACCAGTAGAGGAGCAGGAGCAGCCTAAAGATCCTCGCCGTTCACCGCCGCCAGATTAAGAGGAGCGTGCTGCTGACCCGGTTCCTGAACTGGAACCAGATCCTGAGGCGGAGGTGGCTGAAGAAGACGCTCGTGCTAGGAGAAGGGCAGCCCCCAGGGTCGTCACCAACTTATCGGAGGATGAGAAAGAGCTCATCATTGACTTCCCACGCTGTACTCAAAGAGGCTGTCCTGGTTCTGGTCATCGTTGGACAGAGGGCATGGTGGTGACAACACTATCCGGCCTTCTTCGTGCTCTGAGTCATTATATATTTGGGCATCAGAAATGTGTACCACTCCACCAACTTCAATTCATATGAAACGATACTGGGCATCCACCAGAAGAGGGATACTGAAAAAACCCTTGTACTTGTGGTACAAGGAGCCTGTGTTGGATGGCTTTCTGATGACAATATGCTTCCCGTCTAGAGCTCCCTACGCATGAGGCAGATTCCCCTTGTCTTCAAACTCAACTCCTGGGCAAGGGCTCTCCACTCATCGGGCGTCACAGGAACGGCGAACAACACTTCACCCTGGTAGGCTTCCACGATGGCCTTGCACAATTCTGGCACCATATGGGAGATGGTCTTTTTTTTTAAACCGCGGGCACAAACGTGATCCAAAGCTGCCCGGCGTCCTTGTTTCATCCACAGAAAGCCTTGACAGAACGTGAACATCGTGTGAGATCTTGATCAGAACGTGAGAAATGTGACATCCCCCATCAGAACGTGACGGGCCGGGAGAGAACATACTGGCATCAGTGGTAGACCGCAGGCCGAACCGTAGTGCGCATTGGACCACCGGGACTCAGCCCCCCCCCCCCCCCCCGCCCAGTAACGGATATATCGTGATAGACCGTGATAGACCGTGGGAAAACTTGGCAACACCTAACAACACTTGATAAAAGAGTCACACTGGCCAAGATCCCACGGCGCACTACCTTTCGGGCAAACGGGGCTGCCGTGGCCGCCGGGAACATAATGTAAATCTAGCATTAGATAATCTGACCGCCGTTCTATAACTGAAATACCGTTCAAATCGGCAAAACACTTCAACCATCAAATCCAAAACTTTTTCTATTACAGTACATGTGCAAACGGGACGTGGAGCTGTGTAGACATGGAAACATGCGTATCAGAAGTGTCCTGTCCAAAGAATCAAGTTTTCTTTGAGGACACGACTGTATGCCAGAGTACGTGCCAGACATACGCAATGCAATGTGAAGCCGGATACCTTTATTCCGGGTGCGGATGTCCGTCTAACACGACAATGGCGCCTGATGTAAGTATAGCAATTATGAGGCTCGCCAGGTGATCTGGAGTCTTTTTGCATCTTCGTAATTCCTTTACATAAATAATTGATTTGGCAATATTGACCGTATCTTAAACTTTGTTCAAATACATTCAAACCTGTGTTAAGACCACCTTTGTTTAATAATTCCCTGTTTATAGCGACCACACTTTTAATTTCCCAATCACTCATGTTCTGCATTAATGACAAAGTTATTAAAGACCACCTGTGAAGAAAGACCATATTGTTTTCTTATTATGCTCGCGATAACTTTAGGTTTATAGGGACAAATATTTACTTCTAGTTATAGTCGTATTCGAGAGATCTCTGGAATTAAGCTTAATTTATTCATGTATTTTCAAGTTTAATGCATTTATAATGATATGTTTATTATTGAAAGCAAGTCAATGTTAAAATCATATTTAAAAAAAGCTCAGCATCAATTTCAGTTCTTGATAGAGCAATCAGAACTTTTGCTACGCTGTTTTCTAAAGACAGAACTATTTAAGGGATTGGTTCGAGTTAAACGATATGTTCGAGTTAACACATGTTCGAGTTAACACGAGTCCACTATATTTAAACTAAAACAATATGAACTAACTGGTTAATATAACATGACACAATCATTTTAAAGACAAGTAATACATATATACCATGTTTTCAGTGAATTAGCTGGTTAATTTAACATGACAAAATCATTTTAAAGATAAGTAATACATATATACCATGTTTTCAGGGTAGCTGTGTAGAATCAACTGACTGCCCGTGTCAATATAACTATAACTGGTACCAGCCGTCGGACGAAGTATTGGATGGATGCAGACAGTTGTACGTATTATCTTAATTGGGATTTCTTCATATACTTGTCCTGTTTAGACAGAGGGAGCATGACTTAGTGTACTGGCGTCGGGATATAACTTGTACAATGTTAAAAACGGCGTAAAACCATTTATGAAACGTATCATTATTGTGAGCAACGCCACACGAACATCGATATTGTTGAGGCTCTTCAATAATGACTATTATAAATCAAATTGTAGTTTTGTAAATTCTATTTGTGGCCATTACCATTCGCCAGGAGCTTTTCGGGTGTTTGTAAGGCTAGATGACATAGGCATACGTAGTTAATTCACATATTTAGACCACCGGCCAATATGAAGAATATATTTTCAAGTATCAATATTCAATCAATAGGAAGTGGATAAAATTTAAAAACATTTCATAAAACTACACATTTTTCATACCAATTAAACCACTGTCCGATCCTTATTAACTCGCATACTTTTTCTCTTCTTCTACTTTTCATCTTTCTTCTTCTCCCCCTCATTATTATTATCTTCTACTTTCTTATTCTTCTTTGTAGTATAGAAAATATTGCAAGAAAATTGAAATGCATGGTATATTCCATTTTCGAAATAGAAGACATATATTCGAAAGATTTAATTGTTGTTTGTATTGTAACATGTTCTTATATTTATCTTGTGTGAACTAAATGTCCAACGATTGACAACAAACAGTACACATACATAAGTGTTCCATTTGTTATGGTGGATGCATAATAATTCCACTAATAGAATGACGGTCGCTATAGGTGCTAGGAAAGTTCTTTTAACGTACAGAGTAGTTCAAATGGCGTTATTAGGTATAAAGACATACAGATCGTTGTTGCATGCTATACCCGTATAAACAAGACTATGATGTTTATATCTAAGCCATGCAGTTTCACAGTTTGTTTCCTTGGATGTCTAAGCCTTTTACAGTTGAAGACAACATGATATTCGTCTTCTATAACTTAAAATTCACAAACAGCAAAGACTTGGATCTAACTTGACGCTGGTCACTAAAACCCGAAGATCGGTGTATTTTTTAAGGCTTTATATTGACACATTTTTGTATGGTACATCATTTCCCACAAACAAAAAATCTCCGCGGCAAAAGTTTGAATACATATAGGCAACAATATTTTAGGTTTTTTTTAAACAATTTTTTTAAATGTCGTTAAATCATCCTGTATCAGATAAGTGTTGTCTAGTTGGTGTCAGGATAAATGGACGAGTAGAACTGGTAACTTACCCAGAAAACGCCGTGATATGACTAAATAATTGTCGAAAGCGGTTTATAACAACAAAACAATCCCTCTGAGTATCAATATCTACGTTATCGGACCAAGGTACTTCACTGTACCTTTATATTTGATGTGACGACAACGCATAAATGTCCGACTCGAAATGATCTTATGCATTGATATATATTCTGTCTAATTGGAACACACTCGGTAAACAAAGCTTCTCTATCTCGTTTATTTGTATGGGTTATCTTCCCCCGTTGATATATAACGATTTTGTAGGCGACCATTTAATTAGCTGACGCAAAAGTCAATATAAGACGATCTGAAATAAGAAGTCATCAGATCTAAACGAATGTTTCCTACTACAGCGAATTTAGGTTTTAATGATATGAGCCCTTCCACGATAACACCAACAGTGTGGACACTGCGTAAAGTATCGATCCGATTCAGCCTAAGCATGCCGCTACAGGCTAACCCGGACAGACACTTCATATACCATATACTATATACCTCTATGCCCCTGAGACTCGGTGTGTTTGATAGATTGCTATGTTTGTTATTTTTTCAGACGATGTGTTGATCGCCACTGGATTGTGGTTGCTGAAGGAGATTGTCCTGGTAAGTGATTCATTTCACGATTGCTAGATTGAAATGGCTCAGGCGGTAGCAACGCGGGCTACCTATATAGGAGCAGTAAGTTTAAAGCCCAGAGCTCGACCAGTATTCTTTCCGACGTTTGACAAAAGGCAATGTAACAAACGTCATTCGTCTTCAACCAATAGGCACACAGTCATTGTGGAAAAGGGCCAGTTGCTTAGGAAGAACGTTGTGTGGAGTCCGGTGAGACTTTCATAACCTCATACTGTAGTGGCACAGATTGGATTTCAGATATATCATGACAAATAACACATTGATGTCATGATCCATACCTATTTAATGTTATGTATGGGTAAAGTATAGAACAAACACCGCAATATGATTGAACTATTTTTACAAAACGCGTGCATCTATATCATCAGTTAAATAAGAAAATATGTATTATTTACCTTAAGGTACCTGTTGGGCGTCCGGCGATCCCCATTATTACACATTCGATGGCCACCACTTCTCTTTCCAAGGAGAATGTACCTACACAATGGCGAAATCTAACGGTGTAGGATTTGAAGTAAGTGCAAGTTTAGTTCAAACCTATGTATTACTTCATGAGTGTTAGTTAGTTCATCTCAGTTACGTTATTTACTCTAGATACATAACTGCGTCCTTCATACTTACCCACTATTCCCGCCGAATTGGTGTGGCTAACTCGGTGGCGCTTCACCGCATGAGCAAGCGTCTGCCGTTCCGTCAATAAAGCCTATACGCAATTTATGAAGCAGCAACTACATTAACTATCGACTCCATTGCTAAAGTAATGCAAGCAGCTGAAACACATTATTAACAGATAGTAAACACATAAACATAATGTCGAAACTCGATAATATTATCCTGAAATGTTTTTTTTTCCTACAGGTCAATGTACAAAATATACCGTGTGGAACTACTGGCGTAACGTGTACCAAATCCGTGGAAGTTGTTCTGGCGAATAATCTGGTGATAAGTATGATCCAAGGTCGTGACCCCGTAATTGGTAACCTGTCAGTGAACCTGAACCAAGAGTATCAAACCTACGGTGTTTCTATAGCCAGGGCTGGTCTATGGGTCTATGTTAGAACGAATATTGGGCTTACTGTACAGTATGATGAAGGTATAACAACAGTAATAATGATTATGCTAATGATAAGATAATAACAATGATGAAAGTGATAAAACTTATCAATCAATTAGTCTGACTGAACAAGGGGTGTTCCGTTCGATTCAGGCCATTCGGCCTTCGTGATTAATTACTACACACCTGAACTCCAATCGTGATATACGAGCCGGTATATCACTCAAAATGAGATATATTTCCTAAATATAACTGATTATTGATAAACTAAGTGTATAAGCAATTAAATCCAATTGCAAGCGCCAGCTTAATTAATTTAGCTATACCTGTTACAGCGCTTTTGTTATAACAACTTAACAATGCAACCAATGTATGCATACTTGTTTTTACACGGTTGAATTTGTCAATGTACTTATTACGCAGTTCTACTATACTTACGGCGTCATACATGTTTACTATATCTTAAATTTAACAGGCACTCGAGTGATAATTCACTTGAGTCAAGAATGGAAGGGCATGGTGAGTGGACTTTGTGGAGATTATAACGGTCAGGCATCTGACGATATGCAAACATACAGTAATGAAGTGGACTTTGGAAACTCGTACAAGAAGAGTTCTGCCTGTGCTGATATATCGATTCTCGACCCACATGAACTATCACCATGTTATGTAAGTTTATAGATACAACTGTATTATACAGAGGCTCAGATAAGGAGGGGTAAACAGCTGTTTTCCCAAAGATATCTCTCTTATAATCCAAGCAAGTCCTATGTTGTGAGTACTCAACAGAATCGTCTCAATTAGTCGATTCTTTTGAGTACCCACAGCATAGGGCTATGAACATAGAACATGCAAAACGCCCCTTATCTAGAGCTCTGTGTATTTAATAGGCATTCGTCTCAATATCGATATATTGAATATTACAATTGATCGATTTATAGTGTTTTCGCCTCTTTCAACAAGTTTTCAGTTATATCACGGTGTTTCCCGTGTAATTTACTAGTAACACTGGTCAATTTATCCTGACACCAGCCAGCCAGTTAATCCCGAAACCCTGAGCGTATGTACCTTTGTTTTTATTCACAATGGACTAGCGATAAATTGAAATTTAAAGGACCAATACAATACTTTGAGTTATCGACCTCTTCGAGATATATGTCAATTTATGTTAAATTAATTGTTGTATGTTCAGTTTTGTATAATCATTTTTGCTTAAACGTTTGTTATGAACAACAAGCCATTGATAAAATTATATTCAGAAAACAGGGCAGGAGCAGTTATATTTGTCAATCAGATAAAACTACTGCTACGCTGTATATAAAAGACACAGCAGTTCAAGGAATCGGTTCTAGTTAAACGATTTATTCTAATTATCACTTGTTCGAGTCCACAGTTATTCATGTATGACTTATAGACAAAAGTGTTTTATGCTTTCTTCTAAATCCTAATATAATGTGATGCCCAATTACTGATTACAGGGGGTAGACCACATCTAGACATTGACGTTGGCGTCATGTTCTGTAATTGCTGCACGGATAGAAAACAGAAAGATATTGGTGTATTCCTGATATTCCGTTAAATTCATTTCCTGCAATTGCTGCACTAACATAATGTGATATATCACTACTTATTACAGGGGGTAGAACACAGAGAGACGTGGGCAACAGATGCCTGTAATATCATGGTCGAAGGAGACGTGTTCTCAGAATGTCGAGCGGCCATGCCCGAGGATATGTTAACGGATTATTACAACGATTGTCTCTTTGACGCATGCAGGTAATGTTTCTGCCGGGTAGGAGCCTCGTTACGGCGAAGGAAATAGGGCCGCTCCATAACAGAAAAGCATCACAATGTCTTAGTGACTAAACCATATGGTGTTTACAATCAGAAATTGTGATACTGTATGAAAACACAGTTCCCACAAATTACTTCCCTTGTCTGCCATTTTGATAGGCAAATATGATGAGCATTATTAGAGAACATTTTTTAAAAAAAACGTAATAATTAGGAAAACATTGAGAGCGGGAGTTTAGGGTTCAATCCCCGGTCCTATCATATTAAATGCTTTCAAAATAGTAGAGTTGGCTTCCCTCTTTGTTTCCAAGAATTGCGAACATGTACTTACAAATGATGCGCTTGTGTCAGGATAAACGTACAAGCAATAAATGTAAATAACCACGGAAGCACCGCGATATAACTGAAATACTGTTCAAAGCGGCCGTTAAACATCCTACAAAGACAAAAAATAAGTAATGAAATGGACAATTAGTCCGGCATAACTTGAAATGAATCATTGAAAACAATGATTACTGATATCAACTATAAGTGCAGTGTGTTATCTGTTCTAGACGTAGATACTTCATAATGCATTTTGGATAAGGCGAATGTTATTGAAACTTTAATATAATAATAACGATCAACTTCAGATGTGACAGAGGTGGCGATTGTGAATGTCTCTGTACTTCGATTGCAAATTTTGGTGAGAAATGTAACGAACTGGGTTTCCCTGTCCGCTGGAGAAATCAAAGACTTTGTCGTAAGTTTTTTATTTGTAAAGTGGAGTTTTGTTACCATAAATAGCAAAATAATTTCCAATGTTTGTAAGTTATAAATTACAAAGAATGTTTTCATAAATTTTAGTAAAAATACTTTTTTCTTAGGATTCGTTTCAACATTACTGTTGCATATTTAGATTATAACTTTTTTGTCCTAAATTCTTAACACGGAGAAGGGAAATTATAATTTATATTTTAACATACTGGAGGATTTATATAAACAGTTGATTTTAGCAGATAAATTAATTTCAGAAATCTGCTTATTCCGTGATTGATTATTATTCCAATCGAATTAATTTTGTGACTTTGGTTTAACAGCGATGCAGTGTGATAACGGGTTGGCTTACATTGCATGTGGCTCCCCCTGTCCACAAACCTGTCAGAACATCGGAGATGAACCTGACGCGTATTGTAATGCTACATCGTGTGTGGAGGGATGTTTCTGTCCATCGGGATTTGTACAAGCGGGTATGTAACCACGTCATTTATTGAACTTTTAATACAAGGCACGTCGTTTAATTTGAGGTAGAACACATTTGATTGGTTCTATGATTTCCGTGTGATGTCGGTATAATCATAGAATACATAAACTCGGTTATTTCCGTCAGAGGACGGAAGAATTCGGAATTTCCAGTGAATGTGACCGAAAAGCCCAAGACCAATACCTATCTGTAAGGACCGCATACGAAAATTACCGAGCCCATGATATATGTTCTACCTATAAATTATTGACACGAGGGGGTTGGAACTAATGCCAATAACAACACCATTGCGAACTATTTTAGGTGGCCAATATCGTTCTTCCATGTTTTCCTGAATACGTATAATACTTCACTGGTTGTTAGCTCGCTAAGCGACCTACGCGCTCTGAATGATTTCGATCAGAATGTTCCCTGGATCAAATTCCATCCACCTAATTTAGTGATAAGTAATATTTATATACCAAATAGCATATTTTATTATTTTACCTAATATTTTGTAAAGCATAACTGGTGGAATTTATTTAAGTAAATGACTAAATTGGCATAATAGTTCCCGTCCTGACTAACAATACTTGTTATGAAATGAAATATTTTGGCATTCTAATTAGGGAAACACAAATGTGGACATTTTTGCTGTTAAGTATTTAAAAGTATTACTTAGGGCTAAGTAAGGTTGGTGGAACTGGAATTGGTTGGTGTGCATATTGTATTTAACTTACCCTAAAAACTTCCCTAAGAAGGTTATATCTGGAACTGTAATTGGTTGGTGTGCATATTGTATTTAAATTACCCTAAAAACTTCCCTAGAAAGGTTATATCGTGTGGCAGTAAAGAGGGGGATGCTTGTTCCTTGATAAAGAATATATTTCATCTAGGAAAGAACCGCCCGACATTGAAAACATATCTATAACACATTTTTTAACATACCCTAAAGAAAATGGATCGTAATTGGGAATCCTTTTTAAAAACTAACAGAGTTCTAGATAAGGAGAGTATTTCACATTCCCACATCCTTATTTCACCCTCAAACATAAAGTTCTGGGCAATCAAAAGAATCGTCTTAGTGAGGCAATTCCTTTGAGTACCAACACAATAGGGTTAAGTGGAGTCAGAAGAGATATATTGATGGGAACAGACCAGTTCACTCCTCCTTACCTACTTCTCTGAAACTACACAATTATTTGGTATCTTTGGCGTTGTCTATTGATTAACGGATTGATGCTCTTGTAACGTAGAATGATTTTGTACGAAGTTCTTTGTTACCGATACTGTTGTTCTCTGCTTTAGAACGTCCGCCTCGTGGGCACTAGACCTAGGCTCGGGTCATATCAAATACCATAAATATGGTTTTACTGTGTAACGTTCAAAGTCCACAATGTTGATTTTCCCTTGGAACGGCTCATATCCAAGAAATGCTGTTAAAATCAGCTTTATACGGTATAAAGAATAAACAAAAAGTCCTGCAGTAATTTCATAATGTCTTTGTGTATCCTTTACAATAAAACTTCCCAATGGTATTTACAATGCTTTGATTAATGTTACAGGTGACAGCTGTATCCCAGCTGATGAGTGCCCTTGCATGCATAACGGTTTAGAATATCCAGCTGGTGCCACTATTATTGTAAACGGATGTAAAAATTGGTAAGTTCACATGAACGGTGCCCCGGGAAATCCAATATTAGGGCTTTCGCGAGAGTTGTAGATCCAGATTACTTTCACATTCACTCCGATCAATCTGGCTCTGCACTGTTCGTTAATAAGTTTAAAAATCATTCACGAAGCATTTGACGTGTGCAGTATTGTATATTTAGAACTTATAGAACGGGTGTGTAATTTGATCGTTTACTACACTTTTTGAAACTCATTAAAAATCAGTTTTCGTAGATCTGGGTTGAAATCGTCTGATATATATGCTTTATATAGACTGCTTTATTATGAAGGATCTATATTTTGATCATTTGTTTTTCGTATATCTATTGAAAACAAAGGGTGATAAGCCTAAAGATTTATGTTTTCATGTTTTTGTTTTTGTTCATACAGATTGATCTGGATCGACAATCTCAATAAGTCAATTGGACATGTAAATTAAACGACCCTGACGTACATCATACATTCTTATTATATAGTATGGATGTGCAAATTGATCATTTCCTACACTTGTCAACTTAATTGTAAGAAACGATTAATTTGCTCATCCAAAGTAATTAGCAATGCTATCAGCCCTGCGTTCAGTGAAGCAGATTGGTAACTCACGATTGTCAACCCACGAATCAAATAACAGCTACAATAGAGTCAGCCCTGCGCTCAATGAAACAGTTTGGTAACTCAAGATTGTCAATCCACCAATCAAATAACAGCTACAATAAAGTCAGCCCTGCGTTTAAATGAAACAGTTTGGTAACTCAAGATTGTCAATCCACCAATCAAATAACTACAATGGAGTCAGCCTGCATTCAATGAAACGGTTTGGTAACTCACGATTGTCAATTCACCAATCAAATAACAGCTACAATAGAGTCAGCCCTGCGCTCAATGAAACAGTTTGATAACTCAAGATTGTCAATCCACCAATCAAATTTCAGATACTATAAAGTCAGCTCTGCGTTCAATGAAACAGTTTGGTAACTCACGATTGTCAATCCACCAATCAAATTTCTGCTACTATAAAGTCAGCTCTGCATTCAATGAAACAGTTTGGTAACTCACGATTGTCAATCCACCAATCAAATTTGAGCTACTATAAAGTCAGCTCTGCATTCAATGAAACAGTTTGGTAACTCACGATTGTCAATCCACCAATCAAATTTCTGCTACTATAAAGTCAGCTCTTCGTTTAGTAAAATAGTGTGGTAGCTCGCGGTTGCCTATCCACCAATAAAATTACAGCTTCTTTTGGAAGGGCATGGCTCAATAACAGGTGAACCCTTGTCTGCTTTTATTGCGATGTTTATGTGTGTTTTTTTACATGTTTACAGCACATGTGTTAATGGACAAATGGAATGTACGAACACTGAAAACTGCACGGAAATCTGTGAGCAAGATGAGTTCACGTGCACTAACGGCGAGTGTATCAGTATGTCGTACGTGTGTGACGGTATTATAGACTGTGAAGACAACAGTGACGAAGTCAACTGCAGTAAGTCTTCAATCAAACTTTTTCAGGTCATGTATTTAATTAATGAACACTGAATATTACCGTTAGACTTAGAAAGTGTTTCTGTTTCAGTATCTATTAAAACCAATGTGTGTAGTGCGCACAATCCGTACACATATTATATATGAGCCGTTACACGAGAAGACCAACATTCTGGACTATGCGTAAAGTAACGACCCGGATCAGCCTTAGCATGCCGGGCAGGCTAACCTTGACAGACACTTTTCGCCTTCTGTGGATTTTCTGTTTCAGGAATCATTAATCTATACCTCTATCCCCTTGAGACGGAATGTGTCGGCCCGGATTAGTCCGCGCGGACTGCGCATGCTGAGTCCATAATGTTGGTTTTCTAGGCTCATATATATCTTACTTACGTCGAATGGTCTATATGTCAATTGTTATATACATGTACGTCGAATTATCTATGTGTCAATTGTTATAAACGTCGAATAGTATATATTTCAAATCTTATTTAGGTCGAATCATCTATACGTCAATTGTTATATATACGTCGAAAAGTATATTTTTCAAATCTTATTTACGTCGAATGGTCTATATGTCAATTATTATATACGTCGAATAGTATATATTTCAAATATTCTTTATTTCGAGTCTTCTATATGTCTTTGATATGTTCTTTACAAGTCACGGTACAAATATTTATGAAATGTATTATGGTTAATGTATAAATGTTAATTTATTCAGCTTTTACCTGCGCCGCCAATGAGTTCAAGTGTGATTCTGGAAAGTGCATTTTGGATGAGTATAAGTGTAACGGATTCAGCGATTGTTTGGACGGATCAGACGAATGGGATTGCAGTAAGTTATTTCTTCTGATGTTTATTTGTATGTGTCTTGGAGAAGTTGTACATTTTGCATTTAACCCCTAATATGGTTTCATCAGATATACGACTGAAATCTCAGAATGTTCATAGTTGATGACGATCCATTTTCTTACACGTGTAATATGGTCTTACTCTTTTTGATCTTTTGTTCTACCCTTTCCGACACATAGACGATTTCTGACGCCTCTGATACAGACGACCTGTAAACATATTGTGACAACATGGGAAATTGTTCTTAATAATTTCAATAATTGATCTCTCATTTTGGAGAGTATACTGCTGAGGATACGTATGAGTGAAATATTTTAAAAGTTGTCTGCTGAAGATTTTTTGTATGTAGAAAATGGAATGTTAAACGTTCATTCACTTCAAGTAAATCGTCAAACTACCCTATACCTCCGATCATAGGCGAAACAAACTAATACCCGAAAAACAGGTGAATGTTAAGGGTTTTATTTACACTGAAAGTATTGGCATGTGTGTTATGATTACACATCAAAAGATGTTGCGGTCTTAACTGAATCTTCTTTTATCATTCTTGCGCGACAGTATATTGTTCGAAAACAATGAACAAATATCGTACTTTCGAAACTATGCGATTGAGTGACAATGTTTGTTTGTTTTATTGTGGTTTTACGCCGTTTTCAACATTATTTCAGCTATATCACGGCGACATTTCACTTATTCATGATCCCTTGGTAAACAAACTAGTACTAGGCTAGGAAGTGTGTCTTGTCCAAGGACACTCCACCATGACCGTTTTGCCGCGACTGGGGATCGAACCCGGGACGACCGGTTTCAAATCCGCGACGCCTGCTACTCGAACAAAGGCGAATTCATTTGAGTGAAATAAAACAATCTTTGATTCGATAGTTCGGCACTGGGTCATCTTAAAAGAATACGTCCATCTCACGGTTGACTGAACTTTAAGAAAATACATTAAGTAACATAGGATACGATTACATTAGCATAAATGACAATGTATATCGTGTCTGCTAAACACTATATGGTGCTAACTACA
This sequence comes from Serripes groenlandicus, assembly GCA_031761405.1. Classification (NCBI taxonomy): domain Eukaryota; kingdom Metazoa; phylum Mollusca; class Bivalvia; order Cardiida; family Cardiidae; genus Serripes; species Serripes groenlandicus. Next base: position 38,441,810 of record JASEVX010000011.1, read on the forward strand.
GAAGAGATGTTAATACACATGGAAATAGATTTGACAGAAAATGATATTTTGTTTATTGCAGCGCCGTCTTGTGCCGAGCACGAGTTCATGTGTGACTCTGGTATCTGTATATCCTCCATGTACAGATGTGACGGGGAGCCTGATTGTAGTCCATTGGACATGTCGGACGAGGAAAATTGTACAAGTAAGCATCGCAGTTATCTGCCTTTTATCGCCGACCTCTTTCGATATTTGTCTCATAATACAATTTACAAGATGCTTATATCACATAATGTTTAAGTGACATAGGAAATAAAATAACAAGTGACATAGACAATAAGATAACAAGTGGCATAGACAATAAAGTAACAAGTGGCATAAACAAAGTTACAAGTGATGCCGTTCCATGTTGTTTATGTAGCATGTCTCATGAGCAAACCTTAGCAGTCGAACATCGTATTTCTCTCGCCCTGTATTGCTCGCATGCCTTGACTATTTTTTGCAAGTGTAAGTCTTGAAAGTACACTGAAGGAACACGTTCATAAGTTGAATACATTTAAGTAAATCAGTACATGAACGACAGTATTGGAGCATGAACAAGTAAAGGAGTCTTGAGTAAATGATTGGTTTTGTGACAAATCTTACGAACCATGGTCGTCTTCTACTACTTTTTAGATAATGAATCAATGCCTTTATTTACCCTCGATTTACGTAAAAAACAGTGTAAGCTAATTATAATCAAATGTGTATTCGGCATCTCTTTTGTTGAACCCAAACTCAGATGCTGCATAAAATACCTTCATTATCTTTATGAATTGACCCATTCGCTACCAAAGGCAATTAAAGGCTTTTGCACACTATGCATATTCAGGTGAGACAGTGTATCTTCTGAAATCTGCATTGTTTTCCACTCATACATTCAATTTTACCAAATTTCTTTTTGGACGAAAGATGGAGTGGTCCAATTTCCAAAATGGAAATATGTGGAATTCGGCAGTGAAAGAGTAAAGATGACATTTTGTATGGTTACGATAGACAAATTTGTGTACGGTAACTTTAGGTGGGATTTTGTACGGTTATTTAAGACAAATTTTCGTACGTACATGTACGACGTAATACATTATATGGGACCGAACTGTTAAACGTTTGTTGTATTTCATACCGTTAAAATTGTATATTTTTACCAGTTATACAAGAGTGTCTGGAAGCGAGACAATTTCGATGTCAGAACGGAGAATGTTTACCCTACTCATTGAGATGTGATCGCCATGATGACTGCGGTGACGGTAGTGATGAAATAGGATGCAGTACGTAGTCTTCTTTTATACTTGGCAAATCATTTTTCCTCATAGGCCACAGGAGTCTTTTGAAAAAACAACAAAAAAAACAACACAATACTTAGTTAAACTACTACAATGGACGTGAAAGAAGGAAACGATCTAAAGTGCTACATAATAATAAAATTTACAAATATCTTCTATCTAAATTTGATCTGCAGATATTAGATGGTCTACACGCATGACTGTCTGCCTGGTAGACTATAAATTAAAATCAGTATTACATCACCTTCTAAGAAGTGACAGTAATATAGTATTGTTGTTATCTTATATTCGGAACACTATTTAACAATTTATCCATCTAAAATATGCATCGACGAAAACTATTCTATAATTATTAGTCATGCTAATTATGTCGTTCTCATTGTATGCTTTAAATATATAAATGGACATGAGCCGGAGGCCTTTATTCTTGAATAAAGAATTGAAAAGAAGATGAAATTCATAGATTGTTGGACGTTTTTTTCCACAGACTGTACCTGTCCGGATAGTAACACAACTATCTGTGAGAATTGTGACAAATGTATCGAGGCATCTCAAAGGTGTGACGGAACACTAGACTGTAATGATGGATCGGACGAGTTAGAATGCCGTAAGTTTGTAATTCAAACGTATGCTTGTATATATCGAACATATTAGTATATATAAAACGTATGAGTATATATATCGAACATATTAGTGTATATGTCAAACGTATTAGTATATATATCAAATGTATGAGTGAATAAATCAAACATATGGGTGTATATATGAAACTTATGAGTGTATATATCACACTTATGAGTGTATATATCACACTTATGAGTGTATACTTTAAACGCATGAGTGTATATATCAATTGTATGAGTGCATATATCGAACTTATTAGTGTATGTATCTAACTTATACGTGTCTATATATCAAACTTTGCTAATGTGTACATTTTGACTTATGACTATATATCAAAGTGTTCTGATGTGTTCACATTGACCTTTGAATGCATATGACTGACTTGTACATATTGACTTATGTTTCTACATGACATACGTTAGCTTATGTGTACATACTACCTAATGCGTTTACTTATCAAACTAAGCTAATGTGTACGTACTGGCTTATGATTCTGCATAACAAACTTTGCTAATTTGAACAGACTGTCTTTTATAACAAATGTCTGCTAATTAATACATGTTGCCATATCATTGTTTATAACAAACCTAGCTAATTAGTATATATTGATATATATGACAGTAGATAATGATGTATGAGTCTACATTTTGATCAAGGTTGCTTTAGCATTCTCACACTGTTTGAACTTTCCTTGAGAAAGTGCCATATGTTGTAGTGGTAGAACGTCCGCTTCGGGTGCAGGACGCGTTCTGTGTTCGATTATTGGCCGGTTCATAGCAAGTAATTTTAAAACAGTAATAATGGATTTCCTCCATTGCCACTCTTGGTCATGGGACAAGCATTATGGATGACTTCATGGTGCCTAGATAAATGGATCAGTAATATTGGTAACTTATCTAGCAAAAGCCGTGATATAACTGAACACTTGTTGAATGCGGCGTAAAACACCATACAAACAAGCAAAGCATTTCGGATTGTTTCTTTAAAATATACTATTCCATGTACCATATTATGATAATAAAGATTGGTTGGTATTTTACGACGCTTTCAACAATTGTTCAGTTATAGCACGGCCTTTCTTGGGTAAGTTACCAGTTCTACTGGTCCATTTATCCTGACACCAGCCAATCAGTCGTAATGCTAACCCCGCATCCCTGAGCCCCAAAAAGGTTAGCAATTACTACCATTTTTAAAGTATTTGGTGTCGCCCCGATAGGGGATCGAACCCGCGACCTCCCGCACCGACGTGGGTCTAGCACTTTACCACTTGATAACAAAGTACTAAGACATGATATTTTATATTTCAGCCTGTGCGTTCACCATGTTTACCTGTGATAATTTAGAGTGTGTGAACGGTACATCTAGATGTGATGAAGTAATTGATTGTTCTGATGGTTCCGACGAAGACAACTGCTTCACATCAACACCGGCACCATCTAGTAAGTCCATTTTAATATATGTATACACCAGACACAATATTTTGGTACAACACCGGCACCATCTAGTAAGTCCATTTTAATAAATGTATACACAGACACAATATTTTGGCACAACACCGGCACCATCTAGTAAAACCATTGTAATAAATGTATACACCAGACACAATATTTTGGTACAACACCGGCTCCATCTAGTAAAACCATTGTAATAGATGTATACACCAGACACAATATTTTGGTACAACACCGGCTCCATCTAGTAAAACCATTGTAATAGATATATACACCAGACACAATATTTTGGTACATCACCGGCACCATCTAGTAAGAATATTTTAATAAATGTATACACCAGACACAATATGTTGGTACAACACCGGCTCCATCTAGTAAAACCATTTTAATAAATGTATACACCAGACACAATATTGTGTACAAAACCGACTCCTTCTAGTAAAACCATTTTAACATATATATGTATACACCAGACACAATATGATTGTACAACACCGGCTCCATCTAGTAAAACCATTGTAATAGGTGTATACACCAGACACAATATTTTGGTACAACACCGGCACCATCTAGTAAGAACATTTTAATAAATGTATACACCAGACACAATATGCTGGTACAACACCGGCTCCATCTAGTAAAACCATTTCAATAAATGTATACACCAGACACAATATTGTGTACAACACCGACTCCTTCTAGTAAAACCATTTTAACATATATATGTATACACCAGACACAATATTTTAGTACAACACCGGCTCCATCTAGTAAACCCATTTTAACATATATATGTATTTAATCAGACACAATATTTTCATACAACACCGGCTCCATCTAGTAAAACCATTGTAATAGATGTATACACCAGACACAATATGTTGGTACAACACCGGCACCATCTAGTAAGAACAGTTTAATAAATGTATACACCAGACACAATATTTTCGTACAACACCGGCTCCATCTAGTAAGAACATTTTAACATATATATGTATACACCAGACACAATATTTTCGTAAAACACCGGCACCATCTAGTAAAACCATTGTAATAAATGTATACACCAGACACAATGTTTTCGTACAACACCGGCTCCATCTAGTAAAACCATTGTAATAGATGTATACACCAGACACAATATTTTCGTACAACACCGGCTCCATCTAGTAAAACCATTGTAATAGATGTATAGACCAGACGCAATATGTTGGTACAACACCGGCTCCATCTAGTAAAACCATTGTAATAGATGTATACACCAGACACAATATTTTCGTACAACACCGGCTCCATCTAGTAAAACCATTGTAATAGATGTATACACCAGACACAATATTTTGGTACAACACCGGCTCCATCTTGTAAAACCATTGTAATAGATGTATACACCAGACACAATATGTTGACTGATCGATTTGTGATAAACAAATAACTTATATTCTAATCAACTGCTATAATTGAAAAATGTTCTACTAATAAAAACACAATATGTTGGTACAACACCGGCACCATCTAGTAAGAACAGTTTAATAAATGTATACACCAGACACAATATTTTCGTACAACACCGGCTCCATCTAGTAAGAACATTTTAACATATATATGTATACACCAGACACAATATTTTCGTAAAACACCGGCACCATCTAGTAAAACCATTGTAATAAATGTATACACCAGACACAATGTTTTCGTACAACACCGGCTCCATCTAGTAAAACCATTGTAATAGATGTATACACCAGACACAATATTTTCGTACAACACCGGCTCCATCTAGTAAAACCATTGTAATATATGTATAGACCAGACGCAATATGTTGGTACAACACCGGCTCCATCTAGTAAAACCATTGTAATAGATGTATACACCAGACACAATATTTTCGTACAACACCGGCTCCATCTAGTAAAACCATTGTAATAGATGTATACACCAGACACAATATTTTGGTACAACACCGGCTCCATCTTGTAAAACCATTGTAATAGATGTATACACCAGACACAATATGTTGACTGATCGATTTGTGATAAACAAATAACTTATATTCTAATCAACTGCTATAATTGAAAAATGTTCTACTAATAAAAACACTACTCTTCAACAAGTGAGGGCATGTGTCGATATTTGTTTATCTTTGTCAATTGTTTATGCTAGACAACTAACTTGTTTGACAAATATATACATTTACATTTATTTTGTCTTTTACAAACAATCATTAACATAAAAACATTTATAGGTGAACATCAGATCATAATTAGATATGAAAATGAAGTATCGTGATTTCAAAATATCTAAAAATAGCTGATTCTAAATGAAGTTATTGGGTTTAACCAACAGCTGCTTTAACTTATAGTAGTTAATGACTGTGTAAATAAAACAATTGCTGAAAGATGTATCTTATATAATATCCATAATGTCAATCACTAGCATGTATTACTTCAAAGGTTATCTTCTTCCGATGATCTGAAGCTTATAGTATGTGAGTAATGTGTATTAAATAATAACCAAACTGTTGAGCACATGTCATTCGTGTAATAACGGGGATATTCAAATCAGCCAATACAGTGTGTCAGCAGAGTTTTCACGGTTGGCTGGCTTCATTTTTAAAGTTCATAAAACCGGAGAGAAAATCAAACCCCAATTCAACAGTATGTGACTAAAATGGTTATTTATTTCGTACGATTTTTTTTTTACCGCCTCGGTGGTGTTATGGTTATGCGTCTGCCTCAAGTTTGGGAGGTTGAAGGTTAGATGCTTGACCGGGTCATACCAAAACCCTTTAAATGATAATAATGGCTTCTTTGCCTCCACAGCGGTCATGATTGTAGTGTTACCATGACAACTGACTCGCCATGATATAACTTAAAGATTATAATTGAAAGCGGCATATATACATACGTTTTTCCTTCTGCTATTTAAGTCAGTGTGCATACATTGTAATACTCACATTATTAACATTACTTCAGGTACGCCCTCGACACCGTGTGTTGAGATTGACGTGATGAACGGGACCTTGGGTGCTGTGCCTGTTGATGCTATTACACTGGATGACCCCGCGGCAAGTCTATCGAAGGGCAATATCAGATATTCAGGCACGGTTGATGATCTTCCTCTGCAGGTCATGGCCGATACACTGAAGGTTTGTAATTAATCCCATTTATATAATGTAGACGCATGTCGACGTATATGCAACAGACGACTTTGGTACCATTGTGGCAATATGGTGTAAAGGAGCATGGTTGTTGGGGTTGCGTTTTGCGCTGTATCGAACAGTATTTCAATTATATCACGGCTTTCAGTTTTCCTCACCATAATTTGATTTGACCTATACTTTAACCTGGCACAACGGGTCAGAACACAAACAATATGCCACGGTGCTACGAAAGCTACAAAACTCCTGAGCTTATGTTTATATATGTCTCCCATATATATATTTGTTTTAAAATTATAAAATATAATATACGCTTTCTTCGTACACTTCCATGACCAGTGTGACACGACAATGACTATAATTGATTTAGTATATATGTCACAAGGAAAGCTAAACATGCAGCCCGTTAATGGCTCGAACCCGGGACTCTAGCTTGCAAGGCGAGTATTCTACCGACTGAGCTAACCGGGCTGCTTACATGTAATTTCTCCAATTGAGTACAAGTTCAGATCGCGACATACACGCCTGCTTAACTGGAAATTCGTCATCGAATTTAGGAAGTCCAGTGCCAAGGATGTCATAAATCACACTGCAAGCGCAGTGCTCTCATGGTTCCTTAATGGGCGCAAATGTCACTTGGTCAGCCAGTCCGGAGCTCGAACCCGGGACCTCTCGCTTTTAGTGTGAGTACTCTACCGACCGAGCTTACCGTGCCGCTCACATGTAATCTTTCGAAGTGTGTACAAAATCAGACCGCGTCATCTAGTCACATGTATTTCCATTTGCAGATAATAGTTCAGCTACCTGAAGGAACATATTTGACGCAAATTTCATTTCCTACGAATGAAAATGTCGGAACGTTTACTGTTGAAGTATTGCAGACCGGAAATAACGATACGACAGTTATCGGCGATGATGAAATAGCTGAGGTAAGAACTGAACGTCTAGGTCAAAGGGAAGTAATTCATTTTCCATAGAGGACAATTATAGCATTATGGGTTATAGTTCGTTCCCAACCAGTCAAACTACACAGAAACATGTATCAAAATAAAGTTCAGTACTACCAAACTTCAGTTTTATATATTTATCTGAAATTCCCTGTACAAAATTGTCCGACCGGCAAGCCGATCCGAGTTACTTCTCTTTGATCGTATTGACTTTTAAATGCTGCTAAAATAGCTTAGAAGTGATTAAAGTGATTGCAATTGCGAATAATGATATTTCAAAACGGAATTGTATTCGGTTATTGTCAAATCAGCTCTTAGTCATAGACATAGACATAGACATGCATCTTGTAATACAAACAAATTAAGAAGAACAGAATTTCATGGGCATTTAAAATGTATCAGTCGGACTGGTGTTTAAAAGAATCATATAGAAACATAAATATAGGCTACAATAAAAAAAAAAGTAACAACATGTAATGGAAAAACAGTTCTACATATATGCATGAGAAAAAAGTGAACGTTTTTACATATTTTGCAGGCGCATTACATATAATATACTGTTTAGGGTAGTATATCATCTGTCAGACAAAGGGAAGTCGTAATCAGTAATCATAATCAGCTTTAATCGATTAAAATTACGTAGGTCATCATGAGTAAGCAGTAATCAGACACTTTCCGATTACAGATTTCATATTATATTTAAGTCTCATCCATGTACAATCATATATATTTACATGTATTGTTAAAATAATATTACAAATAAAAAGCACATGACCTTTCATGAAATGAAATACAAGAGACTGTCATACGTATAGTATGTAAAACATCAATATCTGACACATATCACAAGCATGTATATATATGGTACAATAAAGACTCGGATGGTAATTTCGTCTATAAAAAGTGAAGAAAGTCGACCCCGAAGGATAAAATGTGCACAAACGCACGCATCAGAATTGTTTTTAGAAATAAGACGCCGGCCTCCATCAAGATCGGAGGGAGACTAATTAGCAGCCGATTCTTTCAATGCATAAATATATATTAAACATTAAAATATATTTGTCCTGAACATATTTACACAAAATAAAAATAAAAGTTAAGCAATAGAATATTCTTACTTATTTAGATAAAAATACAACGTAGTAGTATATTATAACAGGTTTTGGCACTTATCCGTATCATATCTGAGTTGGTGAACACAAATTTTAGTTGCTCAGTTTAAGATGTATATATAAATACAGGACATAGCTTGATAGCACTGTCGATCAAAATCTGTCTCAAATCAGCATACAAATAACAATCCACCAAAACATGCATTTCATCTTCAACTAGATTGCAGAAAGGACATTTTCGGTCATATGTAGGCAAACCCTCATAGCGGCCAGTCTCATTTCAAATTGGTGCGACACCACACCGAAACTTACTAAAAGCAGCCCTATGACTTATTGGCATGATGAGCGTACAGTACTTTTCTACGCAAAAAGACGATTTAAATAAACTGTAAGTGCGTAATTGATTGCCACCCTTTCTTGAAGAGACTACATCACTAGTAATGGTCTAGTTCCAGTCAAATAAGTATCGTGATTGCAAGACAGACTCTGCTTTAACAATAAGCATATTTTAATTAAAAGGAATATTGATATCACAATAATGTGCTAGATCACAGTTATTTAATAGTCTATGGTATTACAAAACTAACTATTACGTTTATTTATGCAAAGTGAATAAGACCATTGTGCAATTCGTTTTGTTGTTCTGTTATCTCTTATGTTCGCAAGGCGGGCCCAATGAGAAAAAACAGATTTCCATTGTCTTATACTCGGAGTTTTCCATGCCATTTCTCCGGCAACCGCTGCATTTGGGGTGTATCTTCCGACCCCGAGGGAAAAACGCATTGCTCTAGTGTACACTGCGTTAATACATGCATAAGACTTGTGGCCCCAGATAGCGGCCCCGTAACTTATGGTTGGCCAAACAATTAAATCAACAGACGAGTAAAAACATGGTATGGCAGACCACGAATCGATTTACATTTTGCAATAACCAGACACAGAGCACGACTTGCAGATTGGGCTACACATTTAACTGTTACATTAAAATCAAGATATCCATGTAGTACAAGACCTAAATAAGTATATATGTCGACTACATGTAATTATAATTTAGTCTTATCTAGTTTGTCAAAATGACCGACAACGGTCATAATTATTGTAGTTCTTGGAATTTTCTAAGTGCCTTTTATTTCACAACTTTCGCAGGTCCGTTTTCGTGAAACTATGGTCAAATAGTTAAAACGCTCTCTAACATGTAAATGTATTTTGACATATCTACAGCAGACATCTTCTTAGAATAATATGGAGACATTATTCATAATGAGCATGTTTTTCCCCTTTGTCACAATGTTTTTAACTCGATTCAATAAGCATGGTAGCATTTATACATATATTCAATAGTGATGCTAAGATGTTTCAAAGTAATTTGCTGTAATTTGTTGTATTCTTGATTTCAAGTGTTAATTCTGTCATATTTACATTTAAAACAGATATTTGATGGAGCAGCCATAGTTGACTTAAATAACCCTGTGTATGTAGACCAAGTTATTATAAATATTGAGAGTAAAGAAAACATTTCACTGCCAATGTACATTGAACTGTCTTTAATAGGGTGTATCGAAGGTAAGATATTCTGTTTGACTTAATTTTCTAATATTGCAACCATTTAACCCTTTCCCTCATACTACAAATCTGCAGCAGACGACTTTGAAAACATACCCGAAACAAACTTCCTTTAAATGAAAGTACAATAATTTAATAGAGTTGAAAACATGGTAAAAAAAGGAACAATTTCTCATTTTGAGCGATTTCGTCTTTTGTCGCCATGTTTTCAAAAAGCCGTCTGCAGAGGCGTCAGAAAGCGTTTATATGAGGGAAAGGGTTAAGATAAAATCCTGTTAACCAATTTCAGTTAAGTTTTATGCCATTTTCAACATTTCTCCAGTCATATCACGGTGGCAAGTTAATATAAAGTGTGTAACGGCCAGGGTCAAGTATTGACGAGTAATACAATACAATACAATACAATACAATATATTATATTTCATAACAACTACAAGATTTAATGCAAGTTTTCAACAAACAAAATTCATAACATAGACAATGGATTTTCGGATGAGTCTCACAAATAACCATACACATATAACCAAACATTATTCTCATACTTATATCTATACACACAAGTAAGGCACATGTGTTATACATGATGAGCTGAGTGAGTATAGTAATTGAATAATTTTGTGATTGAGTGTGTTTTGTGGCAGAAAAGGACTATGTTGCTTGTTGTTGTGATTGGTATATTAGTGGTCGGTTAATACAGCTATTGATTTCATCTTTTTCATATTTCAGTGATAACTACGACAACTGTCGGTAAATATGACTTATTTATATGATTCGTAATGTATCAAAGTTTCATTTCCATAATTTACCCTTTCCCACATATCGGCGCATATTGAAACATCTGCGTCAGACGACTTTTGTCACTATTTTAAATATATTCATTAATAATAGTTTGATTTTTCGGGGGTTTCAATATGTTTGCCATTATGTTTTAAAAGTCCTATGCTACAGTTGTCTTGTACTTTGAATGTAAGTTATGTAGTTAATGAACGCCTCGGAGGTGTAGTGAAGCCTCTGGTGCGATAGGTCGCGTGTTATATCCCAGGTTGAGTTCCCTTCTTAATGTGAGTAAGAATGGTAACACTATCAGTTAAACAAAAACTACATTAAATACTTAGTTGAGATCTACTTATTTAGTTTCGGGAAACCAGTGGCCTGGTAACTTGTACGTGGTGTCTCCATCACAAATAAAGCTGTGTGATGCATGAGAACCGGGTAGTTTTTAACGATTAAATGTTGGTTTGTTTGTGATGCATGAGAACCGGGTAGTTTTTAACGATTATATGTTGGTTTGTGTGTAATGCATGAGAACCGGGTAGTTTTTAACGATTATATGTTGGTTTGTTTGTGATGCATGAGAACCGGGTAGTGTTTAACGATTATATGTTGGTTTGTTTGTGATGCATGAGAACCGGGTAGTTTTTAACGATTAATTGCTAGTTTGTTTGTGATGCATGACGATAGGCGTGGCTTACAATACGATCTCGGATCTATGAATTTGTGAAGTGAAAGGTGTTCAGGTAAATTATCCTTTAAATAGTGATGACACTCAATTTACATGTTGTTATGTTAATAGTCAACCGTAAGTGTGCTTTGAATCAACACCGATCTTTAAACAATGTGAATTGAGTTAAGGACGATATTAGAGCAACTGTTATTGAAATCAAGGTTGACCTTTAAACAATGTCATTTGAGTCAACGTTGACCTTAAAACAATATGTTTTGAGTCAACGTGGACGGTTACGCAATGTCATTTGAATCAATGGGGACACTTAAACAATGTCATAAGAGTTAACGGGGACCTTTAAACATTGTCATTAAAATGTACGTGGACATTTAAACAATGTCATTTGAGTCAACAGGGATCTTTAAATAATGTAACTTGGACCAATTTCAGTAACACCAACGACGGCTAACATTTCCACAGAACACGCAGCAGTAACCACGCAGAGTATGAACTTTACCACAATAGAAGAGGTCACGTTAAGTGGTAGTTTCGCCACAGAGAACGTCACAACGATTTCGTCTTCAACTTTTTCATCCTTCACATCCTCAACAGGTACGGTAACACTTGTCCCGCTGAATCATAATACATATTTCCCACAACTGCAATAATTTTCTCCCTTGGCGACCATATTGATAGGCACATTTGCTATATGTGCGGCATGTGTAGCAAACGACTTTTAAAATCACCGTGGCAGTCGGAAAAATACTCACAATGAGCAATGTATAATTTCAATTTTTTCAAAAAATTATTATTTTTGTTTATTTTCTTTAAAAAGTCATGTTTTGCAGATCTGTTGTATGTGGGAAAGGGTTAACTATGTATATCGCGATAGCTCTGTATGTAACGAAGAGGGGCATCACACCAAGGTCACATGACAATTCACTTTATACGACGATTGACAAAAGTCATTGTGACAAGTAATGTTGCCCGGCTTTCCGACGCGAGAAAGCCAGGAAACACACTTGATGAGAACTGACTGTTGTAATATAATATAAGTTACGTTTTTAACGGTAATTATCTGGGTAAATCAATCGTATGCCTTTAAATATTAAAGCGTTAGCCTAAGGGTTATGAATATAAACGGGCATCATAGTAACAGTGCGGTTCTCCAGGACAGCCAAACTTAACCCATTACTTAACACTGACAACATTTGACGCCTGCTGTTGCAGACGACTTTTAAAAACATTGCAATAAAAGGGGAAATTTGCCCAAAACGAGCAATTTCACCTTTAAATGAAGTCTGACATTGTTGATTAAATCCCGAAGAAGGTCTAGGGCCGAAATATCGAAAAAAAGAGTGTTTTATTTTTTACATTTAATAACTGTTTGTTTTAAAAAATCATAATTATGCCTTTCTTTTTTATAGTGTCTTCTCCTGTATCGACAATTAGTGCAACTGCCACTGTTTCTACAGTTCCAATGACAACAGTTACTGCACCACGTGAGTAATTTACCTAAACATCAGTCATGGTATATAGTAAAGATTAAGTTACATTAGCAGCCCAGCCCCGTTTCCTCATTCGGCGAGTCAATCCAGGGGTTGGGAGTTCGATTTCCAGCTCGTTCAACTTCCTTTCCGAAGGTTTGACAATGGTCAATGCGACATGCACCGATCATCTTCCGACAATGGTCTTACATTCTTTGTAGACAAACAGCCAGTTACTTGAAACTGATGCGTTAAGTACTGGTATGAGATAGTCAGGAAATAAATGAGTATGGGAACTGGTCACCGTGATATGACTGACAAATGTTGAAAACGATGGTAAACACCAATCAATCAATATACATACAGCAGCTCATGTATGTGACATTAGTTTGATACCGAAAAAGATATCTCTATCAATATTGTCTTCTGTAAGGCAATGAATTGTGCATTCTGCCAAATTTAGATTTTTATACGTGTATTTCAAATATTAATGAATGCAAGATACCGAGAAAATGAGAATGTGTATTGCAAACCAAAAGTGCTTCGTCTCTTGCTTATTTACTTTAGCGTATGATTTTACATCGACGATTGCGAAAAAACCTTAAGCTTATATATGTCACGTTCGATGTCTACATAACCAGTAATCGCGCCGTTTGTGTGCAAAACTCCCAAAAGCGGAACCCGCTCATAACCGATTCGAACCAGGGACCTTTGGTACAGGAAGCCGACGATCTACAACTGCACCATTGTCTTCCACCTTGCATATTTTACATGAGCATTGGTGCTTTCTTTAACAGTCTTACCGCCTCGATGGTAGAGTGGTAGAACGTCCGCCTCGGATATGAGTATGAGTATGAGTATGAGAGTTCGCGTGTTAGATCCCCACCATTAGATACACATACCTTAAACACTGTAGTAATGGCGTTCCTTCATTTGCGTTCAGGATTGGAGGAATATCATTACGCCTGACCCGACTCGCTAGTGTCAGAATAGATGGGCCAGTAATTACTGGTAACTTAAACAGGAAACGTCGTGATATAATTAAAACTTTTAAAAACGGCGTAAAACATGAAACAACCAGGCTGTGATAGTCGGATGTCTTAAATGCGCTCGCAAGCTTTTGCACGTGGGACAATAAATGATATGAATTATTTGAATAAATTTAAAACGTTTTTCATCATATCCTCTCCTCGGCGTTCATGCGATGGTACCATAACGACTTATATGGCCAAGCCCCGGTAGCTCAGTCGGTAGAGAAATGTGGGGCTGTCAATTCAAGGATTGAAAGTTCAAATTCCAGCTCGGTTAAGATTCATTTTTACGTTTCACGAAAGCCAATGCTAAAAGCGTCATTTGCCGTCCACAAAAAGGCTATGTGTAAGAGCAGCCAGTTGCTTGGAAAAAACAAGTGTAAGTAAAACTGCAGTACTTTTGAGAGCTGCGTCAATTGCATTGAAACAAATTATCAAACCCTTTATCTGATGGGACCTGATTCTATGAAGCCTGTTGCACCTGTATATAGCCGGGCCAGATAGCACATCCATGTCGTCTGACTAGGTTCCATACTGTTGGCTGCTCAGCTCAACATGTGTATCTTGATATGTATAGGATTAGCTGGCTATAGACTCTTCAAAATACAAAATTGGACCAGTGTAAAAATGCAGCATTGAAAAGGTTATCTCCTTTTATTTTCAGCGTGCGCAAAGACCATAACCTATGACACATCGGAAGCAATCCTTGTCGCCGAAGGTGGTCTGACAGATCCCCAAAACGCTCTGTTGAACTCCTTCAAGTCTTGGTCACCAGACAGTCTGGTGGTATCAACAATATACGTTACTCTGGAGAATAACACGCTGTTCAGTGTGTACCGTGTGGATATGAAAGTGTCAGACGTTAGTGGTGTAGAAGTTATGGTGTTTGACGGAGACCAAAACCTCGTTGCTACCCCTGTAAGTACATTACACTATTATACAATAGGATTGTATACAATATAATATTATACTATAATAGTATACTATACAATTGTATACAATACAATTGTATACAATACAATATTATACAATACAGTTGTATATAATACAAAAGGATACATACAATTGTATACAATATAATATTATACTATAAAATTGTATACAATACAATATTATACTATACAAAATTATACAATACAATATAATACATTATACAATGCAATAGTATATAATTAAATATTATACAAAACATTGTTTTATCGATGCTGAGTATGTACATGATACATAAATAACAGCACTTTAATTTACTATACATTGGATCAGAGCGAAACAGAAACTTGAAGACGGACAGAAGGTTAGTGTGTGGATTTGAATATATTCTTTTTCGAACCCGGGGCCTGCTGGACATGAGGTCGTTGCGTCACTGTACATCTAAGCCACCGTCTCTCATAGTCACGATGGATACAGTAGTGTACTGATACATGTAGCATTAAGGCCAAAGTGAATAAAGGAAAATCAGGGAAAAGAGGTACGAGTCAATGGTCGTGTTGTATCTTCGTTGATTGTAGACTCGGACGAGACCGTACGCCATATTTCTTAGATGACAGTTATTGATTGATTTGAGTTTAACTCCGTTTTCACAAAAGAAATTCAGTCATATCACGGCGGCCAGTTCACCTACTCATGTGTTTCCTGGCTATCTCACACCAGTACTTCACACAACATTCTTTCCACGGAACTGGCTGCTTTTCCACATATACTTTAAGCCCATTGGTGGAAGACGAATGACGCTGGTCACAGTGACTTTTGTAAAAACATCAGAAAGAAAGTGGCCGAACTGAGGTTCGAACTCACAATCCCTGGGTTGACAGCCCGTGTCGCTATCGACTGAGGTACAAGGCATGGGTTAACTATGTTAACCGTCGCTAGTGTGTTATTACATCTGCGAACGGTGACGACTCCGACAAGGCATTCCTTGTACGTTTACTACATGTAAAACAGACCTAGACGTATAGTTATCATTCCTTGTCCGTCTACTACATGTAATACATACCTAGACGTATAGTTAGTATTCCTTGACCGTCTACTACATGTAATACAGACCTAGACGTATAGTTATCATTCCTTGTCCGTCTACTACATGTAATACAGACCTAGACGTATAGTTAGTATTCCTTGACCGTCTACTACATGTAAAACAGACCTAGACGTATAGTTATCATTCCTTGTCCGTCTACTACATGTAATACAGACCTAGACGTATAGTTAGTATTCCTTGACCGTCTACTACATGTACAAAATACCTAGACGTATAGTTAGTATTCATTGACCGTCTACTACATGTAATACAGACCTAGACGTATAGTTATCATTCTTTGTCCGTATACTACATGTAATACAGACCTAGATGTATATTTAGTAGTCCTTGACCGTCTACAACATGTAATACAGACCTAGACGTATAGTTAGCATTCCTTGTTCGTCTACTACATGTAATACAGACCTAGACGTATAGTTAGCATTCCTTGTTCGTCTACTACATGTTAAACAGACCTAGACGTATAGTTAGTATTCCTTGACCGTCTACTACATGTAATACAGACCTAGACGTATAGTTAGTATTCCTTGTCCGTCTACTACATGTAATACAGACCTAGACGTATAGTTATCATTCCTTGTCCGTATACTACATGTAAAACAGACCTAGACGTATAGTTAGTATTCATTGACCGTCTACTACATGTAATAGAGACCTAGACGTATAGTTAGCATTCCTTGTCCGTCTACTACACGTAATACAGACCTAGACGTATAGTTAGCATTCCTTGTCCGTCTACTACATGTAATACAGACCTAGACGTATAGTTAGCATTCTTTGTCCATCTACTACATGTAATGCAGACATAGACGTATAGTTAGTATTCCTTGACCGTCTACTACATGTAAAAAAGACCTAGACGTATAGTTAGCATTCCTTGTCCGTCTACTACATGTAATACAGACCTAAACATATAGTAATCATTCCTTGTACGTCTACTACATGTAAAACAGACCTAGACATATAGTTAGCATCCCTTGTCCGTCTACTACATGTAATACAGACCTAGACGTATAGTTAGCATTCCTTGTCCGTCTACTACATGTAATACAGACTTAAACATGTAGTTAGCATTCCTTGTCCGTCTACTACATGTAATACAGACCTAGACGTATAGTTAGCATTCCTTCTCCGTCTACTACATGTAATACAGACCTAAACATATAGTTAGCATTCCTTGTCCGTCTACTACATGTAATACAGCCCTAGACGTATAGTTAGCCAAACCAGAGAGTCACCCAGACCATAACTTTACTACATGTAATATAGACCTAGACGTATAGTTAGCATTCCTTGTCCGTCTACTACATGTAATACAGACCTATCATATAGTTAGCATTCCTTGTCCGTCTACTACATGTAATACAGACCTAGACGTATAGTTAGCCAAACCAGAGAGTCACCCAGACCATAACTCTACTACATGTAATACAGATCTAGACGTATAGTTAGTATTCCTTCTCCGTCTACTACATGTAATACAGACCTAAACATATAGTTAGCATTCCTTGTCCGTCTACTACATGTAATACAGACCTAGACGTATAGTTAGCCAAACCAGAGAGTCACCCAGACCATAACTCTACTACATGTAATACAGACCTAGACGTATAGTTAGCCAAACCAGAGAGGTTTAAGACCATAAATCGCAGTTCATTTGTATTGAGATGGCACATTATTTTCCTCTTTTACAGGCATACCAACAGATAACAAACTCGCCCGCAGACGTATCGGTCACCCTTGATGGACCGACCGTCGCAGTGGTGAAGATCATGATTTTTCCGTCTTCTTCGGTACTTCCACAAGTGTCAGATCTGATCATTGTGACTTGCTATGAAGTAACAAGTAAGTCATCTTGATTATCATAATTATCCAAAATAAACGTTTTGTGATTGATGGAAAAATCCGGAATATATTGAATACATTGGTCCTGATTATTTAACATGTCAGGTGTGGGCACGGCAATGATCTCTGCATATCAAATGCTGGATAAAACAGTCAGTTGTAATTGCTCGTAATAGTTCGCGCACGTTAAGCGAATGCCGAGTAGTTTCCGTAAAAACTGTCCAAACCCGAAAACAGATATTCAGTGAATCAAGTTCAGTTACATCACGGCGTTTCCGTAGTTTAATTGATTTGGAATAACGAATACTTATTCAATAACCGTTCACTATTGTACTATTTTTAAGAAATGAATTTACTCTCTCTCAGACTTACTATACTGCAGTTCAATCAGTATGACTTTGTCATGATCGTTCAGGCAACGTCGTGTATCGTGCAAAACTTACCGTTTCCAATGGTTTTTTCTTGCAGCTACCTCTACGCCCGTATCGTCAGTAGCAGCAACATCAACTCCAAGTGTTACATCTAGCACGGTATGTATTTTATTGTTAAAGAGTCGTTCCAGGGCTCGTGATTTGTAACACTCAAACTCATTGCTCGATTAAATTGACCCGACTTATAAAACACATAGTAGAATAAGTAGCATTTGAAAACGTATATTAATTATCCAGGCTAATCCGGGACGATACACTACGCAGAGTCCATACTGTTGGTTTTCTCGTGGAACGTCTCATATATATATATGGTGTATGTTAGGCGTATTCGCCCTTTTTTCTGGAACAAAGTCTCTATTATTCTTTGGATGAAAGCGTTCGATTGGCATTGGGTTGAACTGTTCCCCAGTTATTACGTTGAACCGTTCCCCAATTATTACGTTGAACTGTTCCGCAGTTATTACGTTGAACTGTTCCACAGTTAATACGTTGAACTGTTCCCCAGTTATTACGCTGAAATGTTCCGCAGTTATTACGTTGAACTGTTCGCCAGTTATTACGTTGAACCGTTCCCAAGTTATAACGTTGAACCGTTCCCCAGTTATGACGTTGAACTTTTCGCCAGTTATTACGTTGAACTTTTCGCCAGTTATTACGTTGAACTGTTCCCAAGTTATTACGTTGAACCGTTCCCCAGTTATTACGTTGAACTGTTCCCCAGTTATTACGTTGAACTGTTCCGCAGTTTTTACGTTGAACTGTTCGCCAGTTATTACGTTGAACCGTTCGCCAGTTATTACGTTGAACTGCTGACGGACCGCGCTCTAGAGTAAACGATAAGTCTTCAAAAACAGACCACTTGTAGTTTTGAACGCTAGGTTTAAATTGACATTTTCAGATCAGGTAATACAAAATATGTCATGGTTTTCCGGATTATAGACATAACTGATGTCCCTTGGTTCCGGGGGTGACATTCTGAACGGTTGGACACAATCGGTCAATATGTGTGCTACAACAACTTATCTGAATCTGCCGAGGAGTTAACGTCGGAGATTTGGTACCGGGCGTCCCGGGGTTCGATCCCCAGTCGCGGCGGTCATGGTGGAGTGCCCTTGGTCCATGCAAATTTCCTAGCCTGTTTCTTGTTCGTTTACCAAGGGATCATGAATAAGTAAAGTATCGCTGTGATATAACTGAAAGATGTAAACACAATGTAAGCCCCAATAAAACTTAACTTAACAGTGACATATCCCGGGCGCATTTAAATTGCTCACATAATTGTTTTGTGTTTCAGACTACATGTGGAGCAGGCCAGTTCCTGTGTTCCAATGGAGCACAGTGTGCGGAACGCTGTAACAACATCACTGACTGTGATGACCTTAGCGACGAAGAAAACTGTAACGGTAAGCTATGTGTATTTGAGACGCGTCTGTCGATTTTAGATCTTAAAGCAGCTTCAAACAGTGAAAACTCAGGGGAGACTGTGCATACATACAGTATCATCAGAGTCTTCATCGTCAGCATATATGTTATACATACATAACTGCAACTTCTGAAGAAAAAAAGCACCTGACACATTTCCACCAGAGTCTTCACCGTCCGCACGCACAATAACTATACCTATTTGCATCTTCTGACAGAAGACTTGAAGTCCCACTAGTTTAATTCAAATACAACTCAAAGTGATGTCAATGTGGAGTGTCATTTAGACTCCAAATCGCTAGATGTTGCTCCTATTTGTATGTCTAGGTAATTTCATAAACATGTCATTGCAGACATGCAAATGCTTATGTGTACATGTAGTACAAGCGACAGGGACTGGAAAACAAGTGACACTAAACTGATAGTAATTCCTTTCCATGCAGACGCATTTACAAACTTGAATGAAACGTAATGGGTCTATAAATGTTACAATTCTGCTAACAATGACCGTTTAACAGTTTCCGTTCACGTTAAGGTTACCCTAAGAGGTTTTCGCTGCAATTATAAAATATAAACAAGTTTATACTAGGACGTTCAGATAACTTTAAGTACTAGTCACTAGAGAACCCTGATAAATCTTAATACACCAAAATGAAAACAAACCTACCAACTAGTCTGGTTCCCGGCGTACTCTAATAAATTCGTACGTATAGCAAGATCAATCAATATTGCCAATTCTTTTTAATAAGCATGCTTTCATTTATAGAGATTGTCTATAGTCTTGCTTATATAATCTCCAAGCCGTCTCCTGCAGGATTTGTTGTATGCGGGAAAAGGAGGTTCGTATACGAAAACCAATATGCATAGATCCATGGATAGCCTTGCTTTTATGTATCATATCGTCAAGACGATTTGGATGTTTATTATTATTTAATTTTCAGTTACGACAACGGTGTCTGTACCGAGTGCGTCAACAACTATCACAGGTGCAGCGGGTACGTATATATAGATCGTTCTCTGTGAAAACCAACCTTAGAGTAGTTCTGGATAAGGCGGATACAAACTTTGTTATCAATAAGCCGTTCCACGAGGAAACTAATATTGTCGACTCTGCTTAAAGTATCGACCCAGATCATGCATGCCGCGCAGGCTAACCCGGATAGACACTTTTTGTCTCCTGTGTATTTTCTGTCTCAGGAAACATTACTTTATACCTCTTT
Source organism: Serripes groenlandicus (assembly GCA_031761405.1). Taxonomy (NCBI): domain Eukaryota; kingdom Metazoa; phylum Mollusca; class Bivalvia; order Cardiida; family Cardiidae; genus Serripes; species Serripes groenlandicus. Next base: position 38,462,890 of record JASEVX010000011.1, read on the forward strand.
TCCCCTGAGACGGAATTTGTCGGCCCGGAGTAGCCTGCATTACATTATGATACATACATTATGCAGAGTCCATAATGTTGGTTTTCTCGTGGAACGGCTCATTTAACTGTACAATGTATGTCAGAGGTCTCGTGAATACTTCTGTGACTGTAAACGAACAGTGTAAGCCAAACGGGTACGCGCGGTACACAAGGGGATATGTTGCTGCACTTTTCGCAAGTGCCCTTTGGTTGGTTTCTCTGGAGCGCCGCCTACATACTTTTTACTTGGCCCAATTCTACCAACCTTACTTAGCGCTAAGTAATACTTAAATATTTAAAAGCATATTTCGTAAGTTTTACTTCCCTAATATTTTGTAAAACATGAATGGTGGAATGTATTTAAGTAAATGACACAATTGAAATAAATAGTTACCTTGCTGACACACAATACTTGTTAAGAAATGAAATAGTTTGGCATTTTTACTAGGAAAGCAAGAATGATGGAATATGATTGTTAGTATTAAGTTTGACTTAGCACTAAGTAAGAATAATGAAATGTTACCCTGGTCTTCGACGCAGGGATCTGGGATGTGCATGGACATTATAGAGACAAGTAAACATAAATATATCATGCATACAACTGATCCACAAAGACATTATGTGTTGGAATATGTTCTTTTTAAACTCTCTGTGAACCATTGGCGAACACTGTAATGTGCATGGATGTGCAGGCTGAACTGGTTATACATTGTTATCATTGACCTTCAATAACCATATGTTGGTTTCCCTGGAATGCTGCTTAATGAACTTTTGGATATCAAAACTACTTAATCAGATAGTACATCCGTACAATCCAATATTTGATGATTCATTGCCTTAAATGTGAACGGTGAAGATCTTAAACTTGAAAGTGTACAAGCTAATCTTGATATGCACTGCACTGGTATAAGGAAGGAATAACTGTTGCGGTACAAACAATTTTATTTTCAATATGTTTTTACCAGATATGCAATATTTACCTCCCATGTCGGTGATTTTGATTAGCTAATCGAATGTTTGTCGAAAAGTGTAAGATCCAATAAAATGTCATTAAACATCTGCACCTGTAAAATCAATTAAATCAAGAAACTAATATAATCAGATTTAACTTTAAAATGGTTGTAAATATCAATTTCCTTTATGTTTCATATTTCCCAAATATATTTTCTTTATTTACTTTTTTAAAGTTTAAATATTGACTACCAAAATGATCGACAAAGGAGGAACATGTAATTACTATAGTTCTGATTGGCAATGAAAACATTCTGACACTTTCATATAATTTTTAGGTACAACTCCAACTGCTGTGGTGCCGACACTCCCTCCGTCAACTTCGGTTGGAACAGCTACGGTTCCCCGCCCAACACGTGTCACCGTAACGCAGGCCAGCACAACGTTAGTATCTGGCACTGTATTTAGTACAGGTGTTACAGTTCCTTCTACAAGCGCTGCTCCTAGTACATCGGGCGTTACGGGAGTAACTGCCTCCACAACAGGACTTGCTGGAACTTCAACAGTTTCTGGAGCGGGTTCCAGCCAACCGGGATCAACGGGAGTTTCCATATCAACGGGCGGTCCAGGTACTACAGGAGCTGGTACTGTTTCGTCAGTTTCCGGTTTAACGACCATCCCTGGTCAAGGACAAGTCTCTATGACTGGAGTTACTACAACAGCTGTGACACAACATGCTGCGGTTACAACTGCTAGATCTACAGTAGGATTTCCAACTGGGGGTATTTATAATGTATTATATGTATTAGTGCTCGTTGTCTGGCGATTTGGGGTATAGCTACACCAGCGTATTTATCGCTTTCATCCCCTTGAGTTCATGACTGATGGGAACGTGTCAAGACACGTGTATCTTCTGGTAACAACGTAAAGAATCGTAAGGTGCACGGGTGTCATTTCCAAATCTCTTTCACTGCCGAATTTCACAAAGAAGACTCTACCGTGTTGAAAATTGGACAACTCCATTTGTCGTCCAACAGGAAATTGTGTAACATTTTATGTTTAAGTGGCAAACAATGTAGATATCTGGGGATACAACTCGTTACGAGCTGTCTCACCTGAATCTGTATTGTTTGCATAAGCCTTTAATTGCCTTTGGCACCGAAAGAGATGTATATATGTCCGTTTCGAGATCGTTTTTCGTAAATTCAGTAAGACCCTAAACCGCCAAACGATGCTCCATTATAGTTATTTTATATGCATCGTTTAAGGCACTTTTTAATTTTTAATTCGTTCAGTGCAACATATTGGAAAACAAAGGACTCGCAATAACTCGAAGTCAAAAGAATCCAATAAATTACATAAAGAGTTATCGACGCGTTCGAGTGATCCTTCAATGTATGCTAAATTCATTTATGAAATTACTGTTTCGAAATATATTGTACTATAATGGTTATTATGAAAAAGACGCCAGTAATAAAACAAGAAAACAGTGCAGCAGCTGTTCCGTTTCTCGTACGAATAGGTTTGAGCTGAACGATTTATTCGAATTATCACAAGTTCGAGTTATCGCGAGTTTACTGTATTGTGTAATAGCACATAGTAGTAATAATACTATTTGTCATTAGAGTCGCTCGATACATTTATTTTAATCATCAATATTGAAAGTTAGATGAATACAATATGCTCAATAAATAACTATAGATTTGAAGATATTAAGCCAATTTTCTCTTAGACGATTCGGGTTATACAACAGCACAGCCGAACAGACACCTATGATTCTGATATTTGAAGACAACAATTAAACAGTTTTAAAACTTTGATTATACTATCTATAATCTTGAGTTCAGTACCTTTAACGTCAACTTTTAGAGAACATTGCAGGAAACATTGGTGTGGAAAATATCTTATCTTAGCTACGTAACTGATTTTGCTGCTGATTTAAAAACTATTGTGTATGCTTGTATTGTAGCCCCTCCCACAGCCAGCCCAGTTGCAACAACAACAACTGTGTCTACAGTTACAACATCTACTGTTTCTACACTCGCAACTACGACCGTGTGTGAGGAAGCTGATTTAGTCCAAGACAACATAATGCCATTAGACGAAATAATCTACGACGATACAATTATACCAGATATTAATGCTATCAGAGGTAATGGTTTAAACATTTACTTTTACAAAACATAGTTTCAAGAAATATGTGACTTCATTTTGTCAACACTGCCTCGGTGGTGTAGTGGTAGATCGTCCGCATCAGGTGCGGGGGTCGTGGGTTCAATCTTTAAAGACTTTAAAATGGTAGTAATTACTGCCCTCCTTGGAGCACAGGGTTGCGGGGTTAGCATTAGGACTATTTCTACCGTTGTAAATATGTTTTCAACTCTATTCAATAATAATTATACTTTCATTGATACGTTTTTTCCATATTTTAGCCTTGATATTTCCAAAGTCGTCTGCTGCGTATTTTTTGTATATAGCGTAAATTAAAAAAGGATTTAATTTGCAACTTTGTATATCATTAATTATATACACATACAAAACGACGTTTGAAACAAAATTAATGCGTAATTGCTTTTTGGAGTTTTTCTTGACATAAAACCTGTACTATTTTGGAATATTGACCCCTAATTTGACGAGACATTACCTGTAAAAATCAGGGTGCAATTAACGCTTTGAAAAGTTAATTGCCTGCCGTAGCAGTGTGACACTTCGTGATCATTTTACGTCGTTTTTCTGCTCGTCTGTCTATCTGCCTTCACGTTTTTATAAATAAGTGATTTGCAAACCTCACGTGGGTACTTTCCAATATCCTCGTTCAAATTATTTAAACTTTTATCATCGGCTGCAAAAAGTAATCATTTTTATTTTTCACAGATGGAGATCCTGCCGCCCCATTGGTAGTTGATGAACCCTCCCTGGAGATTATATTTGAACCAAACACTGATGGGTTAATGTTTTTTGAACTAAACAACGTGACGAACGTTGATAGAATCGAAGTCTCCTATACTCCCTCTGTCACTATAATGTCCACCGTTGAATCTTCCACTCTGTCAGCTTCAACAGAATTTGCTTCAGGTGTCACACAAGCTCCAAGCGGCTCACCAACAGGCGGAGGAGTTCCAACAGCATCAATAGCTGCTTCTGGTGCGACCTCAGCTCCTGGTCAAGGTCCTTCATCAGTCGCAGGAATCAGCACCGGTACTTCAGGTGCTTCAGGTGTTTCTTCGGGGCCATCCACTGGAGGTATTTCATCACAACCATCTGGAACAACAGCGGCACCCGGTGCTTCTGTTGTTAACACTGGTAGTGCTTCATCTGCTGCTGCTATAACACCAGCAGCTTCAGGAGCTGGAGCTGCAACCAGCATTCAAGGTGGTGCTGTTGTCTCAGCACCGTCTGGAACCACTGCTGCACCAGGTGCTACACTACCACCAACAGCTGGAGAAGGGACGGGACCTGCATCTGGACCAGTATCTGGTATTATTTCAGGTGGTGTTAGTACACAAGCTGGAAATCTTGGCTCTACTCCATCTGGAACAGCTGCATCAGGCGCAACAAATGCCGGTGCGGGAACGGGACCTGCATCTGTGCCATCATCAGGTTTTTCATCTGGTGGTGTGAGTACACAGGCTGGAGGTCTGGAATCAACTCCATCTGGAACTGCTACATCAGGCGCCACATCCGCCGGAGCAGGAATTGGACCTGCATCGGGACCGACGTCTGGACCTACAACTGGAAGTGTTAGTGCTGTAACTGGAGCTATTGGTTCAACGCCTTCAGGTACATCGGTTGCTCCTGGCGCTACACCTGCAGAATCTGTCGGAGCAGGAACAGAAGCCTCATCAGTTCCTGGTTCAAGTGGTGTTTCCGGAATTTCCTCTTCACCAGGAACAGTGATTAGTGGTGGAGCATTGAGTGGAGCTGGTACAACTTCCGAATCGCTACCTGGTGGTCCAACACAAAGCAGCGCTGGAGAAGTTTCCGGAATTTCCGGTGCACCTGGAACAACATTATTGAGCGGAAGTACAACGGGTGGAGCTTCAGGAGCTATATCTGGAAGTCAAGTTGTATCTACGCCAGCACAGGGAGAAGCCGCTGCCAGTCAAGCATCAATCAGTGTTGGCAGTCAAACATCAAGCAGCGCTGGCGGTGTTACAGGAATTTCTGCTGCACCAGGAACAACTGTATTTAGTGGTCCTGTACCAAGTGGTACATCCGGCGGAATTGGCACAAGTTCAGGATATGTAAGTGGTGGACAGGGGGTTGTATCTCCCACTCAACAAGGTGGGTCCGCAGGCACTCAAGCATCAGGCAGTGCTGGGGGTGTTTCTGGGACATCTGCAGCACCCGGATCAACGGTATTCGGTGGCGGAGCATCATCAGTAGGACCTACAGGTACATCAGGCGCTCTTGGTACAACCACAGTTTCATCAGGACTTGGGGTATCAGGAGGAGTTACAAGTGGTTTGACACCTGGTGGAGGTGTTGGTGCCACGTCTGTTCCTTCAGGTGGTGTAACTTCGGCTGTATCAGGTGTAACAGTAGCTCCTGGGTCAACGATACTTGGAGGTGGAACGACTTCTGCTGCGAGTGTAGGAGGGACAACAGCTGCACCCATTGTGCTCACATCGTCCAAAGTTAGTGATGTGTTTTGTTTCTTTGACGTTGCTTAAGTTTATATTATTTCTTACATGGTGAATACATAACAAGGTCCGTTTACATATACATATAATTATATTGTGTATACCGAGCTATGTGTTCATTGTCATTGTGTTTACCCTTTTCGCCTTTCACAATAAGCCGATAAAACAAAATATTCATTTTAGAGGTCAATCATACCAATATCGTACCATTAATTGAAAACTAGTACAATATTCGTACAATGAAACGTACAGCAAAAATAAAGTCTATACAGAATATACCCAATATATTTCATTTTCGCTTATCAATTGTTGATGACAAAATCTACAATAACTTGCAATTAAGCACAATATCACAACATAGAAAGGTAAAAATAGCCCAATAGACCTTTAATCTTTTAATTATATACTTACGTCACAGAAATTCAGAATGAGAACTCGTGGGGATTATGTCATGCGTGACATCACAACGTACCGTGTGAATAAGTAATCGTTCGATAAAAGAGCTATACTTACATTTCATTTATTTGTTTACATTATTTTGAATCAACGTCATGATAAATAAAATGAATATTTTGGCCAGTGAACATTTGTCCCGGGATTTATATCCATCCTTATTTCATCACAACATCTCCTACTGAAACACACGTCTGGTGTACGGTCGTAACAATTATAATATCCCGCTTGCAAAAACCTTTGTTCATATCGTCCAAATTAATCAACATTTCAGGGCGGGGAGCTTGGGTAAGACAATGTTTTATGTAGTCGGTTTTCATTCATGCATTTTGAGTGAATTGCAAAATATGCAAAAATGATTAAGATCGATAGTTGCAATTGCCTCCCTAAATAATTGTCTTGCCCAAATACCAGTGTGCATGGATCATCATGACGCCCCGCACTGGCGTGTAAAATCATCAAGATTCTGCCATTTCAACGTGAACATTAGTTATTAAGTAATGTTATCTGTATTGTTTTAGGACGATGCTGAGCCTCTGAAGGTGTATTTTCCGTCAAGTGTAGAAATCGAAAGTGTTAAAGTGATTGTATACCAAGACAACGAAACAGTACCTATGGAATTGACCGTAAAGTTAGTCGCTTGCATACACAGTAAGTTATCTCCCTTTCCCAGTCGTATTGGAAAAATTAATATGTTGCAGACACGTGAATTCATCATTATGTTCACTGACATTAGATAGGCACTGTACATTGTTTAATGTTCGTTGAACCCTTTTGCTGCCAAAGTCAATTAAGGGCTTGTGCAAACAATGCAGATTCAGGTGAGACAACTCCTGACGAGCAGTCTCTCCTGAAATCTGCATTGTTTGCCACTTAGACATTACATTTTAACACATTTCCTGTTGGACGGAAACTTGAGTGGCCTTATTTTCAGCATGGAAGAGTCGACTTTGTGAAGTTCGGCAGTGAAAGAGTTAAGCAAAAAGAAATAAGCAACGTTCCAATGTATGCCTCTTTAAAACAATAATCATCATTTGAAATTGTTCATTTCATTTACCCTTATAATGACAATTTATGTTACACAGAAACACCGAAATTGTAATCGGTTATTACAATTCTCATTTCGCTAACCCATACTCGAATCGAGTACCTGGTTAATCAGTCCCAACCCTATTACTTACATATGGGAGTATTCATGTAGAATTTAGAAATTAATTTAAATAAGACGAAATACATCGTATGTACAAATGCCGCAGCCTATGGCATTTTTACCTTTGTCATATTTACGGCTGGTATTTATACGTGTGGCATGTTTACTTAGAATCGGCAAAAATGTAATCAGAGGTCGCGTTAAATATAGGGCACTTACTCAATTGTTTATTTTATTCAGAGATGAATAATTTATTTTTACAGTGTTAAAACAAGTATACATTTTCATTCCATCACTTATGGGTTAAACATTGATATGAATCACTAAACTGCACATGGAAAACATGGTATAATTGGGGGGTTATATTTAAACAAAGATGGACTTACTTTTCTTTAATTTCAAGCAAAATCTTATTATCACACATTCTTTGTTACAAAAAGGAACAACAACACAGTTGTCAACAACGACTGGAGTTTCAACCCCGATATTTACTGGAGCCACTTCGACACCTACTAGTGGTCTGACAACCTTTGGCGTTACACCCTCTGGCACACCTACAACGGGAGTTTCAACACCGGTATCAGGCGTTACATCCTCTAGCACCGGAACTGCTACGACCCCGGTATCAGGCGTAACACCCTCTGGTACCGGACCTCCTACGTCCCCAGCCTCAGGTGTTACACCCTCTGGAACCGGTGTTGCTTCGACCCCGGCATCAGGCGTTACACCCTCTGGAACGGTAGCTGCCACGACCCCAGCATCTGGAATGGCGTCGACATCTGCAACTGCGGTGACACCATCCGGCAGTGGTGGTGCTTCTACACCTGGAGTTACAACTTCGGTATCAGGAATCGCAACCTCTGGCACAGGACCTGCCACGACACCGGCATCAGGTGTGACACCCAGTGGAACCGGGCCTGAAACAACCCTGGCATCAGGCGTTACACCCTCTGGAACCGAAGCTACAACGACCCCGGCATCAGGCGTTACACCATCTGGAACCGGTGTTGCCTCGACACCTGCATCAGGCGTTACACCTTCTGGAACCGGAGCTGCAACAACCCCAGCATCAGGCGTTACACCCTCTGGAACCGGCGCTGCCACAACCCCATCATCAGGTGTTACACCCTCTAGTACTGGTGTTGCCTCGACCCCTGCATCAGGTGTGACACCTTCTGGAACCGGTGTTGCCTCGACCCCAGCATCAGGTGTTACACCAAGTGGAACCGGGCCTGCAACAACCCTGGCATCAGGCGTTACACCCTCTGGAACCGGAGCTGCTACGACCCTGGCATCAGGTGTGACACCCTCTGCCACCGGTTTTGCCTCGACCCCTGCATCAGGCGTTACACCCTCTGGAACAAGCGCTGTGACAACCCCAGCATCAGGCGTAACACCCTCCGGAACAGGAGCTGTCACGACCCCAGCATCAGGTGTTACACCTACTATTTCAACACTCGCAACTACGACTGTGTGCGAGGAAGCTGATTTAGTCCAAGACAACATAATGCCATTAGACGATATCATATTTGACGATACAATTATACCCGACATTAATGCTATCAGAGGTAATGATTTATATATTTACTTTTACATACAAACTGGGTTTCAGAAATACAATTATCAACTCCCGTAGTGGCCATTTTGATATGCGAAATTGATAAGCATTAATAGAGGATATTAACAAATAATGTGACAATTATGAACACAAATGGTTTCGAATATGACAACCAATGTTTCGCTGAAGATTCTGTTTTATTTGATTGTATAAAATTCTTGATTCAAATATTCTAGTACATAAAGTTCATAATAATGAATCAATGTATAGTGTTTTATGGCGCATCGACAACAAAGGTCATGTAGCGCGCACATAAGATACAAGTGAGAAGTAACAATATTCAACATGACCGACGGGGTGGAATTCATCTTGTTCTGTAAACTATACATTATAATCAGACATTTGTGACTTAAAGCATCTTTGATTAATGTGACGCTTAATGGAATCTGGTATCTGATTCATATTTTCAAATGTTTATAATCCAATTTAGACTGGTGTTCTTGAGTTCAATTTACCTTTTCCCACCTGCAAACGAATGTTGACGCATCTGCAGTAGAACTTAATCATAAATAGCTATTTATCCCTTTGCAAAAACATTTTCAACTTTATTCAATAATTATTATACTTTCTTTGATACATATTTTCGTGTTTTAGCCTTGATATTTCCAAAGCCGTCTGCTGCGAATTTGTTGTGTATGGCGGAAGGTTAAAAAAGGATTGCATTTGCAAACAATTAGATGTTTCAACATAGATATACCAGTTTGATGTGAAGTTGTATCAAAATCATTTGACTTAATGATAAGCTTATCAAATAAGACTAATTAGCACACGCTCGGATCTACGTTGTATATCATTAATTATACACACATACATAACTACGTTTAAAACATAATTAAATCGTAAATTGCTTTTCGTAGTTATTCCTGACGTAATATCCGTAATAGTTTTCGTTATTTTAGAATATTGACTCCTATTTTTACCAGACATTACCTGTAAAATTCGGGGTGAAATTAACGCTTTTTAAATGTTCATTGCCTGCCGTCGCAGTATGACATTTTGTGTTCATTTTGCGTCGTTTCTCTACTCGTCTGATTATCTGCCGTCACGCTATTATATATAAGTGATTTGCAAACCGCACATGTTCACTTTCAAATTTCTTCGTTCAAATTATTTAAACTGCAATCATCGGCTGCAAATAAAATATTCATTTTATTTTTATTCCACAGATGGAGATCCTGGCGCGCCATTGGTAGTTGATGAACCCTCCCTGGAGATTATCTTTGAACCAAACACTGATGGATTAATGTTCTTCGAACTAAACAACGTGACAAACGTCGATAGAATCGAAGTATCTTATTCTCCCTCTGTCACTATAACATCCACCGTTAAATCTTCTACTATGTCAGCTTCTACACAATTGGCTTCAGGTGTCACACAAGTACCAGGCGGCTCGACAACAGGCGCTGGTGTTCCAACAACATCAGCTGCTGCTTCTTCGGCTGCATTCTCAGCTCCTGGCCAAGGTCCATCAACCGTCTCAGGAATAAGCGCTGGTACTTCAGGTGCTTCAGGTGTTGCTTCAGGAGCCTCTACTGGAGGTATATCATCACAACCATCTGGAACAACAGCAGCACCCGGTGCTTCTGTTGCAAGCACTGGTGGTGCTTCACCTGCTGCTGCTATAACACCAGCAGCTTCAGGCGCTGGAGCTACAACAAACATTCAAGCTGGCAGTGTTGGCTCAACACCGTCTGGAACCACTGCTGCACCAGGTGCTACACTAGCACCAACAGCTGGAGAAGGAACGGGACTTGCATCTGGACCAGCATCAGGTATTACTTCAGGTGGTGTTAGTACACAAGCTGGAGGTCTTGGCTCAGCTCCATCAGGAACTGCTGAATCAGGCGCAACAAATGTCGGTGCAGGAACGGGACCTTCATCTGTGCCATCATCTGGTTTTGCATCTGGTGGTGTTAGTACGCAAGCTGGTGGTCTGGAATTAACTCCATCTGGGACTGCTGCATCAGGCGCCACATCCGCTGGTGCAGGAATTGGACCTGCATCGGGACCGGCGTCTGGACCTTCATCTGGAAGTGTTAGTGCCATAACTGGGGCTATTAGTTCGACACCTGCAGGTACATCTGCTGCTCCTGGCGCTACACCTGCAGAATCTGTCGGATCTGCAGGAACAGAAGCCTCATCAGTTCCTGGTGCAAGTGGTGTTTCCGGAATTTCCTCTTCACCAGGAGCAGTGATTAGTGGTGGAGCATTGAGTGGAGCTGGTACAACTTCCGAATTTCTACCTGAAGGTCCAACACCAAGCAGTGCTGGAGAAGTTTCCGGAATTTCCGGAGCACCTGGAACAACATTATTGGGCGGAGGTACAACGGGTGGAGCTGGCACAGTTTCAGGAGCTGTACCTGGCGGCCAAGTTGTGTCTACGCTAGCACAAGGAGAGGCCGCTGGCAGTCAAGCTTCAAGCAACGCTGGCAGTCAAATATCAAGCAGCGCTGGCGTTGTTACAGGAATTTCTGCTGCACCAGGAACAACTGTATCTAGTGGTGCTGCATCAAGTGGTACAGCCGGCGGAGCTGGCACACTTTCAGGATCTGTAAGTGGTGGACAGGGTGTATCTCCGACTTCACAAGTTGGATCTGCAGGCATTCAAACATCAATCAGTCCTGTGGTTGTTTCAGGAACATCTGCAGCACCAGGATCAACGGTATTCGGTGGCGGAGCATCATCGGTAGGACCTTCAGGTACAACAGGCGCTTTTGGTACAACCACAGTATCACCAGGGGGCGGGGTATCAGGAAGAGTTGCAAGTGGTTCAACACCTAGTGGAGGCGTTGGTGTCACTTCTGTTCCTTCAGGTGGTGTACCTTCGGCTGCAGCAGGTGTAACAGTAGCTCCTGGCTCAACGATACTTGGAAGTGAAACGACTTCTGCTGCTAGTATAGGAGGGACAACAGCTGCACCCATTGTACTGACATCGTCCAAAGTAAGTGCTTTGTTTAGTTTGTCATTGCTTAAGTTTATATTATCTGCTGCATGATGAATACATAACAAGATCAGTTTACAGATACATGTAATTATATTGTGTATACAGATCTATATGTTCAAAGTCTTTTACTTTTGTTTACTTTTTTCTTCTTTCACAATAAGACGAGAAAACATAATATTCATTTCAGAGGTCAATCATAACAATATCGTACCATAACTTGAAAACTGGTACAATATTCGTACATTGACATGAACAGCCATAATTTAGTCCATACATAATAAATCCCATATATTTTATTTGCGCTAATTAATTGTTGATGAAAATGATCCTGCAATAACTTGCAATTTAGCACAATTATACTACATAGAAATGAATAATATACAAATGTAGCAAGAAAGTCAGAATGAGAACTTGTGGGAATTATTTTTGACGTGACCTCACAACGTAACATGTGAATAAGTTATCGTTCGATAAAAGCGCTATACTAACATCTCATTGATGTTTTACATAACTTTGAATCAACGACGTGATAAATAGAATGAATGTATTGGCCAATGAATATTTGACCCGGTATTTTTTATCTATTCTTATTTCAACATCTCCTACAAAAGCATACGTCTGGTGTACGCTCGTAATGATAATAATATCCTGCATGCACAGATCGGTGGTAAACAAACTCTATGTTCATATGGTCCAAATTATTCAACAGTTGAAATCCAACAGTGTGGACTCTGCGTAAAGTATCGACTCGGATCAGCCTAAGCATACAGCGCATGCTTACCCAGACAGACAATTTTTGCCTCCTGTGGATTTTCTGTTTCAGGAATAATTACTTTATACCTCTATCCCCCTGAGACGGAATGTGTCTGCGCAGGCTGATCTGAGTCGATACATTACGCAGATTACATAATGTTAGTTTTCTTGTGGCACGGCTCATTTCAGGGCGGGGAGGCTTGGGTAAGATAATATATTATGTAGTCGGTTTTAACTCATTCATTCTGAGTGAATAACTATGCAAGAATGATTAAGAGCGATTATTGTATTGCCTCCTTAAACAACTTCTTACCCAAGTACCAGTATGCAGGGATTATCATGAAGCCCCGTCCTGGCGTGTCAAATAATCAAGATTCTGCCATTTCAACCTGAACATAAGTTATTAAGTAATGTTATCTGTATTGTTTTAGGACGATGCTGAGCCACTGAAGGTGTATTTCCCGTCAAGTGTAGAAATCGAAAGTATTAAAGTGATTATGTACCAAGATAACGAAACAGAACCTATGGAATTGACCGTAAAGTTAGTCGCTTGCATACACAGTAAGTAACCTCCATTTTGAGGTCGTATAGGGAAAATTAATATGTTGCAGACACGCGAATATATCATTATGTATGCACTTATTACTAGATAGACACTGTACCTTTTTTAATGTTCGTTTAACCATTTCGCTGCCAAAAGCAATTGAAGACTTTTTCAAACAATGCAGAATCAGGTGAGACAGCTCGTAACGAGCTGTCTTTCCTGAAAAAGGCATTATTAGCCACTTATACATTAAATCTTACCACATTTCCTGTTTTTACGAAAATAGAATGGTCCAATTTTCAACAAGAAAGAGTCGACTTTGTGAATGTCGGCAGTGAAAGAGTTAAGCAAAAAGAATTAAGCAACGTTCAAATGGATGCCTCTTTAAAACAATAATCCTTATTTGAAATTTTTCATTTCATTTAACCGCATAATGACAATTTATGTTACACAGAAACTACGAAATAGTAATCGGGTATTACAATTCCCTTTTCGCTGACCGATAATCGAATCGTATGCCTAGTACTTAATAGTAATGGGATTATTCATGTAGATTTCGATATTAATTTAATAATAATGTGTTAACCTTTGTCATATTTACGTCTGGTATTTATACTTGTGGCATATTTACTTAGAATCGGCTACAATATAATCAGGGCTCGCGTCAAGTATAGGACACTTTCTTAACATTTATTTTTGCAGTGTTAAAATCGCTGAACATTTACATTTCAACACTTTTGGCTTAACAATGGTTATAAATCATATAAATTGATGTTAAAAAAAGATTAATTAACAAAAAAGAAGGTATTTATTTTCTTTAATTTCGAGCAAAATCTTATTACCAAACATTCTTTCTTACCAAAAAGGAACAACGACACAGTTGTCAACAACGCTGTTATCAACAACTGGAGCTTCAACCCCGATGTTAACATCCTCTAGCACCGGAACTGCGACGACCCCGGCTTCAGGCATAACATCCTCTGGCACAGTACAAGCCTCGACCCCATTATCAGGCGTAACACCATCTGGTACCGGTGTTGCCTCGACCCAAGCATCAGGCGTGACACCCTCTGGAACTGGAACTGTGACGACCTCAGCATCAGGCGTTACACCCTCTGCAACTGGTGTTGCCTCAACCCCTGTATCAGGCGTTACTCCCTCTGGAACTGGAGCTGTGACGACCCCAGCATCAGGCGCTACACCCTCTGGAACTGGTGTTGCTTCAACCCCTGCATCAGGCGTTACACCTTCTGCAACTGGTGTTGCCTCAACCCTTGTATCTGGCGTTACTCCCTCTGGTACCGGTGTTGCCTCGACCCCAGCATCAGGCGTGACACCCTCTGGAACTGGAGCTGTGACGACCCCAGCATCAGGCGTTACCCCCTCTGGAACTGGCGCTGTGACGACCCCCGCATCAGGCGTTACTCCCTCTGGAACTGGAGCTTTGACGACCGCAGCATCAGGCGTTACTCCCTCTGGAACTGGAGCTGTGACGACACCATCATCAGGCGTTACACCCTCTGGAACTGGAGCCGTGACGACCCCAGCATCAGGCGTTACACCTTCTGCAACTGGTGTTGCCGCAACCCCTGCATCCGGCGTTACTCCCTCTGGTACCGGTGTTGCCTCGACCCCTGCATCAGGCGTTACACCTTCTGCAACTGGTGTTGCCTCAACCCCTGCATCTGGCGTTACTCCCTCCGGTACCGGTGTAGCCTCGACCCCAGCATCAGGCGTGACACCCTCTGGAACTGGAGTTGTGACGACCCGAGCATCAGGCGTTACTCCCTCTGGAACTGGAGCTGTGACAAGCCCAGCATCAGGCGTTACTCCCTCTGGAACTGGAGCTGTGACGACCCAAGCATCAGGCGTGACACCCTCTGTAACTAGTGTTACCTCAACCTCTGCATCAGGCATTAGTCCATCTGGTACCGGTGTTGCCTCGACCCCAGCATCTGGCGTTACTCCCTCTGGAACTGGAGCTATCACGACCCCATCATCCGGCGTTACTGCATCTGGAACTGGAGCTGTGACGACCCCAGCATCAGGCGCTACACCTTCTGGAACTGGTGTTGCCTCAACCCCTGCATCAGGCGTTACACCTTCTGCAACTGGTGTTGCCTCAACCCCTGCATCTGGTGTTACTCCCTCTGGTGCCGGTGTTGCCTCGACCCCAGCATCAGGCGTGACACCCTCTGGGACTGGAGCTGTGACGACCCCAGCATCAGGCTTTACTCCCTCTGGAACTGGAGCTGTGACGACCCCAGCATCAGGCGTTACTCCCTCTGAAACTGGCGCTGTGACGACCCCAGCATCAGGCGTTACACCCTCTGGTACCGGTGTTGCCTCGACCCCTGCATCAGGCATTATACCTTCTGCAACTGGTGTTGCGTCAACCCCTGCATCTGGCGTAACTCCCTCTGGTACCGGTGTTGCCTCGACCCCAGCATCAGGCGTGACACCCTCTGAAACTGGAGTTGTGACGACCCGAGCATCTGGCGTTACTCCCTCTGGAACTGGAGCTGTCACGACCCCATCATCCGGCGTTACTGCATCTGGAACTGGAGCTGTGACGACCCCAGCATCAGGCGCTACACCTTCTGGAACTGGTGTTGCCTCAACCCCTGCATCAGGCGTTACACCTTCTGCAACTGGTGTTGCCCCAACCCCTGCATCTGGCGTTACTCCCTCTGGTACCGGTGTTGCCTCGACCCCAGCATCAGGCGTGACACCCTCTGAAACTGGAGTTGTGACGACCCCAGCATCAGGCTTTACTCCCTCTGGAACTGGAGCTGTGACGACCCCAGCATCAGGCGTTACTCCCTCTGGAACTGGCGCTGTGACGACCCCAGCATCAGGCGTTACACCCTCTGGTACCGGTGTTGGCTCAACCCCTGCATCAGGCGTTACACCTTCTGCAACTGGTGTTGCCTCAACCCCTGCATCTGGCGTTACGCCCTCTGGTACAGGTGTTGCCTCGACCCCAGCATCTGGCGTTACTCCCTCTGGAACTGGAGCTATCACGACCCCATCATCCGGCGCTACTGCATCTGGAACTGGAGCTGTGACGACCCCAGCATCAGGCGCTACACCTTCTAGAACTGGTGTTGCCTCAACCCCTGCATCAGGCGTTACACCTTCTGCAACTGGTGTTACCTCAACCCCTGCATCTGGCGTTACTCCCTCTGGTACCGGTGTTGCCTCGACCCCAGCATCAGGCGTGACACCCTCTGGAACTGGAGCTGTGACGACCCCAGCATCAGGCTTTACTCCCTCTGGAACTGGAGCTGTGACGACCCCAGCATCAGGCATTACTCCCTCTGAAACTGGCGCTGTGACGACCCCAGCATCAGGCGTTACACCCTCTGGTACTGGTGTTGCCTCAACCCCTGCATCAGGCGTTACACCTTCTGCAACTGGTGTTGCCCCAACCCCTGCATCTGGCGTTACTCCTTCTGGTACCGGTGTTGCCTCGACCCCAGCATCAGGCGTGACACCCTCTGGAACTGGAGCTGTGACGACCCCAGCATCAGGCTTTACTCCCTCTGGAACTGGAGCTGTGACGACCCCAGCCTCAAGCGTTACTCCCTCTGGAACTGGAGCTGTGACGACCCCAGCATCAGGCTTTACTCCCTCTGGAACTGGAGCTGTGACGACCCCAGCATCAGGCGTTACTCCCTCTGAAACTGGCGCTGTGACGACCCCAGCATCAGGCGTTACACCCTCTGGTACCGGTGTTGCCTCGACCCCTGCATCAGGCGTTATACCTTCTGCAACTGGTGTTGCCTCAACCCCTGCATCTGGTGTTACTCCCTCTGGTACCGGTGTTGCCTCGACCCCAGCATCAGGCGTGACACCCTCTGGAACTGGAGCTGTGACGACCCCAGCATCAGGCTTTACTCCCTCTGGAACTGGAGCTGTGACGACCCCAGCATCAGGCGTTACTCCCTCTGAAACTGGCGCTGTGACGACCCCAGCATCAGGCGTTACACCCTCTGGTACCGGTGTTGCCTCGACCCCTGCATCAGGCGTTATACCTTCTGCAACTGGTGTTGCGTCAACCCCTGCATCTGGCGTAATTCCCTCTGGTACCGGTGTTGCCTCGACCCCAGCATCAGGCGTGACACCCTCTGAAACTGGAGTTGTGACGACCCGAGCATCTGGCGTTACTCCCTCTGGAACTGGAGCTGTCACGACCCCATCATCCGGCGTTACTGCATCTGGAACTGGAGCTGTGACGACCCCAGCATCAGGCGCTACACCTTCTGGAACTGGTGTTGCCTCAACCCCTGCATCAGGCGTTACACCTTCTGCAACTGGTGTTGCCCCAACCCCTGCATCTGGCGTTACTCCCTCTGGTACCGGTGTTGCCTCGACCCCAGCATCAGGCGTGACACCCTCTGGAACTGGAGCTGTGACGACCCCAGCATCAGGCTTTACTCCCTCTGGATCTGGAGCTGTGACGACCCCAGTATCAGGCGTTACTCCCTCTGGAACTGGCGCTGTGACGACCCCAGCATCAGGCGTTACACCCTCTGGTACCGGTGTTGGCTCAACCCCTGCATCAGGCGTTACACCTTCTGCAACTGGTGTTGCCTCAACCCCTGCATCTGGCGTTACGCCCTCTGGTACAGGTGTTGCCTCGACCCCAGCATCTGGCGTTACTCCCTCTGGAACTGGAGCTATCACGACCCCATCATCCGGCGTTACTGCATCTGGAACTGGAGCTGTGACGACCCCAGCATCAGGCGCTACACCTTCTAGAACTGGGGTTGCCTCAACCCCTGCATCAGGCGTTACACCTTCTGCAACTGGTGTTACCTCAACCCCTGCATCTGGCGTTACTCCCTCTGGTACCGGTGTTGCCTCGACCCCAGCATCAGGCGTGACACCCTCTGGAACTGGAGCTGTGACGACCACAGCATCAGGCTTTACTCCCTCTGGAACTGGAGCTGTGACGACCCCAGCATCAGGCATTACTCCCTCTGAAACTGGCGCTGTGACGACCCCAGCATCAGGCGTTACACCCTCTGGTACTGGTGTTGCCTCAACCCCTGCATCAGGCGTTACACCTTCTGCAACTGGTGTTGCCCCAACCCCTGCATCTGGCGTTACTCCTTCTGGTACCGGTGTTGCCTCGACCCCAGCATCAGGCGTGACACCCTCTGGAACTGGAGCTGTGACGACCCCAGCATCAGGCTTTATTCCCTCTGGAACTGGAGCTGTGACGACCCCAGCATCAGGCGTTACTCCCTCTGGAACTGGAGCTGTGACGACCCCAGCATCAGGCTTTACTCCCTCTGGAACTGGAGCTGTGACGACCCCAGCATCAGGCGTTACTCCCTCTGAAACTGGCGCTGTGACGACCCCAGCATCAGGCGTTACACCCTCTGGTACCGGTGTTGCCTCGACCCCTGCATCAGGCGTTATACCTTCTGCAACTGGTGTTGCCTCAACCCCTGCATCTGGCGTAACTCCCTCTGGTACCGGTGTTGCCTCGACCCCAGCATCAGGCGTGACACCCTCTGAAACTGGAGCTGTGACGACCCGAGCATCTGGCGTTACTCCCTCTGGAACTGGAGCTGTCACGACACCATCATCCGGCGTTACTGCATCTGGAACTGGAGCTGTGACGACCCCAGCATCAGGCGCTACACCTTCTGGAACTGGTGTTGCCTCAACCCCTGCATCAGGCGTTACACCTTCTGCAACTGGTGTTGCCTCAACCCCTGCATCTGGCGTTACTCCCTCTGGTACCGGTGTTGCCTCGACCCCAGCATCAGGCGTGACACTCTCTGGAACTGGAGCTGTGACGACCCCAGCATCAGGCTTTACTCCCTCTGGAACTGGAGCTGTGACGACCCCAGCATCAGGCGTTACTCCCTCTGGAACTGGCGCTGTGACGACCCCAGCATCAGGCGTTACACCCTCTGGTACCGGTGTTGCCTCAACCCCTGCATCAGGCGTTACACCTTCTGCAACTGGTGTTGC
The DNA here is from genome assembly GCA_031761405.1 of Serripes groenlandicus. Classification (NCBI taxonomy): domain Eukaryota; kingdom Metazoa; phylum Mollusca; class Bivalvia; order Cardiida; family Cardiidae; genus Serripes; species Serripes groenlandicus. The sequence continues at coordinate 38,481,957 of JASEVX010000011.1, forward strand.
CTCAACCCCTGCATCTGGTGTTACTCCCTCTGGTACCGGTGTTGCCTCGACCCCAGCATCAGGCGTGACACCCTCTGGAACTGGAGCTGTGACGACCCCAGCATCAGGCTTTACTCCCTCTGGAACTGGAGCTGTGACGACCCCAGCATCAGGCGTTACTCCCTCTGAAACTGGCGCTGTGACGACCCCAGCATCAGGCGTTACACCCTCTGGTACCGGTGTTGCCTCGACCCCTGCATCAGGCGTTATACCTTCTGCAACTGGTGTTGCGTCAACCCCTGCATCTGGCGTAATTCCCTCTGGTACCGGTGTTGCCTCGACCCCAGCATCAGGCGTGACACCCTCTGAAACTGGAGTTGTGACGACCCGAGCATCTGGCGTTACTCCCTCTGGAACTGGAGCTGTCACGACCCCATCATCCGGCGTTACTGCATCTGGAACTGGAGCTGTGACGACCCCAGCATCAGGCGCTACACCTTCTGGAACTGGTGTTGCCTCAACCCCTGCATCAGGCGTTACACCTTCTGCAACTGGTGTTGCCCCAACCCCTGCATCTGGCGTTACTCCCTCTGGTACCGGTGTTGCCTCGACCCCAGCATCAGGCGTGACACCCTCTGGAACTGGAGCTGTGACGACCCCAGCATCAGGCTTTACTCCCTCTGGATCTGGAGCTGTGACGACCCCAGCATCAGGCGTTACTCCCTCTGGAACTGGCGCTGTGACGACCCCAGCATCAGGCGTTACACCCTCTGGTACCGGTGTTGGCTCAACCCCTGCATCAGGCGTTACACCTTCTGCAACTGGTGTTGCCTCAACCCCTGCATCTGGCGTTACGCCCTCTGGTACAGGTGTTGCCTCGACCCCAGCATCTGGCGTTACTCCCTCTGGAACTGGAGCTATCACGACCCCATCATCCGGCGTTACTGCATCTGGAACTGGAGCTGTGACGACCCCAGCATCAGGCGCTACACCTTCTAGAACTGGGGTTGCCTCAACCCCTGCATCAGGCGTTACACCTTCTGCAACTGGTGTTACCTCAACCCCTGCATCTGGCGTTACTCCCTCTGGTACCGGTGTTGCCTCGACCCCAGCATCAGGCGTGACACCCTCTGGAACTGGAGCTGTGACGACCACAGCATCAGGCTTTACTCCCTCTGGAACTGGAGCTGTGACGACCCCAGCATCAGGCATTACTCCCTCTGAAACTGGCGCTGTGACGACCCCAGCATCAGGCGTTACACCCTCTGGTACTGGTGTTGCCTCAACCCCTGCATCAGGCGTTACACCTTCTGCAACTGGTGTTGCCCCAACCCCTGCATCTGGCGTTACTCCTTCTGGTACCGGTGTTGCCTCGACCCCAGCATCAGGCGTGACACCCTCTGGAACTGGAGCTGTGACGACCCCAGCATCAGGCTTTACTCCCTCTGGAACTGGAGCTGTGACGACCCCAGCATCAGGCGTTACTCCCTCTGGAACTGGAGCTGTGACGACCCCAGCATCAGGCTTTACTCCCTCTGGAACTGGAGCTGTGACGACCCCAGCATCAGGCGTTACTCCCTCTGAAACTGGCGCTGTGACGACCCCAGCATCAGGCGTTACACCCTCTGGTACCGGTGTTGCCTCGACCCCTGCATCAGGCGTTATACCGTCTGCAACTGGTGTTGCCTCAACCCCTGCATCTGGCGTAACTCCCTCTGGTACCGGTGTTGCCTCGACCCCAGCATCAGGCGTGACACCCTCTGAAACTGGAGCTGTGACGACCCGAGCATCTGGCGTTACTCCCTCTGGAACTGGAGCTGTCACGACACCATCATCCGGCGTTACTGCATCTGGAACTGGAGCTGTGACGACCCCAGCATCAGGCGCTACACCTTCTGGAACTGGTGTTGCCTCAACCCCTGCATCAGGCGTTACACCTTCTGCAACTGGTGTTGCCTCAACCCCTGCATCTGGCGTTACTCCCTCTGGTACCGGTGTTGCCTCGACCCCAGCATCAGGCGTGACACTCTCTGGAACTGGAGCTGTGACGACCCAAGCATCAGGCTTTACTCCCTCTGGAACTGGAGCTGTGACGACCCCAGCATCAGGCGTTACTCCCTCTGGAACTGGCGCTGTGACGACCCCAGCATCAGGCGTTACACCCTCTGGTACCGGTGTTGCCTCAACCCCTGCATCAGGCGTTACACCTTCTGCAACTGGTGTTGCCTCAACCCCTGCATCTGGCGTTACGCCCTCTGGTACAGGTGTTGCCTCGACTCCAGCATCTGGCGTTACTCCCTCTGGAACTGGAGCTATCACGACCCCATCATCCGGCGTTACTGCATCTGGAACTGGAGCTGTGACGACCCCAGCATCAGGCGCTACACCTTCTGGAACTGGTGTTGCCTCAACCCCTGCATCAGGCGTTACACCTTCTGCAACTGGTGTTGCCTCAACCCCTGCATCTGGCGGTACTCCCTCTGGTACCGGTGTTGCCTCGACCCCAGCATCAGGCGTGACACCCTCTGGAACTGGAGCTGTGACGACCCCAGCATCAGGCTTTACTCCCTCTGGAACTGGAGCTGTGACGACCCCAGCATCAGGCGTTACTCCCTCTGAAACTGGCGCTGTGACGACCCCAGCATCAGGCGTTACACCCTCTGGTACCGGTGTTGCCTCGACCCCTGCATCAGGCGTTATACCTTCTGCAACTGGTGTTGCGTCAACCCCTGCATCTGGCGTAACTCCCTCTGGTACCGGTGTTGCCTCGACCACAGCATCAGGCGTGACACCCTCTGAAACTGGAGCTGTGACGACCCGAGCATCAGGCGTTACTCCCTCTGGAACTGGAGCTGTGACAAGCCCAGCATCAGGCGTTACTCCCTCTGGAACTGGAGCTTTGACGACCCCAGCATCAGGCTTTACTCCCTCTGGAACTGGAGCTATGACGACCCCAGCATCAGGCGTTACTCCCTCTGAAACTGGCGCTGTGACGACCCCAGCATCAGGCGTTACACCCTCTGGTACCGGTGTTGCCTCGACCCCTGCATCAGGCGTTATACCTTCTGCAACTGGTGTTGCCTCAACCCCTGCATCTGGCGTAACTCCCTCTGGTACCGGTGTTGCCTCGACCCCAGCATCAGGCGTGACACCCTCTGAAACTGGAGTTGTGACGACCCGAGCATCTGGCGTTACTCCCTCTGGAACTGGAGCTGTCACGACCCCATCATCCGGCGTTACTGCATCTGGAACTGGAGCTGTGACGACCCCAGCATCAGGCGCTACACCTTCTGGAACTGGTGTTGCCTCAACCCCTGCATCAGGCGTTACACCTTCTGCAACTGGTGTTGCCTCAACCCCTGCATCTGGCGTTACTCCCTCTGGTACCGGTGTTGCCTCGACCCCAGCATCAGGCGTGACACCCTCTGGAACTGGAGCTGTGACGACCCCAGCATCAGGCTTTACTCCCTCTGGAACTTCAGCTGTGACGACCCCAGCATCAGGCGTTACTCCCTCTGGAACTGGCGCTGTGACGACCCCAGCATCAGGCGTTACACCCTCTGGTACCGGTGTTGCCTCAACCCCTGCATCAGGCGTTACACCTTCTGCAACTAGTGTTGCCTCAACCCCTGCATCTGGCGTTACGCCCTCTGGTACAGGTGTTGCCTCGACCCCAGCATCTGGCGTTACTCCCTCTGGAACTGGAGCTATCACGACCCCATCATCCGGCGTTACTGCATCTGGAACTGGAGCTGTGACGACCCCAGCATCAGGCGCTACACCTTCTGGAACTGGTGTTGCCTCAACCCCTGCATCAGGCGTTACACCTTCTGCAACTGGTGTTGCCTCAACCCCTGCATCTGGCGTTACTCCCTCTGGGACCGGTGTTGCCTCGACCCCAGCATCAGGGGTGACACCCTCTGTAACTGGAGCTGTGACGACCCCAGCATCAAGCTTTACTACCTCTGGAACTGGAGCTGTGACGACCCCAGCATCAGGCGTTACTCCCTCTGGTACCGGTGTTGCCTCGACCCCTGCATCAGGCGTTATACCTTCTGCAACTGGTGTTGCGTCAACCCCTGCATCTGGCGTAACTCCCTCTGGTACCGGTGTTGCCTCGACCCCAGCATCAGGCGTGACACCGTCTGAAACTGGAGCTGTGACGACCCGAGCATCAGGCGTTACTCACTCTGGAACTGGAGCTGTGACAAGCCCAGCATCAGGCGTTACTCCCTCTGGAACTGGAGCTGTGACGACCCCAGCATCAGGCTTTACTCCCTCTGGAACTGGAGCTGTGACGACCCCAGCATCAGGCGTTACTCCCTCTGAAACTGGCGCTGTGACGACCCCAGCATCAGGCGTTACACCCTCTGGTACCGGTGTTGCCTCGACCCCTGCATCAGGCGTTATACCTTCTGCAACTGGTGTTGCCTCAACCCTTGCATCTGGCGTAACTCCCTCTGGTACCGGTGTTGCCTCGACCCCAGCATCAGGCGTGACACCCTCTGAAACTGGAGCTGTGACGACCCGAGCATCTGGTGTTACTCCCTCTGGAACTGGAGCTGTCACGACCCCATCATCCGGCGTTACTGCATCTGGAACTGGAGCTGTGACGACCCCAGCATTAGGCGCTACACCTTCTGGAACTGGTGTTGCCTCAACCCCTGCATCAGGCGTTACACCTTCTGCAACTGGTGTTGCCTCAACCCCTGCATCTGGCGTTACTCCCTCTGGTACCGGTGTTGCCTCGACCCCAGCATCAGGCGTGACACCCTCTGGAACTGGAGCTGTGACGACCCCAGCATCAAGCTTTACTCCCTCTGGAACTGGAGCTGTGAAGACCCCAGCATCAGGCGTTACTCCCTCTGGAACTGGCGCTGTGACGACCCCAGCATCAGGTGTTACACCCTCTGGTACCGGTGTTGCCCCAACCCCTGCATCAGGCGTTACACCTTATGCAACTGGTGTTGCCTCAACCCCTGCATCTGGCGTTACGCCCTCTGGTACAGGTGTTGCCTCGACCCCAGCATCTGGCGTTACTCCCTCTGGAACTGGAGCTATCACGACCCCATCATCCGGCGTTACTGCATCTGGAACTGGAGCTGTGACGACCCCAGCATCAGGCGCTACACCTTCTGGAACTGGTGTTGCCTCAACCCCTGCATCAGGCGTTTCACCTTCTGCAACTGGTGTTGCCTCAACCCCTGCATCTGGCGTTACTCCCTCTGGTACCGGTGTTGCCTCGACCCCAGCATCAGGCGTGACACCCTCTGGAACTGGAGCTGTGACGACCCCAGCATCAGGCTTTACTTCCTCTGGAACTGGAGCTGTGACGACCCCAGCATCAGGCGTTACTCCCTCTGAAATTGGCGCTGTGACGACCCCAGCATCAGGCGTTACACCCTCTGGTACCGGTGTTGCCTCGACCCCTGCATCAGGCGTTATACCTTCTGCAACTGGTGTTGCCTCAACCCCTGCATCTGGCGTAACTCCCTCTGGTACCGGTGTTGCCTCGACCCCAGCATCAGGCGTGACACCCTCTGAAACTGGAGCTGTGACGACCCGAGCATCAGGCGTTACTCCCTCTGGAACTGGAGCTGTGACAAGCCCAGCATCAGGCGTTACTCCCTCTGGAACTGGAGCTGTGACGACCCCAGCATCAGGCGTGACACCCTCTGGAACTGGTGTAACCTCAACCTCTGCATCAGGCGTTAGTCCATCTGGTACCGGTGTTGTCTCGACCCCAGCATCAGGTGTGACACCCTCTGGAACTGGAGCCGTAACGACCACAGCATCAGGCGTTACACCCTCTGGAAGTGGAGCTGTTACGACCCTAGCATCAGGCGTTACACCCTCTGGAACTGGAGCTGTGACGACCCCAGCATCAGGCGCTACACCCTCTGGAACTGGTGTTGCCTCAACCCCTGCATCAGGCGTTACACCTTCTGCAACTGGTGTTGCCTCAACCCCTGCATCTGGCGTTACTCCTTCTGGTACCGGTGTTGCCTCGACCCCAGCATCAGGTGTGACACCGTCTGGAACTGGAGCTGTGACGACCCAAGCATCAGGCGTTACTCCCTCTGAAACTGGAGCTGTGATAACCCCAGCATCAGGCGTTACTCCCTCTGAAACTGTAGCCGTGACGACCCCAGCATCTGGCGTTACCACCTCTGGTACCGGTGTTGCCTCGACCCCAGTATCAGGCGTGACACCCTCTGAAACTGGAGCTGTGACGACCCCAGAGTCTGGCGTTACTCCATCTGAAACTGGAGCTGTGACAACCCCAGCATCAGGCGTTACACCCTCCGGAACTGTTGTTCCCCCAACCCCTGCATCAGGCGTTACACCTTCTGCAACTGGTGTTGCCTCAACCCCTGCATCTGGCGTTACTCCTTCTGGTACCGGTGTTGCCTCGACCCCAGCATCAGGCGTGACACCCTCTGGAACTGTAGTTGTGACGACCCCAGCATCAGGTGTTACTCCCTCTGGAACTGGAGCTGTGACAACCCCAGCATCAGGCATTACTCCCTCTGGAACTGGAGCTGTGACGACCCCAGCATCAGGCGTTACACCCTCTGAAACTGGTGTTGCCTCAACCCCTGCATCCGGCTTTACACCCTCTGCAACAGGTGTTGCCTCAACCCCTGCATCAGGCGTAAGTCCATCTGCTACTGGTGTTGCCTCGACCCCAGCATCAGGCGTTACACCCTCTGGAACTGGTGTTGCCTCAACCCCTGCATCAGGCGTTACACCTTCTGCAACTGGTGTTGCCTCAACCCCTGCATCTGGCGGTACTCCCTCTGGCACCGGTGTTGCCTCGATCCCAGCGTCAGGCGTTACACCTTCTGGTACCGGTGTTGCCTCGACCCTAGCATCAGGCGTGACACCCTCTGGAACTGGAGCTGTCACGACCGCATCATCAGGCGTTACTGCATCTGGAACTGGAGCTGTCACGACCCCAGCATCAGGCGCTACACCTTCTGGAACTGGTGTTGCCTCAACTCCTGCATCAGGCGTTACTCCTTCTGGTACAGGTGTTGCCTCGACCCCAGCATCAGGCGTGACACCCTCTGGAACTGGAGCTGTGACGACCCTAGCATCTGGTGTTACTCCCTCTGGAACTGGAGCTGTGACGACCCCTGCATCAGGCGTTACTCCCTCTGGAACTGGCGCTGTGACGACCCCAGCATCAGGCGTTACACTCTCTGGAACTGGTGTTGCCTCAACCCCTGCATCTGGCGTTACTCCCTCAGGTACCGGTGTTGCCTCAACCCCTTCATCAGGCGTTACACCCTCTGCAACTGGTGTTGCCTCAACCCCTGCATCTGGCGTTACTCCCTCAGGTACCGGTGTTGCCTCGACCCCAGCATCTGGCGTGACACCATCTGGAACTGGAGCTGTGACGACCCCAGCATCAGGCGTTACTCCCTCTGAAACCGGAGCTGTGACGACCCCAGCATCAGGCGTTACTCCAACTGGAACTGGTTCTGTAACGACCCCAGCATCAGGCGTTACACCCTCTGCAACTGGTGTTGCCTCAACCCCTGCATCAGGCGTTACACCCTCTGCAACTGGTGTTGCCTCAACCCCTGCATCAGGCGTTACACCCTATGCAACTGGTGTTGCATCAACCCCTGCATCTGGCGTTACTCCCTCTAGTACAGGTGTTGCCTCGACCCAAGCGTCAGGCGTTACACCTTCTAGTACCGGTGTTGCCTCGACCTTAGCATCAGGCCTGACACCCTCTGGAACTGGAGCTGTCACGACCCCATCATCAGGCGTTACTGCATCTGGAACTGGAGCTGTCACGACCCCAGCATCAGGCGTGACACCCTCTGGAACTGGAGCTGTTACGACCCCAGCATCAGGCGTTACTCCCTCTGAAACTGGAGCTGTGACGACCCCATCATCAGGCGTTACTCCCTCTGGAACTGGAGCTGTAACGACCCCAGCATCAGGCGTTACATTCTCTGCTACTGGTGTTGCCTCAACCCCTGCATCAGGCGTTACACCCTCTGCAACTGGTGTTGCATCAACCCCTGCATCAGGCGTTACACCCTCTGCAACTGGTGTTGAATCAACCCCTGCATCAGGCGTTACACCCTCTGCAACTGGTGTTGCCTCAACCCCTGCATCAGGTGTTAGTCCATCTGGTACTGGTGTTGCCTCGACTCCAGCTTCAGGCGTGACACCCTCTGGCACTGGTGTTACCTCAACCTCTGCATCAGGCGTGACACCCTCTGGAACTGGAGCTGTGACGACCCCAGCATCAGGCGCTTCACCCTCTGGAACTGGTGTTGCCTCAACCCCTGTATCAGGCGTTACACCTTCTGCAACAGGTGTTGCCTCAACCCCTGCATCAGGGGTTAGCCCATCTGGTACCGGTGTTGTCTCGACCCCTGCAACAGGCGTTACACCTTCTGCAACTGGTGTTGCCTCAACCCCTGCATCTGGCGTTACTCTATCTGGTACCGGTGTTGCCTCGACCCCAGCGTCAGGCGTTACACCTTCTGCAACTGGTGTTGCCTCAACCCCTGCATCTGGCGTTACTCCCTCTGGTACCGGTGTTGCCTCGACCCCATCATCAGGCGTTACTGCATCTGGAACTGGAGCTGTGACGACCCCAGCATCAGGCGTTACACCCTCTGAAACTGTTGTTGCCTCAACCCCTGCATCAGGCGTTACACCTTCTGCAACTGGTGTTGCCTCAACTCCTGCATCTGGCGTTACTCCCTCTGGTACCGGTGTTGCCTCGACCCCTGCATCAGGCGTTACACCTTCTGCAACTGGTGTTGCCTCAACCCCTGCATCAGGCGTTACACCTTCTGCAACTGGTGTTGCCTCGACCCCAGCATCAGGCGTGACACCCTCTGGAACTGGAGCCGTGACGACCCCAGCATCAGGCGTTACTCCCTCTGGAACTGGAGCTGTGACGACCCCATCATCAGGCGTTACACCCTCTGCAACTGGTGTTGTCTCAACCCCTGCATCAGGCGTTACACCCTCTGCAACTGGTGTTGCCTCAACCCCTGCATCAGGCGTTAGTCCATCTGGTACTGGTGTTGCCTCGACCCCAGCATCAGGCGTGACACCCTCTGGAACTGGAGCTGTGACGACCCCAGCATCAGGCGCTACACCCTCTGGAACTGGTGTTACCTCAACCCCTGTAACAGGCGTTACACCTTCTGCAACAGGTGTTGCCTCAACCCCTGCATCAGGCGTTAGCCCATCTGGTACCGGTGTTGTCTCGACCCCTGCAACAGGCGTTACACCTTCTGCAACTGGTGTTGCCTCAACCCCTGCATCTGGCGTTACTCCCTCTGGTACCGGTGTTGCCTCGACCCCTGCATCAGGCGTGACACCTTCTGCAACTGGTGTTACCTCAACCTCTGCATCAGGCGTTACACCTTCTGCAACTGGTGTTGCCTCAACCCCTGCATCAGGCGTTACTCCCTCTGGTACCGGTGTTGCCTCGACCCCTGCATCGGGCGTTACACCGTCTGCAACTGGTGTTGCCTCAACCCCTGCATCTGGCGTTACTCCCTCTGGTACCGGCGTTGCCTCGACCCCAGCGTCAGGCGTGACACCCTCTGGAACTGGAGCTGTGACGACCCCAGCATCAGGCGTTACTCCTTCGGGAACTGGAGCTGTGACGACCCCAGCATCAGGCGTTACACCCTCAGCAACTGGTGTTTCCTCAACCCCTGCATCAGGCATTACACCCTCTGCAACTGGTGTTGCCTCAACCCCTGCATCAGGCGGTAGTCCTTCTGGTACTGGTGTTGCTTCGACCCCAGCATCAGGCGTGACACCCTCTGGAACTGGTGTTACCTCAACCTCTGCATCAGTCTTGACACCCTCTGGAACTGGAGCTGTGACGACCCCAGCATCAGGCGCTACACCCTCTGGAACTGGTGTTGCCTCAACCCCTGTATCAGGCGTTACACCTTCTGCCACAGGTGTTGCATCAACCCCTGCATCTGGCGTTACTCCATCTGGTACCGGTGTTGCCTCGACCCCAGCATCAGGCGTGACACCCTCTGGAACTGGAGCTTTGACGACCCCAGCATCAGGCGTTACTCCCTCTGAAACTGGAGCTGTGACGACCCCAGCATCAGGCGTTACTCCCTCTGGAACTGGAGCTGTGACGACCCCGGCATCAGGCGTGACACCCTCTGGAACGGGTGTTACCTCAACCTCTGCATCAGGCGTTAGTCCATCTGGTACCGGTGTTGTCTCGACCCCAGCATCAGGTGTGACACCCTCTGGAACTGGAGCTGTGACGACCGCAGCATCAGGCGTTACACCCTCTGGAAGTGGAGCTGTGACAACCCAAGCACCAGGCGTTACCCCCTCTGGAACTGGAGCTGTGACGACCCCAGCATCAGGCGCTACACCCTCTGGAACTGGTGTTGCCTCAACCCCTGCTTCAGGCGTTACACCTCCTGCAACTGGTGTTGCCTCAACCCCTGTATCTAGCGTTACTCCCTCTGGTACCGGTGTTGCCTCAACCCCTGCATCAGGCGTTACACCTTCTGCAACTGGTGTTGCCTCAACCCCTGCATCTGGCGTTACTCCCTCTGGTACTGGTGTTGCATCGAGCCCAGCATCAGGCGTTACACCTTCTGCAACTGGTGTTGCCTCAACCCCTGCATCTGGCGTTACTCCCTCTGGTACCGGTGTTGCCTCGACCCCAGCATCAGTCGTGACACCCTCTGGAACTCGAGCTGTGACGACCCCAGCATCAGGCTATACTCCCTCTGGAACTGGAGCTGTGACGACCTCAGCATCAGGCGTTACTCCCTCTGGAACAGGTGCTGTGACGACCCCAGCATCAGGCGTTACACCCTCTGGAACTGTTGTTGCCTCAACCCCTGCATCAGGCGTTACACCTTCTGCAACAGGTGTTGCCTCAACCCCTGCATCTGGCGTTACTCCTTCTGGTACCGGTGTTGCCTCGACACCAGCATCAGGCGTGACACCCTCTGGAACTGCTGTTGCCTCAACCCCTGCATCTGGCGTTACTCCCTCTGGTACCGGTGTTGCCTCGACCCCAGCATCAGGCGTTACTCCCTCTGGAACAGGAGCTGTGACCTCCCCAGCATCAGGCGTTACTCCCTCTGGAACTGGAGCTGTGACGACCCCTGAATCAGGCGTTACACCCTCTGCAACTGGTGTTGCCTCAACCCCTGCATCAGTCGTTTCTTCATCTGGTACCGGTGTTGCCTCGACCCCTACATCAGGCGTTACACCAAGTGGGACCGGACCTGCAACGACCCCGTTTTCAGGCGTTATTTCCTCTGGTACCGTTGTTGCTTCGACCCTTGCAACACCAAGTGGAACCGGAGCTGTCACGACACTAGCATCAGGCGTTACACCCAGTGGAACCGGACCTGCAACGACCCCAGCATCAGGCGTTACATCCACTGGAACCGGAGCTTTCACGACTCCGGCATCGGGCGTTACATCCAGTAGGACCGGACCTGTAACGACACCGGTCTCAAGCGTTACTCCCTTTCGTACCGGTGTTGCCTCGACCCTTGCATCAGGCGTTACACCTTCTGGGACCGGAGCAATGACGACACCTGGAGCTCGATCGACTCCATCTGGAACCGTTACGACCCAGTCGACAACAATTTGTTCTGAAATTGATATTATGTCAAATCCTTCCCTGGTGCCTATCGACAATATCGATTCCATCCCAGACATAAGCGATGGTATTTCGAACATTACAGGTAAATATTCTTAGTTAGAATACATACATTCTTATCGTCTAGAAACATTCTTTTCCCAAGCTATCAACAGAAAGGTTTTCAAAAAAATATATAACCTGCATTACAATAGCATTTAATTTACAAGAAACCATTACACGCTATATCCAAAAGGAAAATTCGGCTGTATGTCGTGTTTCTCGATTTTAAGGCCGCCTTCGATTCCGTGTGGCATAACATACGGAACCTCAAGGAAACTGACACAATAAGGACTTACAGGCAAAACACGTAGAGTAATTGCCAACTCATACGATAAGTGCTACACCACTTCCCGTTATGATACAGAAAGGTTTTCGACAGTGAGGGGGGTGCGTCAACCTTTTATATAGAATAACTCTGGAATGATATGTCACAATCTGATTCAAATACAGTAGATAAGGTACAACATTTCATTGTTAAGTCAGTGCAGGGTTTTAAAACTAGAACGAGATCAGACATGTGTGAATCGATGGTCGGCATTCATCGTCATCCGTAAATAATTGAAATCAGAAAGATGAAGTTATGGTTTCGTTCTAGTTTTAAAACCTTGGATTGACTTAACAATGAAAAGTTGTACCTTATCTACTGTATAGGAATACGTGTTATACTCAACGATCCGTTTTCAAGACTGAGTAACTTAAAAAAAGGTTCGTTGAGTATAAAACGTATTCCTCAACAGATATTTGACTTGTATGCAAGTTCAGTCGAAAACCAAAGATGCTTCATCCCCGATATTATCAACATATCGAATACGTACGGTCTTCTGCATAAATAACGTACATACACTAACAATTGAACTATTGTGCCTTCTGAATAAAGATGGAAATAGAAAGTGTCGATAAACTCTTGTAAAACACACAATTTGAGGTCGATGCTGAGTGTCGACCCGGATTTTGCATTATTTCAGCAGCTTCATACAGGTACGTCAAAAAACCCATGCCTACTTGATGATATGTATACTGATCTAAGATAAAAAGTTGTCAAAATATTAACGAAAGCATGGATAGCTATACCGGGTGATATAAACCAGTATTGTAATGTATGCTCGGTGTCCTCGACCGATGGTATTAAACATGTTCTCTGCGAATGTCCAGAAGCGTTGACTCAGAAAGCAATTTTCTTACAAGACATACGATACAAAATTCAATTTGAGCTGGCAGACGAATAAGACTCCGATCCTCCTCATATGTTCATGATGAAAGTCCTGGGATCGGAAGCTGATATAGACATAAATGATGAAATGAAAACATGGATTTCATTGATACATTTAACATAAATGAATGTTGTTATCGTTTTACCGCAACAATATTTAATATCATGTCACAATGTATAGCCTCTAAGACAATTACTGTTCCACCAAATGACAGACCTTTGTATGCCTCTCAAATAAGACGAGTATGTAGACAATGTGACAGGTATTAATCCATTGCGGCTAAATATATCCGTCTTATTAATTGGGGGAAAATACAAGAAATCAAGAAATTATGAAACAACGTAAATAACTAAGCAAAAATATTTTAGTAATATTTAAGAGTTTAATCAACACGTGTTCTGAAATTCCTAAAAAGTATTGGAAACACATTCGAAGTCTTATCAGTAACAAAATTAAATCAAATTCTATCCCAATTTTGTAAACTATCAAAATTAACTAATAATTGTTTTTCATTTTACAAACAAAGAAAAGGCTAAATGTATTAATGAATATGTTACTATTATTTAGACGATAGATGATACTGTTGCATCTCTACCTATTTTCTTCTTTGCTACTGATAGTCTTTCTAATATTCAAGTATCTGTTTCTGGTGTGGGAGGTATTATCAACTCTTCATATGTTAAACAAGCTGTTGGTTATGACCAAATCAGCTACAAATTGCTTAAATATACAATGTATAGCATCTCAAAACCTTTATGCAACCTTTTCAACAAGTCTCTAGAAAACGATTGTTTTCCTAATTAATTGAAACAATCAGTTGTTACACCCTTATATAAAAAGGGAGACAAGTATATTGCATTAGTAATTATCGACCAAAAATGTGTCTACAAGTATATATATAATTACCCTAACCGTAATGGCTTGATATATGAAAAACAATCAGGATTTCTAAAAGGTCATTCCATAACTCGCCATTTATTAGACATATATCACCAAATAGTTACGTCAATAGATTCTAAACAAAATGTATGTATGGTATTTTGTGACATCTCAAAAGCATTCTACAGAGTCTGGCATAAAGGAATTCTCTATGTGGCTCTCTTTTGTACTGAGTAGAAGATTATTTGAAGCACCGACAGCAATTAGTCATTACGAAAATTTCAATGCCAGTAAATTCCGAACTGAGTGGAAGATTATTTGAAACACTGACAACAGCAATCAGTCATTACGAAAACGTCGATGCCAGTAAATGCCGAAGTGAGAGGAAGATTATTTGAAGCACAGACAGCAGCAATCTGTCATTACGAAAATGTCAATGCCAGTAAATGCCGAACTGAGAGGAAGATTATTTTAAGCACAGACAGCAATAAGTCATTACGAAAAGGTCAATGTCAGTAAATGCCGAACTGAGTCAATGCCAGTAAATGCCGAACTGAGAGGAAGATTATTTTAAGCACAGACAGCAATAAGTCATTACGAAAAGGTCAATGTCAGTAAATGCCGAACTGAGTGGAAAATAATTTGAAGCACAGACAGCATTCAGTTATTACACAAATGTTAATGCCAGTAACTGCCGGTATACCCACTGGCTCTGTATTTGGTCCGCTTTTTTATGTTGGTGTATGTAAATGACATATTTGAAAACCTACTTAGAAATTCTAGTTTATTTGCGGACGATACCTCTCTTGCTTGTTCCACCAGTTCTATATATTGAGAGTATTTTAAACCATTATCTTTTAGGTTGTCTTTTTCGATTGGGCAGGCAAAGCGATGGTTAGAAACGTTTAATCCGAACAATACAGAAGCTCAGATGTTTTAAAAAAATTGCTCCTAACCCTAATTTGGTTTCAATGACATTTCAATTCAGTTTGTCGAAAGTCATAAACATCTTGGTTTGTCCTTTTGAAGCAATGGTAAAAGGCGAAATCATATAAATCAGATATCAAGCTCGGCAATCATGCCATTCTTTGAATCTAATATTGATATATCCTTGTTGAGACCAATTCTTGAATATGCATCTGTAGTTTGGGACAACTGTAATATTGCAGGAAAATACTCTCGGAAAAGATATAAATTGAGTTTTCCCGAATATTAACGGGTTTAACAAGATCTTCTGGTGAAAATCTATAATGAAATAGGAGGGTTAACATTAAATGACTGACGCAAATATCAAAAACTCGTCTTAACGTACACAACTGTAAATTGTCTAACACCAAAATATTTAGACGAAGTATTTCCTTCTTCCGTAGCTGAAAGAACAGAATTACCATTACGTAATGTTAAACATATAGATATAGTTCCTCGTTGTACTAAAACATTTGCGATCTCATTCATACCATCTGCTGTGTCACTATGGAATAACGTGCGAATTGACAATATCTTCCTCTGTTTAAATCCGGACTCCTCCAACGGTTTCCTGTCTCAACTGTTCCAAAATATCATTATATTGGTGAACTCAAATGTTCAATAAATCACGCTAGACTCTGCAACAACTGCATTGACCTTAAATCATTTATATACGCTAATTATCTTTCAAACAGTGATATTTGTAGTTGTGGAAATTATATTGAAGATGTGGAGCATATTTTCTTCATATGTTATTAATTTAACCAACAAAGATTACAATCATTTCTTAAAACTGCACAAGTATCATCCGCTTTGTGTTATTTTATTATTATATGGATCACAAAATCTTTTAAATTGACCACGAACAATCTAACATCTCTCAAGCCGTGCAAAACAATAATTAAATAAAAATAATTATTTTAACAATATTTATAAATTGTTAGCTTAATCTGCATAAAGCAGTCTAATCTCAAACAGGAGGAATTAAACGGAATAAATAGATAGATTATCATTATTATGTCAAATTCCTTTGAGTCGTTTCGTTTATCCGCACATATGTGAGGGCTACTCTAACCCTGGAACTTTCTGTCAATCGTCGAGAAATAATCAAAACCATTTCATATCTTTCTTTTGCTTGAAATTGAGCCGTCCTGCGTGAAAACCAATAGTCTACGTAATGTATCGACCCATATCCGCCTGCGCTTTCCGCGCAGACTGATCCGGGCCGACATGTTCCTTCTCAGGGGGATAGAGGTATAGAGAAATAATTACTGAAACAGAAAATCCACAGGAGGCGAAAAGTGTCTATCCGAGTAAGCCTGCGCGGCTTGCTTAGGCTGATCCGGGTCTATACTTTACACAGAGTCCACAGTATTGGTTTTCTCGCGGGACGGCTCATTAATTATCAAAACCATGTCATATCTTTGTTTTGTTTGAAATGTTTATTCTTCCCATTCTAGCCGATTCGGTTGAGCCACTATCAGCGGACGTCGATGTTGAAGAACTTGTGATTCCTGTTAAAGTAACACGTTTATTATCATTAACTGTAACTGATGAAAACGACAATATCGACAACATCACTGTGGAGTACCTGCCAGAAGGTGCCGTTGAACCCGTCATAGAGACCATAAAGGATGTGAGTAATGTGTTTTTGTTTTTCATTCTTCAGTTTAAAATTGCTGGGTTTTTATCTCATCGCTTTAACGGTATTATACGATTTGTTACAAGTGACACCTGCGAAAATACTATATGATCCAATATATGAGAACAGGAACACGTTGGCTTTTATGAACGGTTTAGATCCAGATGAGCATGTGCATCCGCACAGTTTGATCAATATCTACACTGTTTACATATTACTTACACAAGCTTGTTAGAAGATTTTTAAAACCCGAGCTGGTGGACAACACGATCTGAACCTACACTGTTCACAAATGCCAATACATGTATATATATTTCATCCATAAATTGAAGTTTTTATAAAAGCACATACCTGATATTCATAATTAAGTGGTTATGAAAATAATATCATCATTCATACACTCACATACACGCATACAATCACATTTTCAGACATCAACATCACATATGAAAAGTAATTGTCAGAAATGTATATTATTTACATATAATACGTTCCATGGATAATTCAACTACCAAAATAGTAATTGCAGCGGTTTAAAATACGAAATGAACGAAATAGAGATAAATGCTCATATTAGCCGTTGCATACATAAAGCGAAAGCGAAAGTATAGTTGAATAATTTATGGAACGTATCAGTGCTATGAAATACAAAATTAAATTTGAGTAAAAAATTGCCACGAATTTCAATGCACTGGCTCATCTAAGCAGGTTCAGCTGAGAATTGACTGTACACAATTTAAAAGAGAAGCCAATTGTTACACCAGCGTCGTATTTGATCGCTTGCTTTGTTTCGTTTGAAAACGATCCAGATTACCAAAAGTTATTATCCTACGTTTGTCATTAAACTATTTTCGGGAAACCAAATTTTCAGTAAGCCAAATTGGTGTTTTCAAAAGAAGTTTTCCTTGTATACTGTCTATAACATCTGAACGATAAGAAAGACAAGCATACAGCGACGATGGTTCTTAGTAATTTGTATGTGGCCTTATGAGCAAAAATTCATAACGGATTCATGAACATCAACAGCTCTTCTAACGCTATGGGGAAAGTGCTACTAAAATCTGTTTCCATGGCTACAAAAAGTATCATTTTTCAAATGTTGCTAAAATAATAAATAGTTTTAATGTTTATTAAACTATTGCCGAAATATGCGTTAAAAAAAAAAGGTTCCATGGAAATCATCAACTATTCTAACAAATTATGTAAACATGTTGCATGAATTATAGTTTTTAATGAGTTACAAATGTACCATGGTTAAAAAAAGTTTCATTTTTCAAATATTCGCAAATGCATTATTTGGTAATAACTTGATCTGAATTGATAATTAAATTTTTTTTTTGGTAAAATGAATGTTGTAAAACAAATTCTAGAAGAAACGATTATGAACTAGAGTAAATATTCGTGTTCCCATGGTGACAGGATGCCAAGATAAACATTTGACATTTCTTAAACTATGTCATAAACCTACACAAAAGATGAAATAAAATGCTACTAGAAAGTAATTGGTTATACATCTGATAATTTTCTGTAAATGTATTCACACTATAGGTTCAAAATATTCTTCTCAATGGCGTTACAAAGGAAACAAAACACCATTTTATGAACAAAATATGTTCACGTTAGGTGTGTGTGTTTTTATTTCAAAAGACATATAAAATTAATGAATTTCACAAGCAAAGCAAGATAAACTCAATAAATCATTTTCAAAGTACTTACAATAGAAATGTATATAACTTAATAAAACATATCCATACATTCTCATCAGTCGTCACACTGTGCATATATTCTATACAAATCCGAGCGCATTTGAAATAGTGCCTATCTCAAGAAAGAAGTAGAAGCTACAGTTATACAACTCTAAACATGGAAAATTGTGATCCTCAAAACAAAAATATCATTAGATACCCAGGGATCACGAACAAGTGAATTGCCGTGATATAACTGAAATAATGTTTAAACGAATCAAAACCCCAATAAAACAAAAATCTAAAATTCCAAGGAGGTCATTCATGTTTATTGTATACTTCTAAATAACTAAGGGAGGTAATTTGTATTTGTTGGTGATGTGGTCTTTTAAAATCTAATTTATACAAAAACGAGCATATGTTCCACGTAGTTTTTTTCTTGCATTTGATTAAGCAAATGTTTATCTATCAATTTATGTAATGTACTTAATTAGAAATTACGATTTCACAAAATACTACAAAGTGTTAACCCCCTCCGTATATGTAAAGTTCCGGTTTTCTTTTTGTGTTTGCAGGGTCCGTTCGAATTTACCCTTCCACCAGAAACGATTGACGAAATCAAGGTCACGATATCGCGTGAAAACGACTCTCTCCCGATAGAATTCAGATTGGAGATTTTAGCTTGTGAAGAAGGTAGGATCCCCACTCACTGCTATATAATGTTCTACACAATTCGTTATGAATGCATATGAGCCGTTCCACGAGAACGCCAACATTGTGGACCTTGATCAGCTTAGGCATGTCGCGCAGGCTAACCCGCAAAGACGCCTTTCGCCTCCAGTGGAATTTCTGTTTCAGGAATCATTACTCTATTCCTATTACCCCCTGAGACGGAATGTGTCGGCTGATCCGGGTCGATATATTACGCAGAGTCCATAATGTAGGTTTTCTCGTGGAACGTCTCAAATATATAATCGGGATGTAGTCAGTATCCAGGTCGTAAATATTGAAGACCTATATTAAGAAATTACCATGTCACGCTCGCGACAAACAGAGCATCTATATTCGGTGAAGCAATCGTGTTTGTTCGGTTGTATTCGTAAACATCCGATCATAGGTCATACAAAACCTCACTAGGTCATTTTCGGCACCATTTTCCGATCGGAGAGTATCCATAATGTCGTCAGAATGAACCTCTGATGACGTCAGAGTATAAGAATGAACTCTTTAAAATATCTTTAGAAACAAACAATTGTTTCGTGCTTTTATTAACTGATGGTAGGTAGAGACTGAGTAAAGACAGTGGTACAGCAACGGCCTCTCGTACCAAAGGTTCAGGGTTCGAATCCTGCATCGGGCGGGTTCTGGCGTAAATCATATAAGATGAAAGCCTGTTTCGCAACCTGTAATATAAACAAGGTTTAATTAAAAAATACGAATTTAACAGTAAAAACAATCACCTGAAGAAACTTACAGTTTGAGATATGACCCACAGTTGTACCCCACTGCACCATAAAGTATCATACTTACCATGATTGCGAAATTTACCCGTTCATCTTTACCAAGATATGTAAGTAATACAAAGGTTACCAAGGATCGTTTAATATTGTAATGACAATGGTTTTGAAGTTGACAGTGCATATTATTACTTATTTATGTAGGGACTATGACGGTTTTAACCAAAACCCGTTTCATTACGACTTGGTCAACATGATATGCTACCTAGTTATAAATATATGGTAAAGAAAAGTCATAATCATGTTTGAAATTATGGTTGAAACGCAAAGATAGTGTATGTAAATAAATATTGTATAAAAAAACAAAAAGATAGAATCGAAGAGTGTTATGATTCACTTTCAGAAATAACAACTTCGACTGCTGCCACAACGCCGGAATCTGGAATAGCATCAACACCTGCTACTGAAATAACAGCATCTGGCACTAGTGAAGCCACCAGTCAGGCAGCAACATCCTCTGGAACCGTAGCTGCCACGACCCCAGCATCAGGTTTAACACCCTCGGGTACCGGTGTTGCCTCGACCTTTGCATCAGGCGTGACACCCTCTGGAACTGGAGCTGTGACGACCCCATCATCAGGCGTTACACCCTCTGGAACTGGTGTTGCCTCAACCTCTGCATCAGGCGTTAGTCCATCTGGTACCGGTGTTGCCTCGACCCCAGCACCAGGCGTGACACCCTCTGGAACTGGTGTAGCCTCAACATCTGTATCAGGCGTTAGTCCATCTGGTACCGGTGTTTCCTCGACCCCAGCACCAGGCGTGACACCCTCTGCTACCACTGTTGCCTCGACCCCAGCATCAGGTGTGACACCCTCTGGAACTGGAACAGTCACGACCCCATCATCAGGCGTTACACCCTCTGGAACTGGAGCTGTAACGAGCCCAGCTTCAGGCGTTACTCCTTCTGGAACAAGAGCTGTGACGACCCCAACATCAGGCGTTACACCCTCTGGAACTGGTGTTGCCTCAACCTCTGCATCTGGCTCTACTCCTTCTGGTACCGGTGTTGCCTCGACCCCAGCGTCAGGCGTGCCACCCTCTGGAACTGGAGCTGTGACGACCCCATCATCAGGCGTAACTCCCTCTGGAACTGGAGCTTTGACGACCCCAGCATCAAGCGTTACACCCTCTGGAACTGGAGCTGTGACGACCCCAGCATCAGGCGTGACACCATCTGGAACTGGATCTATGACGACCCCAGCATCAGGCGTTACACCCTCTGGAACTGGAGCTGCCTCAACCCCTGCATCTGGCGTTACTCCCTCTGGTACCGGTGTTGCCTCGACCCCAGCATCAGGCGTGACATCCTCTGCAACTGGAGCTGTGACGACCCAAGCATCAGGCGTTACACCCTCTGGAACGGGAGCTGTGACGACCCCAGCATCAGGAGTTACACCCTCTGGAACTGGAGCTGTGACGACCCCAGCATCAGGCCTTACACCCTCTGGAACTGGAGCTGTGACGACCCCAGCAACAGGCGTTACTCCCTCTGGAACTGGTGTTGCTTTAACTCCTGCATCAGGCATTACTCCCTCTGCTACCGGTGTTGCTTCAACCCCTGCATCAGGCGTTACTCCATCTGGAACTGGAGCTGTGACGACCCCAGCATCAGGCGTTACTCCCTCTGGAACTGGTGTTGCTTCTACCCCTTCATCAGGCGTTACTCCCTCTGCTACCGGTGTTGTCTCGACCCCAGCATCAGGCGTGACACCTTCTGGAACTGGAGCTGTGACGATGCCAGCATCAGGCGTTACACCTTCTGAAACGGGAGCTTTGACGACCCCAGCATCAGGCGTTACACCCTCTGGAACTGGTGTTGCCTCAACCTCAGCATCTGGCGTTACTCCCACTGGTACCGGTGTTGCCTCGACCCCAGCATCAGGTGTGACACCCTCTGGAACTGGAGCTGTGACGACCCAAGCATCAGGCGTTACTCCATCTGGAACTGGAGCTGTGACTACCCCAGCGTCAGGCGTTACACCCTCTGGAACAGGTGTTGCCTCAACCCCTGCATCTGGCATTACTCCATCTGGAACTGGAGCTGTGACGACCCAAGCATCAGGCGTTACACCCTCTGGAACTGGTGTTGCTTCACCCCCTTCATCAGGCGTTACTCCCTCTGGTACCGGTGTTGCCTCGACCCCAGCATCAGGCGTGACACCCTCTGGAACTGGAGTTGTGACGACCCCATCATCAGGAGTTACACCCTCTGGAACTGGAGCTGTGACGACCCAAGCATCAGGCGTTACTCCATCTGGAACTGGAGCTGTGACTACCCCAGCGTCAGGCGTTACACCCTCTGGAACAGGTGTTGCCTCAACCCCTGCATCTGGCGTTACTCCATCTGGAACTGGAGCTGTGACTACCCCAGCGTCAGGCGTTACACCCTCTGGAACAGGTGTTGCCTCAACCCCTGCATCTGGCGTTATTCCATCTGGAACTGGAGCTGTGACGACCCCAGCATCAGGCATTACACCTTCTGGAACTGGTGTTGCTTTAACCCCTGCATCAGGCGTTACTCCCTCTGCTACCAGTGTTGTCTCGACCCCAGCATCAGGCGTGACACCTTCTGGATCTGGAGCTGTGACGACCCCAGCATCAGGCGTTACACCTTCTGGAACGGGAGCTGTGACGACCCCAGCATCAGGCGTTACACCCTCTGGAACAAGTGTTGCCTCAACCCCTGCATCTGGCGTTACTCCATCTGGAACTGGAGTTGTGACTACCCCAGCGTCAGGCGTTACACCCTCTGGAACAGGTGTTGCCTCAACCCTTGCATCTGGCGTTACTCCATCTGGAACTGGAGCTGTGACGACCCCAGCATCAGGTGTTACACCCTCTGAAACTGGTGTTTCCTCAACCTCTGCATCTGGCGTTACTCCCTCTGGTACCGGTGTTGCCTCGACCCCAGCATCAGGCGTGACACCCTCTGGAACTGGAGCTGTGACGACCCCATCATCAGGCGTTACACCCTCTGGAACTGGAGCTTTGACGACCCAAGCATCAGGCGTTACTCCATCTGGAACTGGAGCTGTGACTACCCCAGCGTCAGGCGTTTCACCCTCTGGAACAGGTGTTGCCTCAACCCCTGTATCTGGCGTTACTCCACCTGGAACTGCAGCTGTGACTACCCCAGCGTCAGGCGTTACACCTTCTGGAGCAGGTGTTGCCTCAACCCCTGCATCTGGCGTTACTCCATCTGGAACTGGAGCTGTGACTACCCCAGTGTCAGGCGTTACACCCTCTGGAACAGGTGTTGCCTCAACCCCTGCATCTGGCGTTACTCCATCTGGAACTGGTGTTGCTTCAACCCCTGCATCAGGCGTTACACCTTCTGGAACGGGAGCTGTGACGACACCATCATCAGGTGTTACACCCTCTGGAACTGGTGTTGCCTCAACCTCTGCATCTGGCGTTACTCCCTCTGGTACCGGTGTTGCCTCGACCCCATCATCAGGCGTGACACCCTCTGGAACTGGAGCTGTGACGACCCCAGCATCAGGCATTACTCCCTCTGGAACTGGTATTGCTTCAACCCCTGCTACCGGTGTTGTGTCGACCCCAGCATCGGGCGTGACACCTTCTGGAGCTGTGACAACCCCAGCATCAGGCGTAACACCCTCTGGAACTGGATCTGTGACTACCCCAGCGTCAGGCGTTACACCCTCTGGAACAGGTGTTGCCTCAACCCCTGCATCTGGCGTTACTCCCTCTGGAACCGGTATTGCCTCGACCCCAGCATCAGGCGTGACACCCTCTGGAACTGGAGTTGTGACGACCCCATCATCAGAAGTTACACCCTCTGGAACTGGAGCTGTGACGACCCAAGCATCAGGCGTTACTCCATCTGGAACTGGAGCTGTGACTACCCCAGCGTCAGGCGTTACACCCTCTGGAACGGGTGTTGCCTCAACCCTTGCATCTGGCGTTACTCCATCTGGAACTGGAGCTGTGACGACACCAGCTTCAGGCGTTACACCCTCTGGAACTGGAGCTGTGACGACCCCATCATCAGGCGTTACTCCATCTGGAACTGAAGCTGTGACTACCCCAGCGTCAGGCGTTACACCCTCTGGAACAGGTGTTGCCTCAACCCCTGCATCTGGCGTTACTCCATCTGGAACTGGAGCTGTGACGACCCCATCATCAGGCGTTACACCTTCTGGAACTGGAGCTGTGACGACCCCATCATCAGGCGTTACTCCATCTGGAACTGAAGCTGTGACTACCCCAGCGTCAGGCGTTACACCCTCTGGAACAGGTGTTGCCTCAACCCCTGCATCTGGCGTTACTCCATCTGGAACTGGAGCTGTGACGACCCCATCATCAGGCGTTACACCCTCTGTAACTGGAGCTGTGACGACCCCATCATCAGGCGTTACTCCATCTGGAACTGAAGCTGTGACTACCCCAGCGTCAGGCGTTACACCCTCTGGAACAGGTGTTGCCTCAACCCCTGCATCTGGCGTTACTCCATCTGGAACTGGAGCTGTGACGACCCCATCATCAGGCGTTACACCCTCTGGAACTGGAGCTGTGACGACCCAAGCATCAGGCGTTACTCCATCTGGAACTGGAGCTGTGACTACCCCAGCGTCAGGCGTTACACCCTCTGGAACAGGTGTTGCCTCAACCCCTGCATCTGGCGTTACTCCATCTGGAACTGGAGCTGTGACTACCCCAGCGTCAGGCGTTACACCCTCTGGAACAGGTGTTGCCTCAACCCCTGCATCTGGCGTTACACCCTCTGGAACTGGTGTTGCTTCAACCCCTGCATCAGGCGTTATTCCTTCTGCTACAGGTGTTGTCTCGACCCCAGCATCAGGCGTGACACCTTCTGGAACTGGAGCTGTGACGACCCCAGCATCAGGCGTTACACCTTCTGGAACGGGAGCTGTGACGACCCCAGCATCAGGTGTTACACCCTCTGGAACTGGTGTTGCCTCAACCTCTGCATCTGGCGTTACTCCCTCTGGTACCGGTGTTGCCTCGACCCCAGCATCAGGCGTGACACCCTCTGGAACTGGAGCTGTGACGACCCAAGCATCAGGCTTTACTCCATCAGGAACTGGAGCTGTGACTACCCCAGCGTCAGGCGTTACACCCTCTGGAACAGGTGTTGCCTCAACCCCTGCATCTGGCGTTACTCCATCTGGAACTGGAGCTGTGACTACCCCAGCGTCAGGCGTTACACCCTCTGGAACAGGTGTTGCCTCAACCCCTGCATCTGGCGTTACTCCATCTGGAACTGGAGCTGTGACGACCCCAGCATCAGGCGTTACACCCTCTGGAACTGGTGTTGTTTCAACCCCTGCATCAGGCGTTACTCCCTCTGCTACCGGTGTTGTCTCGACACCAGCATCAGGCGTGACACCTTCTGGAACTGGAGCTGTTACGACCCCAGCATCAGGCGTTACACCTTCTGGAACGGGAGCTGTGACGACCCCAGCATCAGGTGTTACACCCTCTGGAACTGGTGTTGCCTCAACCTCTGCATCTGGCGTTACTCCCTCTGGTACCGGTGTTGCCTCGACCCCAGCATCAGGCGTGACACCCTCTGGAACTGGAGCTGTGACGACCCCATCATCAGGCGTTACACCCTCTGGAACTGGAGCTGTGACGACCCAAGCATCAGGCGTTACTCCATCTGGAACTGCAGCTGTGACTACCCCAGCGTCAGGCGTTACACCCTCTGGAACGGGTGTTGCCTCAACCCCTGCATCTGGCGTTACTCCATCTGGAACTGAAGCTGTGACGACCCCAGTATCAGGCGTTACACCCTCTGGAACAGGTGTTGCCTCGACCCCTGCATCAGGCGTTACTCCCTCTGCTACCGGTGTTGTCTCGACCCCAGCATCAGGCGTGACACCTTCTGGAACTGGAGCTGTGACGACCCCATCATCAGGCGTTACACCCTCTGGAACTGGAGCTGTGACGACCCCATCATCAGGCGTTACACCCTCTGGAACTGGAGCTGTGACGACCCAAGCATCAGGCGTTACTCCATCTGGAACTGCAGCTGTGACTACCCCAGCGTCAGGCGTTACACCCTCTGGAACGGGTGTTTCCTCAACCCCTGCATCTGGCGTTACTCCATCTGGAACTGAAGCTGTGACGACCCCAGCATCAGGCGTTACACCCTCTGGAACAGGTGTTGCCTCAACCCCTGCATCAGGCGTTACTCCCTCTGCTACCGGTGTTGTCTCGACCCCAGCATCAGGCGTGACACCTTCTGGAACTGGAGCTGTGACGACCCCAGCATCAGGCGTTACACCCTCTGGACCTGGAGCTGTGACGACCCCAGCATCAGGCATTACTCCCTCTGGAACTGGTATTGCTTCAACCCCTGCATCAGGTGTTACTCCCTCTGCTACCGGTGTTGTCTCGACCCCAGCATCGGGCGTTACACCCTCTGGAACAGGTGTTGCCTCAACCCCTGTATCTGGCGTTACTCCATCTGGAACTGGAGCTGTGACGACCCCAGCATCAGGCGTTACACCCTCTGGAACTGGTGTTGCTTCAACTCCAGCATCAGGCGTTACACCCTCTGGAACTGGAGCTGTGACGACCCAAGCATCAGGCGTTACTCCATCTGGAACTGCAGCTGTGACTACCCCAGCGTCAGGCGTTACACCCTCTGGAACGGGTGTTGCCTCAACCCCTGCATCTGGCGTTACTCCCTCTGGAACTGAAGCTATCACGACCCCATCATCCGGCGTTACTGCATCTGGAACTGGAGCTGTGACGACCCCAGCATCAGGCGCTACACCCTCTGAAACAGGTGTTGCCTCAACCCCTGCATCTGGCGTTACTCCATCTGGAACTGGAGCTGTCACGACCCCAGCATCAGGCGTTACACCCTCTGGAACTGGTGTTGCTTCAACCTCTGCATCAGGCGTTACTCCTTCTGCTACCGGTGTTGTCTCGACCCCAGCATCAGGCGTGACACCTTCTGGAACTGGAGCTGTGACGTCCCCAGCATCAGGCGTAACACCCTCTGGAACTGGAGCTGTGACGACCCAAGCATCAGGCGTTACTCCATCTGGAACTGTAGCTGTGACTACCCCAGCGTCAGGCGTTACACCCTTTGGACCAGGTGGTGCCTCAACCCCTGCATCTGGCGTTACTCCATCTGGAACTGGAGCTGTGACGTCCCCAGCATCAGGCGTTACACCCTCTGGAACAGGTGTTGCCTCAACCCCTGCATCTGGCGTTACTCCATCTGGAACTGGAGCTGTGACGACCCCAGCATCAGGCGTTACACCCTCTGGAACTGGTGTTGCTTCAACCTCTGCATCAGGCGTTACTCCTTCTGCTACCAGTGTTGTCTCGACCCCAGCATCAGGCGTGACACCTTCTGGAACTGGAGCTGTGACGACCCAAGCATCAGGCGTTACTCCATCTGGAACTGGAGCTGTTACTACCCCAGCGTCAGGCGTTACACCCTCTGGAACGGGTGTTGCCTCAACCCCTGCATCTGGCGTTACTCCATCTGGAACTGGAGCTGTGACGACCCCAGCATCCGGCGTTACACCCTCTGGAACTGGTGTTGCCTCAACCCCTGCATCTGGCGTTACTCCCTCTGGTACCGGTGTTGCCTCGACCCCAGCATCAGGTGTGACACCCTCTGGAACTGGAGCTGTGACGACCCCATCATCAGGCGTTACACCCTCTGGAACTGGAGCTGTGACGACCCAAGCATCAGGCGTTACTCCATCTGGAACTGGAGCTGTGACTACCCCAGCGTCAGGCGTTACACCCTCTGGAACAGGTGTTGCCTCAACGCCGGCATCTGGCGTTACTCCATCTGGAACTGCAGCTGTGACTACCCCAGCGTCAGGCGTTACACCCTCTGGAACAGGTTTTGCCTCAACCCCTGCATCTGGCGTTACTCCATCTGGAACTGGAGCTGTGACTACCCCAGTGTCAGGCGTTACACCCTCTGGAACAGGTGTTGCCTCAACCCCTGCATCTGGCGTTACTCCATCTGGAACTGGAGCTGTGACGACCCCAGCTTCAGGCGTTACGCCCTCTGGAACTGGAGCTGTGACGACCCCATCATCAGGCGTTACTCCATCTGGAACTGGAGCTGTGACTACCCCAGCGTCAGGCGTTACACCCTCTGGAACAGGTGTTGCCTCAACCCCTGCATCTGGCGTTACTCCATCTGGAACTGGAGCTGTGACGACCCCAGCATCAGGCGTTACACCCTCTGGAACTGGTGTTGCTTCAACCTCTGCATCAGGCGTTACTCCTTCTGCTACCGGTGTTGTCTCGACCCCAGCATCAGGCGTGACACCTTCTGGAACTGGAGCTGTGACGTCCCCAGCATCAGGCGTAACACCCTCTGGTACTGGAGCTGTGACGACCCAAGCATCAGGCGTTACTCTATCTGGAACTGGAGCGGTGACTACCCCAGCGTCAGGCGTTACACCCTTTGGACCAGGTGTTGCCTCAACCCCTGCATCTGGCGTTACTCCATCTGGAACTGGAGCTGTGACTACCCCAGCATCAGGCGTTACACCCTCTGGAACAGGTGTTGCCTCAACCCCTGCTTCTGGCGTTACTCCATCTGGAACTGGAGCTGTGACGACCCCAGCATCAGGCGTTACACCCTCTGGAACTGGTGTTGCTTCAACCTCTGCATCAGGCGTTACTCCTTCTGCTACCGGTGTTGTCTCGACCCCAGCATCAGGCGTGACACCTTCTGGAACTGGAGCTGTGACGACCCCAGCATCAGGCGTTACACCCTCTGGAACTGGAGCTGTGACGACCCAAGCATCAGGCGTTACTCCATCTGGAACTGGAGCTGTGACTACCCCAGCGTCAGGCGTTACACCCTCTGGAACGGGTGTTGCCTCAACCCCTGCATCTGGCGTTACTCCATCTGGAACTGGAGCTGTGACGACCCCAGCATCCGGCGTTACACCCTCTGGAACTGGTGTTGCCTCAACCCCTGCATCTGGCGTTACTCCCTCTGGTACCGGTGTTGCCTCGACCCCAGCATCAGGTGTGACACCCTCTGGAACTGGAGCTGTGACGACCCCGTCATCAGGCGTTACACCCTCTGGAACTGGAGCTGTGACGACCCAAGCATCAGGCGTTACTCCATCTGGAACTGGAGCTGTGACTACCCCAGCGTCAGGCGTTACACCCTCTGGAACAGGTGTTGCCTCAACGCCGGCATCTGGCGTTACTCCATCTGGAACTGCAGCTGTGACTACCCCAGCGTCAGGCGTTACACCCTCTGGAACAGGTGTTGCCTCAACCCCTGCATCTGGCGTTACTCCATCTGGAACTGGAGCTGTGACGACCCCAGCATCAGGCGTTACACCCTCTGGAACTGGTGTTGCTTCAACCTCTGCATCAGGCGTTACTCCTTCTGCTACCGGTGTTGTCTCGACCCCAGCATCAGGCGTGACACCTTCTGGAACTGGAGCTGTGACGTCCCCAGCATCAGGCGTAACACCCTCTGGAACTGGACCTGTGACGACCCAAGCATCAGGCGTTACTCCATCTGGAACTGGAGCTGTGACTACCCCAGCGTCAGGCGTTACACCCTTTGGACCAGGTGTTGCCTCAACCCCTGCATCTGGCGTTATTCCATCTGGAACTGGAGCTGTGACTACCCCAGCGTCAGGCGTTACACCCTCTGGAACAGGTGTTGCCTCAACCCCTGCATCTGGCGTTACTCCATCTGGAACTGGAGCTGTGACGACCCCAGCATCAGGCGTTACACCCTCTGGAACTGGTGTTGCTTCAACCTCTGCATCAGGCGTTACTCCTTCTGCTACCGGTGTTGTCTCGACCCCAGCATCAGGCGTGACACCTTCTGGAACTGGAGCTGTGACGACCCCAGCATCAGGCGTTACACCCTCTGGAACTGGAGCTGTGACGACCCAAGCATCAGGCGTTACTCCATCTGGAACTGGAGCTGTGACTACCCCAGCGTCAGGCGTTACACCCTCTGGAACGGGTGTTGCCTCAACCCCTGCATCTGGCGTTACTCCATCTGGAACTGGAGCTGTGACGACCCCAGCATCCGGCGTTACACCCTCTGGAACTGGTGTTGCCTCAACCCCTGCATCTGGCGTTACTCCCTCTGGTACCGGTGTTGCCTCGACCCCAGCATCAGGTGTGACACCCTCTGGAACTGGAGCTGTGACGACCCCATCATCAGGCGTTACACCCTCTGGAACTGGAGCTGTGACGACCCAAGCATCAGGCGTTACTTCATCTGGAACTGGAGCTGTGACTACCCCAGCGTCAGGCGTTACACCCTCTGGAACTGGTGTTGCTTCAACCTCTGCATCAGGCGTTACTCCTTCTGCTACCGGTGTTGTCTCGACCCCAGCATCAGGCGTGACACCTTCTGGAACTGGAGCTGTGACGACCCCAGCATCAGGCGTTACACCCTCTGGAACTGGAGCTGTGACGACCCAAGCATCAGGCGTTACTCCATCTGGAACTAGAGCTGTGACTACCCCAGCGTCAGGCGTTACACCCTCTGGAACGGGTGTTGCCTCAACCCCTGCATCTGGCGTTACTCCATCTGGAACTGGAGCTGTGACGACCCCAGCATCCGGCGTTACACCCTCTGGAACTGGTGTTGCCTCAACCCCTGCATCTGGCGTTACTCCCTCTGGTACCGGTGTTGCCTCGACCCCAGCATCAGGTGTGACACCCTCTGGAACTGGAGCTGTGACGACCCCGTCATCAGGCGTTACACCCTCTGGAACTGGAGCTGTGACGACCCAAGCATCAGGCGTTACTCCATCTGGAACTGGAGCTGTGACTACCCCAGCGTCAGGCGTTACACCCTCTGGAACAGGTGTTGCCTCAACGCCGGCATCTGGCGTTACTCCATCTGGAACTGCAGCTGTGACTACCCCAGCGTCAGGCGTTACACCCTCTGGAACAGGTGTTGCCTCAACCCCTGCATCTGGCGTTACTCCATCTGGAACTGGAGCTGTGACGACCCCAGCATCAGGCGTTACACCCTCTGGAACTGGTGTTGCTTCAACCTCTGCATCAGGCGTTACTCCTTCTGCTACCGGTGTTGTCTCGACCCCAGCATCAGGCGTGACACCTTCTGGAACTGGAGCTGTGACGTCCCCAGCATCAGGCGTAACACCCTCTGGAACTGGACCTGTGACGACCCAAGCATCAGGCGTTACTCCATCTGGAACTGGAGCTGTGACTACCCCAGCGTCAGGCGTTACACCCTTTGGACCAGGTGTTGCCTCAACCCCTGCATCTGGCGTTATTCCATCTGGAACTGGAGCTGTGACTACCCCAGCGTCAGGCGTTACACCCTCTGGAACAGGTGTTGCCTCAACCCCTGCATCTGGCGTTACTCCATCTGGAACTGGAGCTGTGACGACCCCAGCATCAGGCGTTACACCCTCTGGAACTGGTGTTGCTTCAACCTCTGCATCAGGCGTTACTCCTTCTGCTACCGGTGTTGTCTCGACCCCAGCATCAGGCGTGACACCTTCTGGAACTGGAGCTGTGACGACCCCAGCATCAGGCGTTACACCCTCTGGAACTGGAGCTGTGACGACCCAAGCATCAGGCGTTACTCCATCTGGAACTGGAGCTGTGACTACCCCAGCGTCAGGCGTTACACCCTCTGGAACGGGTGTTGCCTCAACCCCTGCATCTGGCGTTACTCCATCTGGAACTGGAGCTGTGACGACCCCAGCATCCGGCGTTACACCCTCTGGAACTGGTGTTGCCTCAACCCCTGCATCTGGCGTTACTCCCTCTGGTACCGGTGTTGCCTCGACCCCAGCATCAGGTGTGACACCCTCTGGAACTGGAGCTGTGACGACCCCATCATCAGGCGTTACACCCTCTGGAACTGGAGCTGTGACGACCCAAGCATCAGGCGTTACTCCATCTGGAACTGGAGCTGTGACTACCCCAGCGTCAGGCGTTACACCCTCTGGAACAGGTGTTGCCTCAACGCCGGCATCTGGCGTTACTCCATCTGGAACTGCAGCTGTGACTACCCCAGCGTCAGGCGTTACACCCTCTGGAACAGGTGTTGCCTCAACCCCTGCATCTGGCGTTACTCCATCTGGAACTGGAGCTGTGACGACCCCAGCATCAGGCGTTACACCCTCTGGAACTGGTGTTGCTTCAACCTCTGCATCAGGCGTTACACCTTCTGCTACCGGTGTTGTCTCGACCCCAGCATCAGGCGTGACACCTTCTGGAACTGGAGCTGTGACGTCCCCAGCATCAGGCGTAACACCCTCTGGAACTGGAGCTGTGACGACCCAAGCATCAGGCGTTACTCCATCTGGAACTGGAGCTGTGACTACCCCAGCGTCAGGCGTTACACCATTTGGACCAGGTGTCGCCTCAACCCCTGCATCTGGCGTTACTCCATCTGGAACTGGAGCTGTGACTACCCCAGCGTCAAGCGTTACACCCTCTGGAACAGGTGTTTCGTCAACCCCAGCATCAGGCGTTACACCCTCTGGAACTGGAGCTGTGACGACCCAAGCATCAGGCGTTACTCCATCTGGAACTGGAGCTGTGACTACCCCAGCGTCAGGCGTTACACCCTCTGGAACAGGTGTTGCCTCAACGCCGGCATCTGGCGTTACTCCATCTGGAACTGCAGCTGTGACTACCCCAGCGTCAGGCGTTACACCCTCTGGAACAGGTGTTGCCTCAACCCCTGCATCTGGCGTTACTCCATCTGGAACTGGAGCTGTGACTACCCCAGCGTCAGGCGTTACACCCTCTGGAACGGGTGTTGCCTCAACCCCTACATCTGGTGCTACTCCATCTGGAACTGGAGCTTTGACGACCCCAGCATCAGGTGTTACACCATCTGGAACAGGTGTTGCCTCAACCCCTGCATCAGGCGTTACTCCCTCTGCTACCGGTGTTGTTTCGACCCCAGCATCAGGCGTTACTCCTTCTGGAACAGGAGCTGTGACGACCCAAGTGTCAGGCGTTACTACCTCTGGAACTGTTGTTGCCTCAACCCCTTCATCTGGCGTCACTCCCTCTGGTACCGGTGTTGCCTCGACCCCAGCATCAGGCGTGACACCCTCTGAAACTGTAGCTTTGACGACCCCAGCATCAGGCGTGATAACCTCTGGAACTGGAGCTGTGACGACCCCAGCATCAGGCGTTACTCTCTCTGGAACTGGAGCTGTGACGACCCTAGCATCAGGCATTACACCCTCTGGAACTGGTGTTGCCTCAACACCTGCATCAGGCGTTACTTCCTCTGGTACCGGTGTTGCCTCGACCCCAGCATCAGGCGTGACACCCTCTGGAACTGGAGCTGTGACGACCGCAGCATCAGGCGTAACACCCTCTGGCACTGGCATTACATCTCCTATAATCAGTACTGTTTCTACTGTTCCCATTACTACAGGTATGTCGTGATATCGTTAAGAATATATTTATGTATTATTTATTTGGGGGGTGGGACTTTTCAACTAGTATTTTCTTGCGCATTTACTCTTTGGAATGCACGTAACACTGGCATTGTCATTTGTTAAATATGTGTGTAATATATTGTTATTCAATGTTTAGTATGTGTGATATACGTAGTACTAATTTCACAAAGGTATATTTAATTTTGTTTAGGTATTTAACAATAATGTTAGCATAATTTCTAGTTAATTTAAATATACTATGTGTAACGATGTGGTTGTAAGATAGGGTTGATCAGTTATATAATATGTGTATTGTATTGCAATAGTATAGTTAGATAAGTCTTTCCGCGCAGAAATATGCCTTGTCCATGGGCACTCTTCCATGACGGCCGAGACTGGGAATCGAACCCGAGACGCCCTGTTTCAAATTGACGAAACGAAAAACTCGGCAAAGGCGAATTCCTGCTCTTTCAGCACATCATTTCCTACGGTAGAATAGTAAATGTTCCAAATCGGACGAAACGAAACACTCGGCAAAGGCGAATTCCTGCTCTTTCAGCACATCATTTCCTACGGTAGAATAGTAAATGTTCCAAATCGGACGAAACGAAACACTCGGCAAAGGCGAATTCCTGCTCTTTCAGCACATCATTTCCTACGGTAGAATAGTAAATGTTCCAAATCGGACGACTCCATTATTCACGTTATAAAAGATTAGGAATATTTTGATAAATAAAAGGCAAAGAATGCTGATTACAGGTGAGACAGCACGTTAAGAGCTGACTCACGGGAATTTGTATTGTTTGCCAAAACATAAAAATTGCCATTGGAGCTGAAAGAGTTCAAATAATTCAAATATGCTTTCATATTTATCAGCAGAAACGAGCACTGAAAATGAGTGTTAAGTGTCAACCCTTAAATTCCGCGAAACCCGACAATAAACAACATTATTTTACGACTGTCATATCTAACGCGTTTAAACTGCATTAGAAAACAATGAGACCAAGATCAACCTGCTATTTCGTACAGTCTAATCTTGATCTATATCGTCCACTACTCGTTTATTAAACCGAATTGAATATTAGTCTTTTAATGAGAAGAGATCCATCAAGGTAAGTTTTAACCCTTTCAATGCTGATATTTTCTTTAAAGGTGCTGAACTCCACATGGAGATCAAAACTTTAAAATGTTGAAACTTCTGCAAATTTTGCTATTAATTAGTGACAACAAAGTAAGTAATAAATAGTTCAAAAATATTTTGGCAGTACATGTTGAAGAAACAGTTTATTGAGAGTCAATAAAATGTACACAATTTGGCTTACTGGGTTTGTCTACCCAGTAACTATGAAGCATACACGATCCATATTTAGATTTTTTTTAATGTACTGGAAAGAGAAATTATTTCTCTAATTTGAACCCAGACTTTTGATTCTAATATTTCAAGATATCTTTTGAACAGTTATTAAACTTTGACTATAATATCTATATTTTGTTTAAAGTTGACTTTTCCAATTGTGCATTTTGAAGAGCCAATAACCAATTTTCGTTATTACTATAACAATATTAAGTTAAGTACTCAAACGTACTGAATCGGGTCAGACGGTAAGAATGTGCCGATAAGTCCGATTCTATACTTGCTACGCAGGCTTCAAAAATAGGTTCCAGCAGTCAAAGGATACACATTGGGTGGCATTTAACCCTTTCCAACATACAGACACTTTCTGGTGCTTCTTAAGCAGACGACGTTTGAAAACATTGTGGAAAAAGAAGATATTGCTCATGATGATAAATTTCTCCTTTTGCCACAATGGTTCCCACTTTTAGGCGTTGATTATACATTTAGAGATTTTCCGGGTTTTGACAAAATATGTTCAAAGTCGTCTGCTGCAGATTTATTGTATGTGGGGTGGGCAAAGGTTAAGTTGTACTTGAAGCGTGCCATATCCTATTCGATTCCGTGTTAACGATTTAGAGATGTTTTTGACAATAATTCTACCTCTACAACAAAGATGAATGTACCGGTACTCGACGTCTATAGTTAGTGAAAGGGTTACAACGGTCCCCAGTAAACGTTCATACTAAGGTAAGCCTGTTTCCATATTTTCAACGTCTATCAAATTTGGGATGGTAATGCGCCTGCGTATAGTGAGGACTCGTGCGAGCCTGTGAATGCACGAGTCCTCACCAGTCTTCACCGTCCGGATATGTGTTAAACATACCTACATGCAACCTTTTGAACAATTGGATTTTTAATTCCACAAGTTTATGACAGCGTGTATTCTGATCTAGCACTGCATTATTCGCCAATAAGTCGTAGAAGGTTTTAAGAAACTCCCTTTTCCACACATGAAATAATTACGCAAGTGTTGGTTTTCTTAGAGTATCGTCCATATGTTGTAAACAAACGGTTACTCGCCAAACAATGCTCATTTACTTAATATTATGGTTGTATGATGAACAGATAATCAAACTATGGGACACTTAACCTCGAACTGTAGCAGTGTTAATATTGGCGACGCA
Organism: Serripes groenlandicus; assembly: GCA_031761405.1. Classification (NCBI taxonomy): domain Eukaryota; kingdom Metazoa; phylum Mollusca; class Bivalvia; order Cardiida; family Cardiidae; genus Serripes; species Serripes groenlandicus. Next base: position 38,517,457 of record JASEVX010000011.1, read on the forward strand.
TAAGTATCAATCAATTCGCGAATTAAAAGTAACTCGATAACAAGATTTCTGTAAGTGTAGTATCAAACGAGACGAATGAAATTATACCAAAACATAAAAAAAAAACCACTGAAATAAAATGCAACGGCGAAACATTTTTTTACAAGGATTGTTATGAAAAAGGCATAAAGTTTCTAGAACATTTTTTCGATTTTCGAATAAACAATTATTACGATTTTGAAACATTTAGATACATGTTTTTGTACGATTTTTTGAAATATTACAACATAATCGGAAATATACCAATCATTATGGAAAATGCAATAAAAACTGAAACTTCGATAAATGTTGAAAACGAACAATTAATAAACAAGATTGTAGAAATAAAGAAAGTAAATCAATTTTTGTATAAAATTCAAATACCACAAACAACTTTTTTAACAAAAAATGAAGAAAAATGGGAAAGATCTTTGAATGTAAAAATAGATTGGAAAAGCCATTATGTTATACCGTTTAAATCAACAACTGATACATCATTGAGAAGTTACCAATATAAATTTTTAACTCAGATCTTACCTACAAATAAAGATTTGCATAATTATAAATATAAACCATCAAGTTTGTATGACTTCTGCTCAAGTTACGTTGAAACTATCGAACATTTGTTTTGGGAATGCAGATATGTACAGATTATTTGGAATGAATTAATAGCATTTCTTAACACCAAGAACATAAACATAACTATCAATTTAATAGACGTTTGTCTTGGAACTTTTAAAGGTGGTGTCGATAACATTACTGTGAATTATATCATCATTCTCATGAAACATTATATATTTAGAACAAAACAAACAAACAACATCCCTGCTTTCAACTCCTTTATTAATCATTTGAACAGCAGAATCAAGGTAGAACAAGAAATCGCTCTATTAAAAGACCGATCAGAACTTCACAACAGGAAGTGGATAAAATTCACAAACCTTTAATAAAAAACAACACAATGGTTTAAACCAATTGAATCACACTCCAACCCTTATTAACTCACGTACTTTTTCAATTTTTCTACAAGTCATCTTTCTCCTTTTCCACCTCTCATCATTATCATGATCTCCTCCTTCTAATTTCTTCTTTGTTAAAATAGAAAACATTGCAAGAATATAAAAATGCATGATACATTACATCATTTTTTCAAAATGGATGACATATATTTGAAAGATTTAATTGTTGTTTATATTGTACTTATGTAAATCTTGTGTCAAATAAATAAAAAAAATTTAAAAAAAAAGCAACTTAGAACCAAACAATTTATAGTAACCAGATCTACAATAATTACCTACCCTGTCGGTCATTATCGAGTATGTTAAAAACAGTATGTGAAAATGATATGAAACAAAAGATTTTAGGTTTGACAACCATATTTCGTTGAAGATTTTGTTTATCTGATTAGTTCACTTATATATTTAATAAGTTGTGAACATGTAGTAGTTTATTGATATTTCATTTGATATTTCCCTTTTCAACATATACTAGGACAATTGCCTATCAAAATGGGTGTCATTGTAGGTAAAAAGTGCAGTTGTGTGACACTAACATGCTTTCTTATATTTTCAAAGCGTTGTCTACACTAAAACAGTGCGAACGATGGATGATGCTGACGATGATGATGATGATGATGACGACGACAATGATGATGATGATGACGACGATGACGATGATGATGGCTGCCATCCCGTGTTTAATCAAAATAGTTGTTTATGAGTGATCTGTGTTATAGACTAAGATCACCATTTCCAACTTACATGTTGATGGCTAGCACAAACTTCTTTCTTCTAACTGTTTGTTGAACGCGTTCTGTAAACTGTTGAACACGAAACATTTGATGACAAGAAACAAGATTAGAATCAACTGGTTTTATCTCCACAGTATATCTCGTACTAGTCTTACACTTAGACGACCCCTTTGAGCACCCACAACACCTTGTTTGGGTGCCCAATGAGACTTTTAGAAAACGAAATGCGCCCTTTAATCTAGAACTGCGCGGGAAACGAATGACGTCACAATAAAGTCATGTTTCTTTACCTTTACGGAAGAATATGAAAGGAATAAAGTTATCATTACAGTCAATTATTTATTACCGTTAATTTGATGCCAGGTAAAGAAAATTGTAAACCGTGAAATACAAGTTCTCCTCGAATATTACCATTGTAATTTTAATAAGGGTATAGTGCAATCACGACTCGTTGCAGGAAGATATTTGGAGTGCCGCTCTGCAAAAAACAAAACAATCGTAAGGCATTTGCAATCAGTGTAGACCAAGATCAGCATGTGCACTCTCCCAGTCTGATCTGGCTATGATCTGTTCACCATTTAATCATAGAATGATCCTTGAAACGTCTATAAAGCATCTATAAAGCATCATCCATTTGGATTCCTTAGCATGGATGCGCGTGGATGCGCGTGCCGGTCTTTTTTTCCATACGTGTTATAAATACGTTAAGGTTTGTTTTCCTGGAGCAAATACTTAAAAAATGGTAATAATGTATTTCCCTCTTTGGCGCTCATGATTGTGAGGTTAAGCATTACGACTGACTCGATGGGGTCAGGATAAATGATCAGTAATACTGGTAACTTACCCAGGACACGTGGTGATGTAACTGAAATATTGTTGAAAGCGGCGTAAAACACCATACAAAAAAGCAAACAAACAAATTGCCTAGAGTATCGCACTGAAGCAGGAAGGGGAGATTCGGACGATAGTCTCTTGTGAATATTTCGATACTCCACTCGAAGATCATTTAATGTCCAAATGACTGGTTGCCTACCAAACAGTATGGTTATTGATCAGCTACGTACATACATACATACACAAACTTATCTTGATCTTTACTGAATATTTTCCTGAATCGAAGTTCATATATTTGTATTTGTGTATATTCATATTTTACAACGAACTTATCTGAGCCGTTTCTAGCCATTTTGCGTCTTATTGACTCTCCGTTACGTGGTAACATAATGGTAAATTGGCGTAAAACAAATAGGGCTACAGTTCTAGTTATGTTTGTCAAAGGATGCATATATGTCAAATGTGTAGACGGAGTTTGAAGACTCAGGTTAGACTGTCCTGATGCATTAATACCAGCAACTCGCTAGGCGTGGCTCATTTACGCTCTCCAGATTAGACTTGACCTAAAGACATTCTGGTCCAGTTCTTCCATATTCGTCACCTATTCACGCAAGCATCCTGGTAGCTTGTGAAGATCGGTTATGACTAAACAAACTTTAATCGAATAATTGTGACTGACCTAACGATTAATTAAAGGACTTTTTTTTTTCTTTTAAAAGAAATGTGATGTCTTATACAAGGCAGAAATGATATAATTAGTCGCCGGGCAGAAGCCCGCGACTTCTATTTTTAATAGCTTTTCGGAAATCACATGGGAGGGCGGCTTATTATTAAAAAGAAACAAATCTAGATGATTTGAACATATTACAATTGTGGTTGTTTACGAACACTAATAAATGACACATCTAAAATGAAATAAATATTCCGATTTTTTAATGTTTGCATTTTTTTTTATTTCACTCGCATTTAAGTTTTTTGTCTTATTTACGAAGACAAAAGTGGTCCCTTCAAGACGTGAACCAACACCCCCTAATGCAGACTCTTATGTGTCATCATTTAGGTCAATTTCGGATTCTCCTTTTAATAGCAATTTTAACTTACTAAATGTTGTTTTCATGTTCAAAGAGATGTCTTGATTTGTGTAGAATTCATTTAATAATGTTATCCATGAATATCTAAAGTAGGAACTGTTTCTAAGCTAAATATAGACCCTATTCTGTTGTGTAGTTTCGTGACCTTTAACATCGATTTTCGCGCATGCGCATTTCGATATGAAAAAGCGAGTGATATTATTTTATTTTAGACAACTACAAGACGAATGTTTGACGCAAAGCGTCAAAGAGAAGCCGCAATATTTCGTTGTACATGTAGAAATAAGAAAAAAAGAACATTTTTAAATCCACAAACAATAGAACAATTTAAACTGTAGACGGTAATGCTGATATATTTCTCCTTTTGAAGACTTTTGTTTTCTTCAAATTACCTCCCTTTAAAGCAATACCAGGATATTTACCTTGTGATTCGAATAAGATTGACAAACATTGAAATTATATGAATGAATACTATTATTTAAATAAGTAACAACAGCAAAATTAAATTTAAGCCAGATAATGTGTACACATTTCGTTAATTTTTTATAGATACCCTAATGTATAGGTATGTATATAAAATTTATAAGCAAATGTTTTCAGTACTACGGTTCTAATGTTTGAATAGACTAAGGAAAGTCAAGAATACATAAATAAATCAATGCAGTCTTTTCCGGCGACATTGATGCCTTGCATCAACTTTCTCTTGTAATGACTTATTAATTATATTCGGCATTTGTTTTGAAAATACAAATAATTGGAATCTATGCGATACATTCGAATTGTTGTATTTGTAAATTATTTACCAACACGACTAGAAGATTTAAAGGTGGTTAGACATGTTTAACACATTTCCCCCCGATTTGGTATTTAAAGATATGCAGCTATGCTCCTCTGTCAGTCAACATTTTATAAATTGAATAACGGTCACCTCCGTACATGTCCGGGAAATGCGAACTAAAACAATAACAACAATAATAAAAAGGGAAATAACAAAACCCGGTAGAAAGTGAATATTGATTGTCTATGCATGTATTCGGTTAACCGATTAACCAGTTAGAAGATTATACGATTAATCCTATCGGTAAACGTTGACATCTCTAGTTATGACAAAAACAAACTTTAGGCCTAGACTGGTCACGATTTAGGCAAACACTTATGCCTGTACCTGTTGAATGTTTGTCGAAACATTGAAAACTAACCAATTAGGTATACGAGGATAACATCATCGCCAAACGAAAACCGACCTTCGATTGATTACAATTTAATGAACACGCTGATCAGTATACATATACATGCATACATGACTTTCTTGCTGTCATATCGCTAGAATGCTTAACATATTATATAGGACTTGGAGGTGAAGATGAAAGATCGTGATCAGACATTTCGGCAGCGCAGGCTGATCTGGTCTTACCTTGTCGCATATACATAGGTTCGATGTTCCTGTAACCCAGTAAATAAACGGTATGCATAGAGTATGCAAACGGGTCACGGGTGTATCTTGGCTGAATTCTATTTTCCAAGGTAGCCCGGGTGATATTTCCCCATAATTTGTTTTTGAGCTAGACTTTCGACTTTGCGCAATGTACAAATAGTGTAGGCATTTGTTTGGAAGTTAAGACCCTGAATTTAAAGAAATAAAAATAGCTGAGTTTTTACAGTTGTATATCATATGAAGACATATCCGAATGATGGGTATATCCGGGTATATGTACAGTTAAACTGACACTTACTTCGATTTTGTCTGAAACTTGACGATATGATATTTGTCATACCTTGAAACCGAACATCACAATGTGCACTGCTGGTCTTGTTTCCACTTCTAACATTAAACAATGTAATATCCAGCAATAAGCCTATTAGATCAATATATCAATATATAGCCAATCATTACACGTTCGGTATTCGCCTGGTACCACATTGTATACCAAGTTAGCTATATACACTACCAATAAAAAGTTCTAGTTCAGCAACGTAATTATATCAAAGAGAGATAAATTTCTATAATTGATAAGCCACAAGAGCATTTAGCCATGTGTCCGTCTTCATTTACTTTGTTTACCTTGTAGTTGAGACCAATATTGGTTTCCGCCTCTCGTGTCCGTTTTGTAATTGGGTTTCATTCCCCGCTTCTGGTCCTCTATTATACGGCACAAATGCTGAATCTATCCAGAATTTATTTACATTCATAGCGTTTAAGAATTATTCAGGCAAATTGTGTCCACGGTTCGATTACTCGTTGTGTAAATAAATGTGTTCTTACATTTGTTTTACAATGCCCAACCAAGAAGTCACAAATATTTCATATTTCTTCTTTTTTAATTATAACTGACCGTTCGTTCCTAGCTGCCATATTTCAGATGTGGTCTTACTAGGCTTTTATAAAGAATGAATAACATTTCCTTGTCCATGAAGCTGGGCGATCTTTGGATGATACCTAGCATCTGGTTTGCTTTGTTTACGTTTGTGTTTATGTGTTGAGTGAATTTTAGTTTGGTGTCGACTATGATGCCTAGGTCATTTTATTCTTTTTTGTTTTCGTTATTTCTTTTTCTTCCATGTAATAGGGATAGTTGGAGTCTTTTCCAATATGTAGGTGGTTACAGTTGTTTTTATTGAAATTAATAAAGCCAGGTTTCTAACCACTTAATTAATGCGTTCACATCATTTTGGAGATTTTTCTGATCTGTCAAATTGTTTACTTTTGAGTAGATTTGTGAGTCGTCGGAAAATAGTTTGGCTATGTTGTTAAACATGTCCGGTAGGTCGTTGATATAGATTGTGTTTAGAATGGGGCCTAAAACGCTGTCTTGTTGGATACCACTAGTTACATGTACACTAGTTATTTAGTACTGTGACGATTTTTACCTTCGTACGGTCATGATTGGTCACGTGACAAATTTCTAGTATAAAAAGCTGTGTATTCCTTTAATCTTGGTCAGTTGTTCGTTTTCTGGCTGTGAGGTAACTCCAAATAAACGCACAATAATAACGTTTCATTGTTATTTAGGAATAGTATATGGTTAGTAGTGTTGACAGTGGTTCAAACAGGGCGAAGGTTGTAAGTACTCTCTGACAGTTGTCCCTCAGACTTGCAGCGTAGGCTCAAACGTGCAGGGCTTCTTCTGTTACAGAGTGTATACTTTTCTAGTTCTGTCGCCTCCTGTTTAACACCATCGTTTCATACATTGTTTCACACGAAACTGTATGAACTGGTTTCGACCTTTGAGCGTTTGGTTTTTACAGTGTTTCGACCGAAACTGTACCAACCATGTTTCGACCATTGGCTCCAAACGAAGCCGTTTGAAACTAGTTCCGACCATAGGTTGCCGTTTAAAACTAACCCTGTTTCAAGCCATATGATTTTCGGCCCGTTTCGGCCTATTTTTAGTGTTTCGTTGTATCAACCGCTCGGTACACGTTACAGTACTACTCTTTGTTGTCTGCCCTTTAAGATATTCTCTATCCATTGAAGCGGATTTGCGCTAATGTCATAACCTTATAGTTTTTCTAGTAATTACGGTATCAAATGCATTCTGGAAATTCAGGTATATAATATCCATATTATTCTTTTCATCAATTTTGCTTGTCCAGTCTTCCAAAACTTCTAAAAGTTGTGTTTGGCATGATCTGCCACTTCTAAAACCATGTTGATGGTTAGTGAAAAGTTTATTAGATTCCATGTGTTTCGTGATTGAATCTCTAATTTCAATTTCCATTAGTTTCGCTAGTATTGATGTTAGGCTTATCGGTCTATAATTGGATACCAGATGTTTAGATCCTGCTTTGTGAATGGGCATAGCATTTCCCAATTTCCATTCATTTGATATGATGGAGTCTTTCGTCGACTGATTGAATAAGGTTGTTAATGGTTTTGAAATTTGGGAAGCTGTTTCTTTCATGATTTAAGGATATATCGACTCGTACCCTGGCGATTTTGTTTCTGTTAAGTTCTTGAGTACTTTTGTTTCAGTGAAGCTTATGGTTTCTTATGTTTGCGTGTTGTTGTTGTTTATCAAAAGTTGGTATTTCGTCTGTTTCTTTGGTAAAATTAACAGTATTCAAAAAATGTATCAAGCAGTTCTGCCTTATATTATTGTCTGTATGGATATTTCCTTCTTCATCCGTAATTGATTAGACTTTGTCTTTAATCTTAGTCTTTGATTGGACAAATTTCCAGAACTTGTTTAGTTAGTTTTCATATTCAGGGCGATAGACTTCTCATAATTCATTTTGGCTTCCCTGATTGTATAACTAGCTTCGGTTGTTGGCCTTCTCATAGTTTTTCTTAATTTGCCACTGGGTTTAAACTGTATCTGATTTTTTTTTCATATGGTTCTTTTTCTTTTAACTGCCTGAAGAGTCTGTTTTGTCCATCCATGGGGTGTCAAATTTCCTGTGGACAGATTCACACTGGCATGTGTTTTTTGGTTGTATATGATAATTTATCGGCAAAGCCGCTTCAGGTTTCATTGACATCTTCATTGATCAATAATTGATTCCAGTGGACGTTAGATACCTTCCAATATGATAATTTGGCATCGTTATATGTTTTGTCATTTTTTGCATTGAAGATATAGTACAAGATGCATATTTTGACAAAAAAACTAGTAGTGTAGCCCTATTGGTTACTATTATTAAAGAATCTAACATTATAAATGTCTATACGTCAATTTAGTCAAGTGTCATTTACCGCGAGTTAAAATACGCAAATGTCCCGTTAGTGGAATATATCTCTACACGATAACGTTCTTACTACCGTCTCTTACCATGTAGTCTCTGGATGTTAGATCCACCAAGATACATCTCTCCACTCTCAACTGAATAGCGCCTCTACATTACAGATATAAGACCAAGAAGCATGATTAGGCCTAATATATGCACATCAATATAGCAGGGACGTAACGTAGATAACGTTCCTGAATATAGGTAGTCTAAATATATATATTTCCCAGAGTCAATGATCAACTCCTATACGCGGCATACGAAAGTGCAAATACACAAGGCATTTCCATTCTGTTTCATCATCTTTTACATGTAGGTGTCATTTGTCTCTTGACGCCTCATGTGATTTATTAGTGAACCGCGCAGACGTTTGAACCAGATCAGCCTATGCAGGCAGACACATGTGTAGGCCTATTTAGGTCTCTGGTGCAGGTACAATGGGGTTTACCTAAAATACGCAATGTAGATTTTTGGGCGAAATGGGCGAAATGTAGAGGAAAATACGCAATGTAGATCAAATATGATATTAGAAGTTAATTATTGTTAAATTTATTATTATTTTCATAAGATAAATGTATTACGAATTATATTTTAATTTAATTTTTTGTAAAAAGTATATCTTGATAATGAAATTCGGAGTGTCTCCTGCCACGTACTTGGCAGGAGACAGCCCTCAGTGGATAGGCTCCTGCCACGTATTATCGATTTTTTTTTTTTCAAAAACGTGTGAATCGAGATAATGGCTTACGCTATATTATGAAAGGTACTGCCAATGTTGCAATACAACAGATATTGAAGATGTTTACCATCTCCTTTTGTTATGTCCTTCCTATACTGATGCAAGAGAGAAATATATTAACCCTTATTTTTTTATACATCCATCGATGCAAAAATGCGTTGAATTGCTCAAAACAGAAAACAAATCAATTGTTAAAAAAACTGCCATTTTTGTTAAAATCGCATTAGAAATTAGATTACAGATATTTCAAGGTTAACCTTTATCAAAGTTCAGCCTCTTTACTATAATTTCCTGCTTTTCACTTTTTCAATCAACTGATTTATTTTTTATTTTTTTTTATTTATTTTTTCCTTCTTCATTTCTTTATTGTTTTTTTGTTTTTTTTCAAACCCACGTGACTGAATATTTTCTATATGTATGTATGTTTGTAAATGACTATGTACTTTGTATACGTCTAAATAAACGTTCTGATTCTGATATATTATCGATTAACTAAATCAACAGTCAATTAAAGCCGCGAGCTATAATAGTACATAATTTCGTACAATCGGTAACAAATACCATTTTAATTATGAAAATTGCTTCTTTTATTAAACAAACTTGCAACCAAACAATTATTTTAGATAATTCACTCACATTCCAAGCCAAATGAAAACATATATAAACCGGGCACTTCTTTTTATAACTGAGATGATCTGTTTAGTACGATACAAAGTCTTTGAAAAGTTATGTCAGTATATTCAGACATCTGTCCGTTCGAGATCGCAGCAGATCACAGACGATTCCGAAATATCAAATTTCAGGTTCGTAGCTAGGGTATACAGATCGAGTGTGTACGCAAGTTTTTAAGGGTCCGGGGACTTGCTCCCCCGTGACTTCTTTTCCCCTCTATATCGTCTGTGGTGACATTTTTTAAGAGACAACAACACTATTAATCAATAAATTAAAGAAATAAAAAGATTAAAGAAATAAAAAGATTAAAGAAATAAAAAGATTAAATAAATAAACAATAAAATAAATATATAGATAATATAAATCAATAATATTAACTGATCTACTAACTTCGTGTGTATACTAAACCAATAAAACACACTAGCTGTTGCTTTAATTAACTAACTGTTTACAATATTTTAACACCTTCGGAATTAATCCCTCATTAAAAACGCGTCGATCGAGATAACATACGTTACAAAATAAATACGTGGTTCCTACCACATACGTGGCAGAAGACAAAATTAAAAAAAAAACGTACGTGGCAGGAGACTCGGCCAATGAAATTTCAATTATTTCTATCGCATTGAATATTGGCGAAATGGGGATAATTAAAAACATACTTTCAAGTTATTTTTTATTTATTAATAAAGGTTTTATATATTTATATGTTTCATTCAATTAATAATTTGTAAAACTATTGTCTATTATGCACATGAAGGTTATTTGATAGCTTGGCGAAATGGAGAAATGTTATGGCGAAATGGAGAAATTTATCGGCGAAATCAGAGACCTAAAATAACAATTATAATAATTATTTTAGGTCTCTGGCGAAATGGAGAAATTTGTTGGCGAAATGGAGATTTTGCCTAGGCGAAATGTAGATTATTGCATCAGCGGAACGAAGATGACATGATATATAACAATATATATAATATTTGTTTCAAGTGAAAGTTCTTGGTTAGTTGTCTATATATATAATAGGTCGGCAAAAGGGAGAAATGTGTCGGCGAAATGAAGATCCCAAGTAATGTTTGAATATTAAATAATTATACATTGTAACTCTATAACATTTCCATTAAACTTTGTCAATTGATCGTCAAGGCGAAAATCTCTATTTCGCCAAGCAGAAATCTACATTTCGCCTAAGCAAATTCTCCATTTCGCAAGATATTATTTTCATTTGGCAACTTTTTTCTGTCAACATAATTATAAAATGACAATAAACAAGTTTTCGATAAGCAGACTTGTCAATTTTTGTAAGTTTAAAGCAGAGGACTCTATTTCGCGTGAGAGAAAATCTTGATTTCGCCAGGGAAAATCTCCATTTCGCCAAGGCAGAAAATCAACATTTCACCAAGGCAGAAATCAACATTTCGCCAAGGCAGAAATCTCCATTTCGCCAGTTTCATTCTCTGTTTTGTTGACCTAAAATTCTACTTGCATCTGTCAAATGACTTAGTTTCTGAAATAACAATGAATAACATTAAACAAACCCATTGATATCTTCATTAAATCACAACTCGAAGTCCATTTCGCCCTAAAATGGCCATGCATAGTCTATATAGAATATGGTTAAATGAAAAAAAGAGAGAAAATCAAATAACTAACAAAGTATGAACAAAATTGGAATTTTAATACTCAAATATATATACAATAATCATTCAATATACGAAAACATAATTTTAAATTGACAAATACGGCCTAAACATCATATTTGATCTACATTGCGTTTTTTCCTCTACATTTCGCCCATTTCGCCCAAAAATCGACATTGCGTATTTTAGGTAAACCGGGTACAATGAGTCGACTACCTTGTTCATATCAGGGACCGTATAGGGTTTACAGTGTTTACAAGTTTGATACAATTGTAGATCAGAGACAACCAGGTATTTAGATGTCTCTGTTTGGATCAAAGGGTAATTTGCATATATTCAACATAGCATTAACATTCGTTCAAAGTTACGTCCCTTGTTTATTTCCCTCCAAATTTTGAACAATACCTCCATTTTGAAGAGCGCAGAAAAAGTGTAAACATTGGAAAGGTCAGCAAATATTTACCTAACAATCTGTAGAAAATTAAAAACACAGAAACGAGTTTAGTAACATTTGGAGTAAAGTACTTGTAGGCAGACTTGCTTTGATTTAAAAATGTTTACAGTTTAATTAATCGATTTATCTAAAATTTCGTCTATCATTCAAATTCGGTTATCTTCGACTGCCCAGTTTCAGTGACCGAAGACGTTTATCTATATATTGCAGTTAAAGTAGCAAACACACAAAATTTAACTTATTTGCTTATTCACACTTGTCGTTTTAACAAGGCTTCGTAGGGTTTAACGGGGTCAGCAGTCCTTTATAAGACCTACTTTTTGTCGACATAAAACATTATGACCAGAAACAGTGCAACCCGGTTTTATAAGGGTATAAGAGTAAGTGCACAAATTTTATGAAAGTTTTACATGTGAAAATATCAGAAAATAATATACAAAAAAACTTCCAGGCTGTTAAAATTAATTAACATATCAAACTCCCTCGGTGGTGTAGCGGTAGAGCGACCGCCTCGGGTGCGGGAGGTCGCTGGTTCGATCCCCGGTCGGGTCATACCAAATACTTTATAAAAATGGTAGTAATGGCTGCCCTCATTGGTGTTCTGGGTCGCGGGGTTAGCATTACGACTGACTGGCTTGTGTCCGAATAAATTGACCAGTAGTACTGGTAACTTATCCAGGAAACGGCGTGATATAACTGAAAAATTGTTGAAATAGGGATTAAACACCAATCAATCAAACTCCCCATCAGAATCGTGTTAAAAAAGACAATCAAGAACCATGATATTCTGGGCAGTGACTTAATGTATAAACTATGATCCAAATATTGAAACTACCAAGTAAACTCAATCATTATCATTTTCATTGTTAATGATTGTTTTATACCAAAAACAGACAAATTTATAGTTATACCGTGAAATTTCAAGAAACTTTTTATTAGATAGCATGAATGCCTTGACAGATCTTTATCGACACTTATCACAAATATCTTAACCTTTTTGCACTTCAAGATGTACATCTGAAGCAAACAATATTTGAAAACATTGTGACAAATGGGAAAGTTGCTCAACTCGATTTAATAATTATATTTTCATTTGTGGAGTTTTTCCATAAATATGACTTAGTGTTTTCAACATGATCTGTCCCAGATAATTTGTACGTTGGAATAAGTTGATCTTTGAAAACATCTGGGCAAGATTATGTTAAATCTTAATAAGGGAAAAATTATTAAAAGGAGTTTAAAACATTGTGGCAAAAGGAGAAATTTCTTGTTTTGTTACAATGTTTTCAAAGGTCATCTACTGCAGAGGTGTCTGAACGATTCTGTATGAGGGAAAGGGTTAAGAGAGTGATATTATAAAAGTATTTCGATATTTAGTATAATTTACCTCTAGTGTTGTTTCAGGATCTGCCAAAACATTCATACAAGACTGTAAATGTGTCTGCTTTCTTAGAAGTTTTGTTAATTACATAAATAGTCCAATGACTTAAAGGCCAAAATTGGAGTTATTGCATACTTACATATTGTCCCGTTCACTTTGCATTGCAGAAAGTGGTCATGATTTTTTTATCATGACCGGTGTCAAGGAGTGATCCTGACCGTTGATAAGGACGTGCGAAAATTCCGCATAATTAACATGCTAGGGACTACTTTTTTATGTAAACAAACATAGTTGACCTAAATATCATTATTATACCTCACATGACTTTGTAATGTTAAATTCTCATATACTGATCATGGACAACTTCGTACTGTCTAATGCTAACAGTACCTTTTTGACCGGATAACAGTATACTGTTACATAGCACGCGCATCTAAAAATGTTGGTTATGCACGTGCATGGCGTCATTTAAAACAACGTACAACGTCGCCGTTATAAATTAATTCAACTTTTCAAACGGCATATTTGCAAATGACTACTTTTGTAAACAAACAGTTAGTTTCGATATCGGAAGGAGATTTATCAACCCTAGATAAAAAAATAATCCACAGTGTTAACCAAATAGTTTACAATATGATTATGAAAGTATGCAATTAAAAGGTCATTGACCCTGTACTGTGAAATCATCGTTGGACCTCGTTCTTAGGCGAAGCTCGTCAACGTCAACCAAATAACTCGGTCCAACGATGATTTCATCAGGGTAAATAACCTATAATCCTTACCAAATAGCTTGAATGTAATGGTTTCTCTGAACCTCCCTTTCCAACGTATAACAAATCTGCATCAGACGTCTTTGAAAACATATTGGCAAGATTATGTGAAATCTCTTTAAACAAAGGTACAATTACTGAACAAAGTTGAAAACATTGTGGCAAAAGGAGAAATTGCTTATTTTGAAAAATTTCTCCTTTCGTCACAATGTTTTGAAAAGTTGTCTGCTGCCGAGGCATCAGAAAGCATCTATATGTGAAAAAGGGTTAATTCTTAGTCCTACAGGTTGTTAAAATATCTGGACAAGCTTGTAAAATAACAAATCTGCAAATTGGCCACGGCTCAATAAAAGTGAGTTATTGAGATGAGAAGAACATGTATTTACAATAAAAATGCATACTAATTATATTATGGTAAGTTTTTGGCTATAACCATTCTGTTTTCATTCAGTTCTATCATTTATACTCTCAGAACAAGGAGGATGAGCAGTAGAGATGGAAGAGGTCATTCAAAAAGAGGCAGATCAAGAGATGATGGATGGGAAGGCCAGGTAACTATGACAACCTTTACCCTGGCAAAAAAAAGAAATTTCTCATCATGAGTCTCAATGTTTTCAAGTTCAACTCTGCAATAATAATACTTTCATGTCTTCGAGTTTTTGGCCCATATGTTTTCGAAGTTGTCTGGTGCATACATGTTTGATTTATGTAGGAAATGGTTAAAACAAATAAGGATTTTAGAACATATAGTACGCCCCTTTTCTATAGCTATGTTACTTTCCAGGGAGACCTGCTTGATGATGGTAATGGCTTGCCCTCTTTTGCGCTCAGGATTGTGGCCGGGGTTAACCATTAGCATTAATTACAACTGACTCCCTGGTATCAGGATAAATGGACCAGTAGTTGTACTTTACCCAGAAAATACCATGATATAAGTTATTATAACTGAAACATTGTTGAAAGAACACCATACAAACAAACAAACAAACAAATACTTTCCAGGGAGGTTACATGAATGCCAAACGACAGAAGCTAAAAGAACAGTTTGATAAGGAAGCTCCTCAACAGTTAAAGAATGAAGGCAGCGGGTCTAGGATATTTCAGGGCATTAAGATACATGTTAATGGATATACAAGTAAGACTAAGAGCGATCTGAACTCATTGTCTCAACATTGTAGACTTGGTTATTCGGTAAATACATTTCCTGCATGGCTTTGAAAACATCTTGAATCTATTAAATATGGAATATTTATTTTATGTAGATCTGTAAATGAAAGTACAATGATTGAAAAGAGTTGGAAACAATATTGTGGCAAAAGGAGAAAGTGCTCATGATTCCACAATATTTATAAAAGTTATTTTTGCTTCAGATGCCTTTTATTATTAACCCTTTCCCACATATAGAAGCTTTCTGACGCCTTTGAAGCAGATGTCCTTTTGTCACCATGTTTTCAACTCAATTCAATTATTGTACTTTCATTTAACCCTTTCCCACATACGACAATTCTGCAGCAGATAGCTTTGAACATATTTTGTCAAACAATAGAAAATGAATGACTATAATTGAATGGATAACCTATGACTAAAAGTGGAAAACATTGTGGCAAAAGGAGAAATTGCATGTTTTGTCAGTGTTTTCAAAAAAACGTCTGCTGCAGAGGCGTCAGAAAGCGTCTATATGAAGGAAAGGGTTATATATGGAATATCTATTTTATGTAGATCTGTAAATGAAAGTACAATGATTGAAAAGAGTTGGAAACAATATTGTGACAAAAGGAGTAATTGCTCATGATGCTACAATATTTATAAAAGTTATTTTTGCTTCAGATGCCTTTTTTCAATTAACCCTTTCCCTCATATAGAAGCTTTCTGACGCCTTTGAAGCAAATGACCTTTTGAAAACATGTCGACGTCACAAAAGAAGAAATTGCTCAAAACGAGCAATTTCTCCTTTTGTCATCATGTTTTCAACTCAATTCAATTATTGTACTTTCATTTAAATAGAATTTCCAATTATTTGAGTATGTTTTCAAAGTCAGCTGCTGTAAATTTGTTGTATGTGGGAAAGGGTTAAAATGTGTTTGCCAGTTGGAAAGCGTTAACCTTTCTTTGGCTCGCCTGTAATTCTACCACAGTGGGCTTGGAATTAAAGATAAGGGAAAGATGTGATCCAACAAAACCTAGAGATGTGAACAGATCTTTGCAAGATAATATTTACTTAGTAACCCTCAAACACATACAACAGTTACGCAGCAGTTGGTTTTGAAAATATTAACCCTTGAAGGCTTCCCTTTCCCACATACAACGAATTTACAGCAGACGACTTTGAAAACATCAGAGGTCACTGTCTGAGTATATTTTAGCGTTGCTCCAGGAAAACCAATGTTAACATAATTATTACACACATATAGGACAAAGCTGACATGCACATCCATTCTAAATGATCCAAATAGATACTGCTTTACTAATGTAAAACCTTCTTTGCATAATTGACAAATAATGCAGAGCCAGATCTGACTGCATAGATGCGCTGGCTTATCTGGACCTGTTGTATGGTTTGTTTTGACCGAGTAACCCTCATTTCTTTATTTTTATTCTGTAGAACCATCGTCAGATGAGCTTAAAAGATTAATGATGCTTCACGGAGGGGCCTATGAACACTACCTTTTTCGGACAAGGGTCACCCATGTTATTGCCACTAATTTACCTGACAGTAAAGTCAGGGAGTTGAAAGGATTGAAGGTTGTGAAACCGAAATGGATAACGGAGAGGTAGTACAGTGAATTTTATAAACTAGATTTGACAATCTCTTTATTTTGGTTGGGTATATTGCTTTGCTTGCTTTCATTTGTGCGTGTCGATGTCATATGTGCACTTTTAAAACATAGTGACAAAAGAAGAAATTGCACAAAACGTGCAATTTCTCCTTTTGCCACAGTGTTTTCTACTTATAGTCATAGGTTATCCATTCAATTATAGAGACTTTCCATTTTTTGACAAAATATGTTCAAAGTCGTCTGCTGCAGATTTCTTATATGTGGGAAAGGGTTAATAATTAATCTAAGTTCCCAGTCACATATAAATGGAATATATGTACGGGGATCACATAGAAAAACAAATAGTCACTCACGTCTGCTGCAGAGGCGTCAGAAAACGTCTATATGTGGGAAAGGGTTACGGTCCTCTCCTGAAGTATTGAGTATGAACGTGAGAACATGACCTATTCATCATATAAAAAAATCTTCTTTTCATCTGATTTTATAATGCTTTCACGGAGATGTTCTTTTAATAACTGTTAGCCAAAACTGTCTATGCCATCTTGGAAAAAGTAAATATGCAGAGATGTAGATAAGGTGTGTAATCCATTATTTGGCTCTTAACCCTTAACAGCAGACGACTTTGAAAACATCTAGACAAAAATTGCTAAAATCTCTTTAAATGAAAGGATAATATTTTTATAGAGTTGAAAACATTATGATATAAGTGGAAATTGCTTGTTTTGAGCAATTTCCTCTTATGTCATAATGTTTTCAAAAGTTGTCTTCTGCAGAGGCGTCAGAAAGCGTCTATATGCAGGAAGGGGTTAAACCCTATGTTATGACAGGGCCTTTTTACCTTATATAAGTGACGCCGTTATTCGGTGTCTTCCCAAAAATATTTCCCAAAATCTAAAAAAAAAAATTTAAGTGGCGTGGAATAATCATTTGGGTAACACTATTAACAGATATATTTGTCTTGTTTAAAGTAATATGATAATTGATTGTTTTATTGCATTATATAAAGTAAAATTTCCCAAAATGAAAGGCTAAGGCCTCTTCCCAATTTCTGGAAAAAAGGCCCTTTATGAGTACTGAGACAACTTTGTTGAATACCCAAAAAAGAGCTTGGTTCTGTTATAAGGGAAATATGGTTGGCCACAAACCAGTTTACTCTTTTGCTATGCTAATAATGTGGCTGTCATAGTATAAGCTTAAATTATAAGGAACATATCAGTTTAATTCTTATATTTGCTTATGATATGGCTGTTATATCATAATCTTAGATTATAAGGAATATATATCAGTTTAATACTTATATTTGCTAATGATACAACTGTCATATCATAAGCTTATATTATAAGGAGTAGACTGGTCTTTCAGTAAGCAATACAGGGTGATCCAGTTATGTGAATTGCTACCGGACACAGTCATATGGATCACTTTTCCGTCGTCTGTCCGTCTATCACACTTTCATTCAGTGTCTTATTATTGTCAGGCAACACATGTGTTAACTTTACAATAAAACTGACGACTTTAAACACATCTAGGCAAATCTGTGGACAAACGAAATAAATATAAGTATAATTATTATATAGAGATAAAAACATTGTGGCAAAAGGAGAAATTGCTCAGCAAGTGTCTATATATAGGAACAGGTTAAAAGATTTCCCACTTACATATTTTGACGCATACTCAGTAGATGGTATTTGAAAAAATAATGGTAAAAGGAGATCATGAGCAATTTCTCCTTGTGTCTCATTGTTTTAAACTCGATTCAACCACTATGCTTTTATTTATAGGTATAAATTTGTCAAATTTTTGCCTATATTCCTTTAAGTTGTCTGCTGCAGGTTTGTTTTGGTAAAAAAGGGTTCAACGCTCTTGTAATATTTAATACAATATATTTCAGTATTGCTGCGGGGAAACTTCTCAGTTATACCAGCTACCTCCTATACACAGCAAAATCAGGTTTACAGACTGGTATACAAACATTTTCTGTGAATAAAAGTGGAGACCAGTCTATGGGTCATGTCGCAATGGCAACAGCAAAACATTTACACCAGTCTAATGATGTCATAATGCCCAATGGAACATCCAGTCTTTCATCATGTGATTTAACCCAAAGTCTTCAAGAAACGCACAGTTCATCAAGGTTAACAGTTGATACTCAGCCTAGATATCCTCATAGCAATTCGGACAAAGAAAATGTAACTGCGAATAATAGTGTAATAAACGAAGTAAACATTTCAGATTTACCTGAAAAACACATTGAAGGGAGTTTTACACATGACCGGGCAAGTGTGTCTGTATCAAATAAAATATCGCCAGCAAATGCTGGTGATGTGAATTTCATAAATGAGTATTACAGCAATTCCAGACTTCATTTTCTTTCAACGTGGAAAGCCGAGTTTAAATCGTATGTTAATGAGTTACAAAAGCAGGCAACCAGTTATCCCGGTCGAGAAAGATTAAGGAAAGTTGTACATGAGAGAGATGTGGGGATACGGGATCAAGCCGGGTATCATGGCGTGAATGGAAAACCAAAACGTTGCATTATGCATGTAGACATGGACTGTTTCTTTGTGTCTGTTGGTCTTAGGAAAAGGCCTGATTTGAAAGGTAATTACAGAGCTCTTCATGTTTATTTTGTTTTTCGAAATCCTTGTGTGTAACTTTACCCTTTGTCGTTGGTTCTCCAATACTCTTCTCACTACTT
Source organism: Serripes groenlandicus (assembly GCA_031761405.1). NCBI lineage: Eukaryota > Metazoa > Mollusca > Bivalvia > Cardiida > Cardiidae > Serripes > Serripes groenlandicus. The sequence continues at coordinate 38,537,003 of JASEVX010000011.1, forward strand.
TTAACCCATTACTTCACACAGACGACATTTGACACCTGCCATCGAACATGATTTTTGAAAACATATTTTCAACTCTTTATCAGTATAAATCTTTCAGTTTTCTAGATTGTTGAAATTGTTTGTCTGATGCTTGTAAAGCAATTATCAAGTTATCCCTGATTGGTTTATTAAAATGAAAATTGCAGGTTTAAGTTAAATCTATATATATTAGACCAAATATCTTGTGCATAAAAAACCCAGCAAAATTAACAAGACTTTATCAATGGTCCTAAGAAATCAAAGGATAATGAAAAATAAACCACCATCAAATTTAGATATATATATATATACAATTTGAATACAGAGCTGAAAAAGATAATGAACAGTAGAACTTGCTCTATTTTTGGTTATTTCTCCGTTTCCTACCTTTGTTTGCAACATTAACTAGTCGTCTGCTGAAGAGTTGTGAAATTTTGTTTGTTAAGCCTTTCCCTCATACGACAATTCTGCAGCAGACTACTTTGAACATATTTTGTCAACAAATAGAAAATCTCTATAATTGAATGAATAACCTATGACTAAAAGTGGAAAACATTGTGGCAAAAAGGAGAAATTGCTCGTTTTGAGCAATTTCTTCTTTTGTCACTATGTTTTCATAAAGCCGTCTGCTATAGAGACGTCAGAAAGCGTCTATATGAGGGAAAGGGTTAAAAAGGTTAAATAAGCCTGTCCATATAAAAAGGTACAAGTTGGCTTTTGTAATCAGTATATATACAGATCTGATCAGCTGGGCATCCACACAGTGAGTCCGATCAATATCTACACTGTTCACATAATGGTAGTAGTGGCTGCCCTCCTAGGCACTCAGGGTTGCAGGGTTAGCAAAACGACTGAATGACTGGTGTCAGGTTAAATGGACCAGTATAACTAGTAACTTACCCAGGAAATGCCACGATATATAACTGAAAAGTTGTTGAAAGAGGCATAAAACACCAATTACATATTACTAACATCAGCTGGTAGATTCCAATAAGACATATATGGGCAAGAATTCACTATTGGAATTCTTGGTGTCAACACTCTATCCTGTATGTAGTTTCAATTAAGTACAGGTTTAGAAAAAAAATTAAGACATTTATTTACACATTTATACCTTACACATCCTTTTGTAAAAAAAGAATGAACTTAAAAAGTATTGGTTGCGAGAAATAAAGCCTTAAAACATCATATTTAAGGTTTTAGTATGACAAAAAGTGTGACATTTTGTACGTGCACTTTAATGTGTGTGTATAACAGCTTTATTTTGCCTCATTTTAGTGTGTAGTTGATTCAAAACTTATATCTAATAATCAAATTTTCCTAAAAAATCAATCCAGTGTATTTGTCTGCAACAATTGTTTTACAAAAAAAGAATGAAAATTGACATGTGCATGTAACATTTGGTGTCAAACATTGTTACATGCATACATTTATCAAACAAACATAAATTGCAGCACCAAAGGACTTAAATTTTTGCCTTATATTATTCTTTCCTTACCCAGTTGATGAATAAAAACACATTTTCTTCAAATCTTTGAGTGACTTATGATAGGAGCCCAGCATAATGTCTTACATTTTGGTGTCAAATAAATCTTACAAATTTTGATGAAATACTTCAATAATGGAATGCTTTCAGTTGTTTTAATTTAATAAAATTTACAAATTATTGGATGATTTAAAAATCTGTAATAATATGAATTCATAATATAATGTATGACAAAAAATAAACTGACGTCAAAATGTGCATGTAACCTTGACAAGATGTTACCTACACCATACTTTTTTAAAACTTCAATTATTTGCTTCTCTTTAGACAAGTATCTCCAATCACTGGCTATGCTTTTTGGTAGAACATTTATAAATAAAAAAATTAATATTTTTTTTCTCTTAATCAGAAACAACAACCTTTGATATGTGTGTGTAACTGTTTAATTTGACACAAACGTGTCCATGTTACATGCATCCAGCATAGCCATTTCTTCTATACAGCAGCTGACAGGCTAAACTATTTAATTTAGAAAAATTCCACTCCTGACAATTAACCTCCAATCCACAAAACAACATATTAAATTTCTAACTAAATAAAATTGCTTTTCAAATTTGTATGTAACATTGACAACAATTCTGTCAATGTTACATGCAACAATACATATAACAGTATAATATTAATAAGTTCATAATTTAGAGATGTTTGAAGTTATTTGATATATATTGCATCACATGCTTTTGCTACAAGTAAAAAAAATAACAAATAATATTGTATATAACAGAAATAAATGAGATTTCTAAATGTATGTAACTATTTCAGTTGACACAAAAGTGTCAATGTTACATACTTCAAATATCTGGCAATCAAACATACACAGTAGTAAATACAACCTGAATCAGAAGACCTGGTCCCAACTTCTAACATATAATCCACAAACTAAAGAAGATTTTATATGTTTAATGGATATAAATGACATTTTAATCTATGGCTATCAACGTGTCAATGTTACATGCATCAAATGGAGCTTTATTTTTATTTTTTAGGATGTTTACTTATAAAATTCATTCACAAAAAACACACTGACCCCAACAGCCATGAAATATGCTAGGACAGAAGCAAGATATATTATTTGAAACAAACATAAGTCTGCACAAACTTTACAAGTGTAACATTGACACCAACCATATCTTTTTGCTATTTTTTCCTGTTAAACGACAAGACAGTATTTCTCATTCAAAGGGTAAATGTTGGAACAAACTCCAACATCATTTCACACCATAGCACAAATAAGAGCCTCTTTCAATTATATGAGATATGAACAATTGAAATAATCTTGGTGTCAATGTTACATACTCCATATTTCAATGACTATGACATTTAAAGAAGACAAGAAGACATATTTTAAAAAAAGTCTCTTGGTTTTAGATGTCTTGCTAGAAGAACGTAGTAGTAAGGCATTTTATAAAATGAATAAAGGTGATCTATTTTTTTGTTTCAATGTCACACTTTGTGTTGCATTAGTGAATTCTTGCCCATATACAGGCTCATCTGAACCTGCATTGCTCCAAAAAGAAAAAGTAATACAGTTTTTCAGGGACAGGATCAACCCTTTCCCACATACGTCAAATCTGCAGGAGACGACTTTAAAAACCTTTTGTCAAAAATATTGAAAATGTCTATAAATGGAAGAAAATTTATTGAATATACTAGTTTATAAACATTGTGTCAAAAGTAGAAATTGTTCAATATGAGCAATTTCACCTTTTGTCACAATGTTTTTAAAAGGCGTCTGCTTCAGAGACATCAGAAAGAACCTGTATGTGGGAAAGGATAAATGATCCATCAGAGCTCTAAATAAGGGGCGTTTTGCATCTTCTAAAATCCTTATTTGACTCTATAACCCTATGTTATGGGTACTCAAAAGAATTGTCTTAATGAGACAATGATTTTGAGTACCAACACCATTGGGCTTGATTGGATAATAAGGAAGATATTGTGGGGAAAAGAGCTGTTTACCCCTCCATTTTCCATTGACAGGTAAACCGGTGGCTGTGACACATTCCAAGGGAAAAGGAGCTGCTCCAGATCCTGGGTCTGATCTTCACTTTGAAAAACAACAGTGGGAACTGAAACGACTAACTGGTGGAAAGAAAGGCAGAAAGCCTGTACAAAACGATCCAAAGGCAATTAATTCAGGTAACAGTACATGGTTTCACCTTTTCCTTGAAGACTGGAAAAGTACTAGAATTTTAGAATTCTGTTCAATGACTTTAAAGGACCTGGAACTATATTCTCAGGCCTTTTTATAGGCATCTCACAGGTCAGATATTCTGACCCATTCCCAATGGAAAAAGTCTTTAAAATCATGCAGAATTCCCAATTTTGTCATGTTAACCCGTTGTTTTTATATTCCCAAATAAAAAAAAATAGCAATTAATTTTCCCGAATAAAGGTTGAAAGACTTGTTCCAAAAAGGCCTGTGGACAACATCGACCATGAGTATTTTTAGCTCGTCTGTTTTTCGATGAAAAAGGTTTGGGCTATTGTAATACCCAAGGTGTTGTCGTCTGCTGCAAATGCGTCGGAATGCGTCTGCAAGTGGGAAAGGGTTATCGTTTAACACATGTCTTTTGTCACTCATCAGAAAGAATGAACGGCCAAGCAGGGATGACTGCATTTGTACTGTACACATTTTTCAGGAGAAGTCTTCAGTTTTCCTGACAAATCTGACTCAGAATCTGATGAAGATGATACAACAAATGTTACTATGGCAACAAGCGATACATTCCATTCAATGGCAGAAATAGCATCTTGTAGTTACGAGGCCAGACAGGTATTGCTGTTTGAACTGATAAGTTACTATCGTGAAGTATAATACAATACAATCAGAGCTCTAAATAAGGGGCGCTTTGCATATTGTTAAATTCTTATTTGACCCTCTAATCTTATGTTGTGGGTACTCAAAAGAATCGTCTCAGTGATACAATTCTTTTGAGTACCCATAACATGGGGTTTTCTTTAATAATAAGGGAAATTGTGGGAAAAAGATCTGATACCCCTCCTTATCTGGACCTCTGATAAAAAGACACATGCCTAGTTAAGCAGGTGACCCTTTCTGTGGTAAAGTGGATCAGAGAACTAGATAAGGAGTAGTAGATAGGTCTTTCTTCCATGATATCTCTGTTAGCACTCATTAAAACCTATGTTGTTGGAACTCTGAGACGATTCTTTTGAGTACCCACAACTAAGGTTTTGGAGGTCATATCAGGATTTTAGAACAAGAAAATTACTCCTTATCTAGAGCTCTGGTGGTTAGAGTGTCTGCCTTGGGAAAGGGAGACAAGAGTTTGATCCCCGGTCCGGTCATACCAAAGATTGTGAAAAAACGGTAGTAATGGATTCCCTCCTTTGCAGCTCAGGCTTGTGGTGATAGCTTATGACTGATGTATCGGTGTTGGGATGAATGATGCCAGTAGTACTGGTAGTTTACATAGAAAACACTGTGGTAATGGTATAACTGAAATACTGTTGAATGTGGCATAAAACACAATTCTAACCACGGTAGCTCAGTCGGTAGCGACACAGGCTGTCAATTCAGGGGTTGTGAGTTTGAACCCCAGATCGGCCAACATTCTTTTCGTTGTTTGACAAAAGTCATTGTGACAAGCGTCATTTGGCTTCCACCAATGAGCTAACAGTCTATGGGGAAAAGCAGCCAGTTGCTTGGAAAGATTGTTTTGTGGATAACTGGTCTGAGAAAGCCAGGAAACACATGAGTAGGTGAACTGGCAGCCGTGATATGACTGAAACATTGTTGAAAACGGCGTTAAACCCAAATCAACCAGCCATTCTGACAAAAATAAGGAGGGAAAAAAAGGTTTTGTCTGAGGATATATTATAGCTCATATTCACACTTTCCTGCAAATCTTCTGCAGATGTTTTTTTGGAAGAAATACAGAAAATATAACTATCAATGAAAGTATATGTATTGAATTTGAATAGCGTTGAAAACATTGTGGCATTAGGAGAAATTGTTCATTGCAAGCAATTTCTCATTTTTCCACAATGTTTTCAAAGGTTGCCTGTTGAGAGGCATAAATATATTCTGAATGTGGGAAAGTGTTGAATTATGGGTGATGCATGATTCCCTTGACTACCTACAATAACGCGTTTGAAGGTAGGCCTCTAATGTTCACCTCTAAAAATATTTAACCCTTTCCCACCTGCAGACTCATATTAACCTAATACATGTAGCAGCAGACAACTTTGAAAACATTGTGGCCAAAGGTAAAATTGATCATGATGAGCAATTTCTCCTTTAGCTACAATGTTTTCAATTTTATTTAACAATTAACCCTTTCCCTCATATAGACGCTTTCTAACGCTTCTGCAGCAGACAGCTTTTTGAAAACATAGTGACAAAAGAAAAAATTGCACTTTTAGTCATAGGTTATCCATTCAGAGATTTTCCATATTTTGACAAAATGTTAATTGTCGTATGAGGGAAAGGGTTAACCTATCTTTTATGGAGATTTTTCAGGTTTTTGTCACTATTATTTCAAAGTCGTCTGCCGCAGATTTGTTGCATTTGGGAAAGGGTTAAAAAAATTTAAGTCTAGAGTCTGACAATCAATCAAACTCATTTTTGTTGGCTAGACACTAATTAGGTATGATGCTATAATGCTAGGAAGATTTGCATTATTTCAGATAGAATTAACCCTTTCCAATCCATTATGATGCCTCTGCAGCAGCCGGCTTTTGATAATATTGTGGCAAAAGGAGAAATTGCTCTTAATGAACATGTTTTATTTTGCTGTAATATTACCGCTGTTGTTTAGATCACCTGAGCCGAAGGCTCAAAGTGATCTATTCCGAGCGCTCTGTCCGTCGTCGTTAATTTTTTGCTTTGAACATCATCTCCTCCTTAACCATTGGACCAATTTCAATAAAACTCCACAGGAACGTTCCTTTGGTGGCTCTTTTTCAAAATTGTTCAAAGATTTAAATTTCATTGAGAACTTTGGTTTCTGCGGCATCAGAAAGTGGGCAAAATGAACTTTAAAAATCTTCTCCTCTGAATCTGCATGTCAGATTCCAATATAATTTGGTAGAAATGTTCCTTGGGTGACCCTCTACAAAAAATGTTCAATCCATACTGATTGGTTGAAAAACATGGCAGTCAGGCGGCATCAGAAAAGGGGCAAATTGTCTGATTTTAAGAAAATTTAATAGGAATCTTACTTTAGTGATCCTCTACTTAATTTGTTCAAGCCATATTGATTGGTTACAAACTCATAGCAACCAGGCATCATCACAAAAGGGGGTAAATTGAACTTTTAGCTACAAATGACAATTCCTACCATTCCACTGGACCAATTTCAACCTAACTTCATAGGAATGATTCTTTGTTGGTCTTTTTTCAAAATTGTCCAAAGACTTACATTCTGTGAAGAACTTTGTTTGCTGCGGCACAAGAAAGTGAGAAAAATACCTAAGTTTTAAAATCCATTTCCTCCATAATCTGCTTGTCGGAATCCAAGATAATTTGGTAGAAATGTGCTTTGATTGACCCTCTACAAAAATTGTTCAAGCCATATTAATTTCGTTGAAAAACAGGGCAGCAGGGCGGCATATAATTCTATTCTAATTAAAGTTCTTTTTAGATTTCAAGATACAAATGGCCTTGACTAATAAGCCATTTTACTATTTCTTTAACAGTGTCCACTCCTTGCAGTTTCATTTGCACTCCTGATCAAATGTTCCCAGATATTTGCAGTTAAATATTTGCTACTAATTCACTATCACTCAGGTGATCGATTTAGGGCAATCTTGGTCCTCTTGTTATAATGAACATTTCCTTTATAGGGATTTACCATAAATTTTGCCAAGATGTTTTCAAAGTCATCTGCTGCTTATTTGCTGTATGTGGTAAAGGGTTAATCCCATTCTTTTTCTTAAGATGCAGATATGTTTAATATTCATATTTGATGGGAAGTTTTTACTAAGAAAAGATATAGGTCAAGCTTTAATTGGGTTGCAGTCAGATTATTCTATGTTATTGCTGAGTAAAGAAATAAACTGCTCTTTTTCCAATATTCCAATATCGTATTCAGCTCTTAATTAGAAATAATTTTCAACAATGTTTAATGTTGTTACAATGTTTAACATACATATTTCTCAATAATATATCTCAATATTTTTTAAAACAGACCACTTACAAACTTCTTAGAAAAATGAATTACTCTGATTCAGAGATCTAGATAAGGGGCGTTTTGCATGTTCTAGAATCCTTATTTGACCTTATAACCCTATGTTGTGAGTACTTAAAAGAATCGTCTCATTGAGATGATTCTTTTGAGTACTCACTTCATAGGGTTTGGTTGGATGTCATGATAAGAGAGATATATCATGGGGAAAAGAGCTGTAAAGGCCTCCTTATCTGGACCTCTGTCAATGATTGTTCTTTGTTTTAGTTTCATTTTTACTAAATGAGTCTTTGGTTTCTTACAGTGTGGTGTCAAAAATGGAATGTTTATGGGTAAAGCAAAGGGTGTGTGTCCAGAGCTGCTAACCATTCCATATGACTTTGAACAGTACAAGGCCGTGTCTATGATACTCTATGACACCGTAGCTAGGTAGGGTGTTTATATAATTTTAACACATTTCAGAGTAATTAATTTAAGATACATCTGGAAAAGTTCTAGATAAGCAGAAGTAAACTGGTCTTTTCCCATCAATATCTCTTGTATGACTCAACTTAGCCCTATGTTGTTGATACTCAAAAGAATTGTCTCACTGAGACGATTCTTTTGAGTACCCACAACATATGGTTTGACAGTCAAATTAGGATTTGCGATGTGAAATACTCGTCTTATCTAGAGCTCTGTTCCTCGAAACATCATTTATACCTCTACACTAGATTTAGACAATTATTTAACTACCTGAAATCTATTTTCTAACATTATGCTTGACTGTTGTAACACAATTCATAGAATATAACTCTTTGACTGCCAGAACCTATTTTGTGAAGCATGTGTCCTGGTAAGAGCAAGGCCAGCCGTCACATCTGCACCATCTGACCTGGCTCTATGCTGTTGGCTGATCAAGGCCACACTTTTAGCTCACCTGACCACAAAGAAGAGCTGATGTTGAGTTTTTGTGATCAAAATCCATATCAAAATTAAATCAAGGCCAAGGTTCTTTTTAGCTCGACTATTCGAAGAATATGAGAGCTTTACTACTCGCCCCAGCGTCGGCGTCGGCGTCGGCGTCCGGTTAAAGTTTTAGGGCAAGTTGGGATTTTCATTCATAAGTATTTGTGCTAGGGCTTTAATATTTGGAATATAGTTACATCTTATACCTTTCTTCACATTGAATGCTAAAGATGCTGAGTGTGACCTTCCTTTTGGGGAAAAAAACATGATTTTCGGGGGTTAAAGTTTTAGGGCAAGTTGGATTTTTCTTTTTTTATTTTTTTTTTCTCAATAAGTACTTGTGCTAGGGCTTTCATATTTGGAATATAATTACATCTAATACCTTTCTTTATATTGTATGCTGAAGATTCTGAGTTTTATCTTCTTTTTGGGGTAAAAGACATGATTTTGGGTGGTTAAAGTTTTAGGGCAAGTTGGCATTTTCATTTAATTTTTTAATTTTTCTCTATAAGAATTTGTGCTAGGGCTTTAATATTTAGAATATAGTTACATGTTATACCTTTCTTCACATTGAATGCTGAAGATGCTGAGTGTGACCTTCTTTTTAGGGTAAAAAAATCATGATTTTCGGAGGTTAAAGTTTTGGGGCAAGTAGGATTTTATTTTATTTTTTTAACTTTTTCTGAATAAGTACTTGTGCTAGGGCTTTCATATTTGGAAAATAATTACATTTAATACATTTCTTTATATTATTTGCTGAAGATGCTGAGTGTGACCTTCTGTTTGCGGTAAAACACATGCTTTTGGGTGGTTAAAGTTTTAGGGCAAGTTGGCTTTTTCATTTAATTTTCTAATTTTTCTAAGTAAGTACTTGTGTTGGGGCTTCCATATTTGGAATATAATTACATGTAATACCTTTCTTCACATTGTATGTTGAAGATGCTGAGTGTGACTTTTAGGGGGTAAAAAACATGATTTTTGTTTGATTTTGAGAATTTTAGATAAATTCTTAATTTTTGGTTACATTTCTTTCTAATTGTGATCATTTATTTATCAAATATAATTCTTCAACATATCAAACGGGTTTTGCATGGTGTCAAACATTAGGAAAACCTTTTTTTAAGGTTTTCCTAATTTTGGACTCGGTCAGTTTTAACAATTGCGTTTAGCTCAACGTTAAAGTTACATCATTCAAATCACTTCATACTTCACATATTTGTTAAGGACCATCGTACAATTAGGTTAGATAACTCCATTGTATCCTAAACATGGAGTAATGGCCATTGATTGACTTAGGAAATTTTATTTTTAAATTATATTTAAATATATGTATATCTATTCAGTTGCTTTTACATATAGAGTATATAATATGATTTAATAGTACTTAAGTGCAATATAATGAAATAGTGCTTTATGTGAATAAGCGGCCTGTAGTCCAGCGCGCTGTCCTCCGACAGCTCTTGTTATGTATAGTTGTCAGTATCAGGTAAAGGGTTAATCATCCAAGGCCATGTTGTTAAGTGTATATATACGCTATATCACTAATGGTTTTGACAACAATTGGGATGGTACGAAAATCTTAACACATGTTTATGATCAAAATGTTGTCCACCGTCAAAAATTTGCTTGTTAACACTTTTGAGGCTGCTATTATCATCTAATCTTCGTAACAACTATTCAGTTTGTTTATCTTGCTAATTTCTAGGCCAAGTTGGAATATGACTCATGTCAGGTCAAAAATTAGATCACAAGGTCAAATTGAATGGAAATCTGGTTAACAATCTGTTGGCTGCATTTTTAGCTCCGCTGGCACTTATGTCATGGCGAATTGTCTGTGCATGCGTGCGTTAAATTTTTGCTTCGAACAACTTCATTTCCCTAACCACTTGGCATGAAACTTCATAGGAAGCATCCTCTCAATGTCTTCTCCTAAATTTCTTTAAATGTTTTGGATCCATGCAAAATTCTGGTTTCCATGGCAACCGAAAGAAAAAAATAGTGTAAACTCAAAAAATCTTCTTGGGGCTGTTTTGCCTTATATAGCTATAGTGCAAACTTAAAAAATCTTCTCCTCCAAAAGCCAATGTTCATATTTTTTTTGTAGAAATGTTCGTTGGTAGACCCTCTATCAGATTCCTTTAAGCCATGTTGATTGGTCGAAGAACATGGCCGCCAAGTGGCTATAGTGGAAACTTAAAAAATATTTTTCTCCAAAACTGTCAGGCCGATTTTTAAATAATTTAGTAGAAATGTTCCTTAGGTGATCCTCTATCAGATTCCTTCAAGCCATATAGATTTGTCGAAAAACATGGCCGCCTTTTTTTACTTATAAATATGGCTATAGTGAAAACTTAAAAAATCTTCTCCTCCGAATGTGTCAGGCCGATTTTCAAATAATTTTGTAGAAATTTTCCTAGGGTGACCTTCTATCAGATTCCTTCAAGCCATGTGGATTGGTCAAAAACTGGCTGACAGGGGGGTGAGGCTATTTTGCCTTATATGGCTATAATGAAAACTTAAAAAAACTTCTTGTCCGAAAGTGTCGTGCTGATTTTCAAATAATGTTGTAGAAATGTTCCTAGTGTGATCCTCTATGAGATTCCTTCAAGCCATGGTGATTGGTCCAAAAACATGGCCATCAGGGGGCGGGGCTGTTTGGAGATGTAATTTCTGCCTAATGGCCATGGAGCGATACTGGCCCTCTTGGGCGTCTTGTTAACTTGAGCATGTTAAAACTTTGTCAGAACGAATGTCTTGATGATATCTAGGCTAAATCCCAGTATAGGTCATGTCTGTTAAAAACTAGGCCACTAGGCCAAATTTGAGAAATATCTTGTTAGTACTCCAGTGACTGCATGTTTTGCTTCAGCAGCTTGAAACTTGGAAAGACTGTTTGTCTTGATGATAGTTAGACCAAGTTTGAATATGGGTCATATCCAGACTGAAATGATGTCACAAGGCCAAATTAAAGAAAATTGGTATTGACACTATGGAAGCCTCATTTTAAACTTGAGCATGTAACGATGATGTTAAAATTTTGTCAGAATAAATGTCTTTGTCAGTCTGTTTGTTTTGATGATGTCTAGGCCAATTTTAGAATATGGGCCATGTTGGGCCAAAAACTAGCTCATTAGGAACATTGAAGGAAAATCGTGTAAACAATCCAGAAGCCGTATTTCTAACTTGAGCATGTTGAAACTTTGTCTGAATTGGAGTTTGTTTTATATCAATGCTAGATTTTAATATGGGTAATGTATGGTCAAAAACTAGGTCATTAGGCCAAATTTAAGGAAAATCTTGTTAACAATCTGGAAGCAGTATTTTTAGCTTTAGCATGTTAAATTTTGTCAGAATGATTTTCTTGATGATATATAGGCCAAGTTCGAATATGGGTATGTCAGGTTGAAAACAAACTCAATAGGCCAAACTGTCCTCAGGGTTGTTTTTGTAAATGATTACATTTAGACACAGTTTTATATAACCTAGAAACATTGAATATGAGCATTTTCAAAAATGTTTTCTACTTTGCAAATTAAACTAGTTCTGTTTACATCTGTAGCTGCGAAGTGACAAAATAAAATGGAACAAAACATCCTGACAAACATGAAATCTGCAGCAGACGACTCTCAAAGCTTGAAGGCAAATATTTGTAAAATCTTGATATTTGTGAGTGAAAGTATTGACTAGTGTTGAAATCTTACACTCTTGCTGACACACTCTGTTTATCTAGAACTCTGTCTGTACAAATGTTGTTGTATCAATTCAGTTACTCCCATGACATTGAAGCAGTCAGTTGTGATGAGATGTTGGTGGATTGTACAGAATTACTAGCTGACACAGGGGCAACGCCTTCTGAATTTGCGACCATCCTTAGAGAGGAGATATTTACTCAGACTGGGTGCTGTGCCTCTGCAGGTTTAGGTAAATAAATGCACATTATCAGGTTTATTCAATAACGGTCAAGAGATCCAGTGCATGGGAAAAGGTACAAATTGGCATTTCTACACAATGTTGGTTCAGATCAGCCTGTCATTGTAATTCAACTTACATTTTTCTCTTCACAGAATTCACAATTGTTTACCAATTTAATAACAGAATTCTATCTTATCTGGCTTTTAAGGTGACTTTTAGGTCAAACTTAATCTATCACTTGACTTGACAGACAGTGAAGCATATATCTATAAATTTGATTATTGGTTCGAAAGTCCTATTAAAAGAGACAAAAAAAGGAAACATTTGATTGCAATTTGTTTAATATTGGGCTTTCAATGGCAAATTAATTGGCTCTCATGTCCAAAAAATGGCGAACACTTTTCAAATTTGGCGAAAAATCGATAGTTAACATTTTTTTAAACCCAGAAAAGGCCTTGCACCTAGTGCCAGAAGATCAGGTCTGTTTAGTAATAATAATATAGTGGTGGCCAGTGAAGACATGTGGGACTGTACATAGTCACAGACTCACTTAAGTCTTCACTTTATGCAGAAGAAATAAGACCCCCAATTGAAGCTGTGGACTGTCACCTGTTGTAGAAGCTGTCAAAACTGTTCTATAGCTTGAAGGCAAAAGACCTATTCAGGGTCAAAGCTTAAGATAAAATAACATTTTCTCTTTTGAGGTTTTCAAATTGCTTCTTTTGTTACTTTTAAGATTTACCATTCTCCCATCCATTTGTGAACAGTACAACATTTCAAAATTTAATCTGAAGTCTTGCTTAACCCTTTCCCACGTACAACAAATCTGCAGCATACGACTTTCAAAACATACCCGGAAAAAATTATAAACTCCCTTTAAATGAAAGTACAATAATTGAATAGACATGCTGACAAAAGGAGAAATTGCTTGTACATTTGTCAACATGTTTTTGCTGAGGCGTCAGAAAGCGTCCAAATGAGGGAAAGGGTTAATGTCATGATGTGTTCTGTTTGTAAGGCCTGTCTGTAAAGCATTTGTAGTTAGAACTCATTTCTGATGTCATCTGTCACTGCCTTTGTAGTGTAGTGATAGAGCATCTGTCTGGGATGCAGGTGGTCTCTTATCTAATCCCTGGTCATGTCATTTCAAAGACTTAAAAAAGGGCGCTTAGGATCGTGAGGTTAGCATTATGACTGACTCACTGATTTCAGGATTTATAAACAGACCAGTAGTTCTGGTAAGTAACTAACCCAGGAAATACCATCTGACTGAAAAATAAATATGTCATCAATCTGTCTTGTCTGTCTTGCCTTTTATTTTTAAAGGGACTGAATCCCATATGAGAAAAAAGAGAAAAAAAAAGAAAATTGTTAAAAATTGCTATTACCTTGATGTTTTTGCATGTAAGGCATTGAGATTTGCTGACTGATGTACTACAATATATGCACACTATTAATATTGCGGAGATTTTTCGTTATTATGCATTGTAAAATCTACTGGGTTAGTAACCCAGTAAATCTAAAAATATCGCTGTATATTTATCATGTGATCAATAAAACCGAATTGACAATCTCCTTTGCAGAGGTGTCGTTCCTTACACTCACGCATACATGAAAGTAATGAGTCGATAGTGTTAGAAAATGCCGAATTGAATCCACAAATTCAAATGAGCAAGATGAAAATCGACGGTATTTTTAAACGGGAAAACACGGAGCGGACATTTTTTTAACTGCTTATTTTCTATGAAATAATGAAAAACAAGACTTATACGACCTTCTACAACATTCCGTTACATATATATTGACGTATTGTGGATTAATTAGAATAAGTATAAAATATAACGATTTTGGACCATTTGTGCTTACAACTTTCTTTTGGAATTTTGCAGCAATATAGATCATTGTTTTCTTTTTCAGCTTCAAATATTCTTCTTGCAAAAATGTCCACAAGGAAAGCCAAACCAAATGGTCAGTTTCACTTACCCAATGATATAGTGGATGAGTTCATGAAACCACAGTCAGTAAAGGATATACCAGGTGAGATTTACAGTTTTTTTTTTAGGAGGAGTATTTTGGTAATTTTCCCATTAGTATCTTTCTTTTCTTTTTTATTACATTTGTAAATAACAAAACGCTATGTTGTGGGTGTGCTGAAGAATTGTCTTTGTGGGAAAAGTTGTCTGCTGTGGAGTCAACAAAATGCATCTGCTTTGTGGGAAAAGTTAAACTCACTCATCAACTGTGTCATGTACCATTCAACTACCAGTAATTGTGCTAAATGATATAGCCCTTTACCACATGTAGGCGCTTTATGACGCCTCTGCAGCAGACGTCTTTTGAAAACTTTGTGCCAAAAGGAGAAATTGTTTAAAATGAGCAATTTCTTGATTTGCCAAAATGTTTTCGACTTTTTTCAGTAATTCAACCTTCATTTTTAGTGATTTTGCAGATTTGTTCCAATTGTTTTCATGTGGTAAAGGGATAAATATTTATTATTCTTGATACAATGCCGAGCCCCAGTAGCTCAGTTGGTAGCAAGTCAGGCTGTCAATCCAAGGTTGTGAGTTTGAATTCAGCTCAGCCAACATTCTTTCCGACATTTGACAATAGTCACTGTGACAAGCTTCATTCGTCTTCCACCAATGGGCTGACAGTATGTGAAAAAGTATACAGTTGCTTGGAAAGACGGCTGTGTGTAGTACTGGTGTGAGATAGCCAGGAAACACATGAGTAAGTGTGGTGTGAAAAACTGCGTAAAACTCCAATCAATCAATCAATTAGTCAATGATATAATGCTTCCTGGAAACATATTCATTTCACACATCAAGGTTATGAGTATTTCTTGTAGGTTGACACAGGATGCAATCTTGATTCATTAATCCTTTCCCACATACAGCAAATCTTCAGCTGACGACTTTGAAAACACCTAGGCAAAAACACAGAAAATCTCTATAAATGAAAGTTTAATAACTGAAAAAAAGGAAAAAAACATTGTGGCAAAAGGAGTAATTGCTCGTTTTGAGCTAATTTTCCTTTTGTCACAATGGTTCCAAAAGTCATCTGCTGCAGATGTGATAGTGTCACAATGCATCTATATGGAGGAAAGGGATAAACGCATCCACACCAAAACCACTTCATTAGCAAAATTATACATCTGTGATCACTCATTCTAAAAACATTGTCATAAATGGAAAAAGTGCTTGTAATATTTAATTGACAATGGTTTTAACGATAATGGTTTTTAACTCCAATTCAATAATTACATTTCATTCAGAGAGATTTCCTTTATTTTGGACAGTATATTTTTCAAAGTAATGTGCTGTGAGGGTAAGATTAAATAGTATTAAATTTTGATTATGTAATGTGTTTCTTTATATCATTATAAAGGTGTTGGTTGGTCACTCACTAAGAGGTTTGAAGCCATGAAGGTCCTCACATGTGGTGACCTTCAAAGGGTCTCCTTGGACATGCTACAGAAAGAATTCGGCCCAAAGACAGGTCAGTCTTTGTATAGATATTGTAGAGGGGAAGACGATAGACCTGTTAAAATGGAGCAGCAGAGGAAATCAGTGTCAGCTGAAGTGAATTATGGGATAAGATTCAACAACGTGAGTTTTTGAAAATCGTTTGTGTTATTTCTGATACCTTTGCAGGAAATAATTTTATAATGTCTACATATTAAAAGACTTATACTCTGTTGGAAATTAAAAAAAATCAATATTACTATTAGCAATTCAGTGTCTCATGGTTCTCTCTACATTATTTTATTCAATACATAGATCATCTTTTTGGCGTCAGCATTGATGTTGGTGTCACATTGATGTTTTTTTGTTCCACCTCAATTTTTTTCAAAACCATTAAGTGATATTGCTTTTAAATTACAACACTTGTTCCTCATCATTACCTCCATCCATAGACAAGAACACATACCTCTGTCATTGTTTTTGTAAGTATTTTAGCCCTTTTTAGCTCGACTATTCGAAGAATATGAGAGCTATACTACTCACCCTGGCGTCGGCGTCGGCGTCGGCGTCGGCGTCCACGTCACACTTTGGTTAAGGTTTTGCATGCAAGTTCTTAAATACTACATGTATTGCATTGAAACTTTCTACAACCCTACCAAACTATCACACCAATGTAGATTATCAAGTTAGATAACTCTATCCTGCATTTTATGCAAGTTATGGCCCTTTTTTACTTAGAAATTCTGGTTAAAGTTTTGCGTGCAACTAAAGTAAGAGTCCATATCTCAGTATTTGATCGATGCATTGCATTGAAACTTTATACAGCACTACCCAACTATCACACCTATGTAGATTATCAAGTTAGATAACTCTATTCTGCATTTTATGCAAGTTATGGCCCTTTTTTTACTTAGAAATTCTGGTTAAAGCTTTGCGTGCAACTAAATTAAGAGTCAATATCTCAGTATTTACTTGATGCATTGCATTGAAACTTTCTACAACCCTACCCAACTATCACACCTGTGTAGATTATCATCTAAGATAACTCTATCCTGCATTTTATGCAAGTTATGGCCCTTTTTTTACTTAGAAATTCTGGTTAAAGTTTTGCGTGCAACTAAATTAAGAGTCCATATCTCAGTATATACTTGATGCATTGCATTGAACCTTTATACAACCCTACCCAACTATTACACCTATGTAGATTAACAAGTTAGATAACTCTATCCTGCATTTTAGGCAAGTTATGGCACTTTTTTTTACTTAGAAATTCTGGTTAAAGTTTTGCGTGCAACTAAATTAAGAGTCCATATCTCAGTATTTACTTGATGCATTGCATTGAAACTTTCTACAACACTACCCAACTATTACACCTGTGTAGACTATCAAGTATGATAACTCTATTCTGCATTTTATGCAAGTTATGGCCCTTTTTTTACTTAGAAACACTGGTTAAAGTTTTGCGTGCAACTAAATTAAGAGTCCACGTCTCAGTATATACTTGATGCATTGCATTGAAACTTTATACAACCCTACCCAACTATCACACCTATGTAGATTATCAAGTTAGATAACTCGATCCTGCATTTTATGCAAGTTATGGCATTTTTTTTACTTAGAAATTCTGGTTAAAGTTTTGCGTGCAACTAAATTAAGAGTCCATATCTCAGTATTTACTTGATGCATTGCATTAGAACTTTCTACAACCCTACCCAACTATCACACCTGTGTAGAATATCAAGTATGATAACTCTATCCTGCATTTTATGCAAGTTATGGCCTTTTTGGACTTATAAATTCTGGTTAAAGTTTTGCATGCAACTACATAAAGAGACCATCTCTTAGTAATTACTTGATGCATTGCATTGAAACTTTATACAGCCCTTACCAACCATCGCATCTATGTAAACAATCAAGTATGATTACTCTATCCAGCATTTTATGCAAGTTATGGACCTTTTTGGACTTAGAAATTCTGCTTAACGTTTTGCAACTACATTTAGAGTGTAATCTCAGTAACAACTTGAAAAATTGTATTGAAACTTTATACAACCTTTCCCAATTGCACAACTATAAACACAACCAATTAAGATAACTCTATCCTGTATATGGTGCAAATTGTTGCCCTTTTTTTTACTTAGAAATTATGGTTAAAGGTTTGCGTGCAACTACATTAAGAGTCCATATCTTAGTAACTACTTGATGCATTCCATTGAAAGGTTATACAACCCTATCTAACCACACAAAATAATCATGTTAAATAACACTATCCTGCATATAATGCAAATTATCACCCACTAAGAAATTGTGGTTAATGTTTTGCATGCAACTACATTAGAGTCCATTATCTCAGTAACTTAAATAAGCGGTGGAATAGTCGAGCGCGCTGTCCTCCGACAGCTCTTGTTTATCTCCAAGCTTATGTCATGGCGAATTGTCCATTGTGCGTGCGTCCATTAACTTTTTGCTTTAAACGACTTCTCCTCCATAACCACTTGGCCAATTCGGATGAAACTTCATAGGAAGCATCCTCTAAATGTCCTCTGCTAAATTCCTTCAACATTTTTGGATCCATGCAAAATTCTGGTTTCCATGGCAACAGAAAGAAAAAAAATAGTGTAAACTCAAAAAATCTTCTCCTTCAAAAGTGTCAGGCTGATTTTCAAATAATTTTGTAGAAATGTTCCTTGGTTGACCCTCTATCAGATTCCTTCAAGCCAAGGTGATTGGTCGAAAAGCAGAGCCGCCAGTGGGCGGGGCTATTTGGCCTTATATGGCTATAGTGAACAAATCTTCTCCAATTTTCAATTTTTTTTGTAGAAATGTTCTTTGGGAGACCCTCTATTTGATTCCTTCAAGCCATGTAGATTGGTTGAAAAAACATGGCCGCCAGAGGGCGGGGCTATTTTGCCTTGTATGGCTATAGTGAAATCTTAAAGAATCTTTTCCTCCGAAAGTGTTAGGCCGATTTTCAAATAATTTTGTAAAAATGTTCCTTGGTTACCTCTATCAGATTCCTTCAAGCCAAGTTGATTGGTCGTAAAAACATGACCGCCAGGGGGCGGGGCTATTTTGCCTTATATTGCTATAGTAAAAACTTGAAAAATCTTCTCCGAAAGTGTTTGGCCAATTTTCAATATTTTTTTGTAGAAAACCCTCTATCAGATTCCTTATAGCCATGTTAATTGGTCGATAAACATGGCCACCAGAGGGCGGCGCTATTTTGCCTTATATGGCTATTGTGAAAACCTAAAAAATCTTCTCCTCCGAAAGTGTCTGGCCAATTTTCAAATTATTTTGTAGAAATGTTCCTTGGGAGACCCTCTATCAGATTCCTTCAAGTCATGTTGATTGGTCGAAAAACATGGCCGCCAGAGGGCGGGGCTATTTTGCCTTATATGGCTGTTTGGAGATTTTATTTTTACCTAATAGCTGTGAAGCGATACTGGCCCTCTTGGGCCTTTGTTTACTTAAAATTTCGGTAAAAATTTCCTTTAAACATACAATACTTATTTACCATTATCTTCTCCATCAAAAGACAATGGTACATAAAACTGTGAAGGCTTTGTTAGAATAATGGCCCTTTTTAGCACACCTGAGCTTTGCTCAAGGTGAGTTATTGTGATCGCCTTTTGTCTGTCGTGCGAGGGTGTCAACATCTTCTCCTCAGTAACCAGTGGGTCAATTGAGATGAAACTTCACAGAAAGCATCCTCTGAATGACCTTACCAGAATTCCTTCTAATCTTTGGGATCCATGCAGAATTCTGATTGGCAGATTTTCAAATAATTATCAGATTCCTTCAAGCCATGTTGATTGGTCAAAAAACATGGCCGCCAGTGGGCAGGGCTATTTTGCTTTATATGGCTATAGTGAAAACTTAAAAAATCTTCTCCTCCAGATTTTCAAATAATTATCAGATTCCTTCAAGCCATGTTGATTGGTGAAAAAACATGGCCACCAGGGGGGGGCTATTTTGCCTTATATGGCTATGGTGAAAACTTAAAAAATCTTCTCCTTCGAAAGTGTCAGGCCGTTTTTTCAAATAATTTTGTAGAAATGTTCCTAGGGTGACCACCTCTATCAAATTCCTTCAAGCCAAGTTGATTGGTTATTCAAGCCAAGTTGATTGGTTAGAAACTATGGCCGCCAGGGGGGCGGGGCTTACATGGCTAAAGTGAAAAATCAGGTGAGCGATCCAGGGCCATTATGGCCCTCTTGTTTAGATCACCTGAGCCAAAGACTCAAGGTGATCTATTCTGATCACTCTCTGTCCGTTGTCCGTTGTTAAATTTTAGCTTCAAACACCATCTTCTCCTAAACCACAGGTACAACTTCAACCATATGCATAGAAAATGCCCTGTCACTTATTGTGACATATTGAGTTTCTTTGCTTAATCTTGATTTAATCAGGGACACTATATTACAGGGATATGAAGCGAATCGATAAGCTCCGTTATCTTCGCCTCGCTGTAAGAAAAGCGGTCATTAGCCCCTCTGGTCATTATCCAACTTCGTACATTCATTTCCGCGATGGCTATCGATGTAGATAGACGGATGTTTTATTAAAATTAATAAGTTTAAAAAGGAATAACCGAGAATGTAAGTACATAACATAATTTCTATCTTTTTTTCTTACATTTACGTTAACTTTGAGCTTGTATTTAAACAAAAAATGATAGTTATTGCAATGAGTTTTTGAAGTCGATATTTTCCACAAAATTGTGGTCAAAAAATTCAAAACGAAGAATATAGGCTATGTGGGGGACCGCCATGTGTTCTATATTGCCGTTAGAAACACATTTCAATGTTATATTATTAAAAGAGTCATTGGCCAAACTGTGTCCTTATTATTTTAATATAGCTGATGTTTGCCGGAAATTTTCTAGAATTGTTTGTGAAAACTTGTGAAAAAATGCGATGAATTTTAAAAAAGATGTCGACCATTTTGTCAAAATAACGAATCGGGGCTATGCAAAACACCATTTACTGTTCAATGTGGCCTTTGTAAATACATTGAAAGGTCAGATTGTAAAAGTTAAATGATCAATCTTGGTTTAAATTATTTTTACAAACCTGTTGTATGCAATGAATAATCTAATATTGTCAGATAAAAAATGATAAAAAATGCGATGAAATTTAACAAAATTGTGGTCAATAAAGTCAAAACGAAGAATATAGGCTATTGTGGGGGGTCCGCCATGTGTTCTATATTGCCGTTATAAAACACATTTCAATGTTATATTATAAAAGATCATTGCCAAACTGTGTCCTTATTATTTTAATATAGCTGATGTTTGCCGGAAATTTTCTAGAATTGTTTGTGAAAACTTGTGAAAAAATGCGATGAATTTTAAAAAAGATGACAGACCATTTTTGTCAAAATAACGAATCGGGGGCTATGCAAAACACCATTTACTGTTCAATGTGGCCTTGTAAATACATTGAAAGGTCAGATTTTAAAAGTTAAATGATCAATCTTGGTTTAAAATTATTTTTACAAATCTGGTTGTATGGCAATGAAGAATCTAATATTGTCAGAGAAAAAATGATAAAAAATGCGATGAAATTTAACAAAATTGTGGTCAATAAAGTCAAAACGAAGAATATAGGCTATGTGGGGGACCGCCATGTGTTCTATATTGCCGTTATAAACACATTTCAATTTTATATTATAAAAGATCATTGGTCAAACTGTGTCCTAATTATTTTAATATAGCTGATGTTTGCCGGAAATTTTCTAGAATTGTTTGTGAAAATCCGTGAAAAAATGAGATGAATTTTAAAAAAAGATGACGGCCATTTTGGTCAAAATAACAAATAGGGGCTATGCAAAACATCAATTACTGTTAAATATTGCTGTTATAAACACATTGAAAGGTCAGATTGTAAAAGATAAATGATCAATCTTGGTTTAAATTATTTGTACAAACCTGTTGTATGCAATGAAGAATCTAATATTGTCAGAGAAAAAAATGATAAAAAATGCGATGAAATTTAACAAAATTGTGGTCAATAAAGTCAAAACGAAGAATATAGGCTATGTGGGGGACCGACATGTGTTCTATATTGCCGTTATAAACACATTTCAATGTTATATTATAAAAGATCATTGGTCAAACTTTGTTCTATAAATTATTTTAATATAGCTGATGTTTGCCTGGAAATGTTCTAGAATTGTTTGTGAAAATCCGTGAAAAAATTAGATGAATTTTAAAAAAGATGACGGCCATTTTGTCAAAATAACAAATAGGGGCTATGCAAAACATCAATTACTGTTAAATATTGCTGTTATAAACACATTCAAAGGTCAGATTGTAAATGTTAAATGATCAATCTTGGTTTAAATTATTTTTACAAAACCTGTTTGTATTCAATGGAGAATCTAATATTGTCTGAGAAAAAATGCGATGAAATTTTAAAAAAATGGCGGACATTTAGAAAAATAACGAATCGGGTTTATACAAAACATTATTTTGCGGTTCTATAGGTTGCCAATATATATACATTTAAAGGTCAGATTGATAATGTTGAATGATCAATGTTGGTTTAAATTATTTATCACAAACCTGTTGTATGCCGAGATTCACCTAGAAATTGTTTTGAGAAAAACTGAGAAAAACGCTGGATAAATTTTAACAAAGGGCGACCAATTAATGAAAATTATGGGTACCTAGATTTGTGTGTAACTTTCCAACAATTAATTCATGATATAAGGTTTTTAATCAATGAAATATATCCCTGTTTTAACAACGAAGGCAAAGTGTATAATCATTATTCAATGTTAATTTATTTCAGAATGGGCAAACTTCATGGCAGCAGAAGGGGACGAATTGGCAGGAGGCCAAAGAAAACGAAAAACAAATGCACTCCTTTAGCAAAGAAAGCTAGGAAATCAATAATTATATGATATACAGATATTAATATTAAAACATTGGTACATGTATATACGTAACATGTATTAAAATATTGGTATATGAATGAAAGTGAAAGTTAACCCTTTCTCAGATAAAACAAATCTGCAGTAGACGACCTAGAACATCATAGACAGTTAAAAACATGTAGCAACAAAAGGAAAATTATGAACAATTGCTCCTTTTGTCTGCAATGTTTTTAACTGTCTATGATGTTCTAGGTCGTCTACTGCAGATTTGTTTTATCTGAGAAAGGGTTAACTTTCACTTTCATTCATATACCAATATTTTAATACATGTTACGTATATACATGTACCAATGTTTTAATATTATACTGTATATCATATAATTATTGATTTCCTAGCTTTCTTTGCTAAAGGAGTGCATTTGTTTTTCGTTTTCTTTGGCCTCCTGCCAATTCGTCCCCTTCTGCTGCCATGAAGTTTGCCCATTCTGAAATATAATTAACATTGAATAATGATTATACACTTTGCCTTCGTTGTTAAAACAGGGATATATTTCATTGATTAAAAACCTTTATATCATGAATTAATTGTTGGAAAGTTACACACAAATCTAGGTACCCATAATTTTCATTAATTGGTCGCCCTTTGTTAAAATTTATCCGCGTTTTTCTCAGTTTTTCTCAAACAATTCTAGGTGAATCTCGGCATACAACAGGTTTGTGAAAATAATTTAAACCAACATTGATCATTCAACATTATCAATCTGACCTTTAAAGGTATATATATTGGCAATATAGAACCGCAAATAATGTTTTGTATAAACCCGATTCGTTATTTTTCTAAATGTCCGCCATTTTTTTAAAATTTCATCGCATTTTTCTCAGACAATATTAGATTCTCCATTGAATACAAACAGGTTTGTAAAAATAATTTAAACCAAGATTGATCATTTAACATTTACAATCTGACCTTTGAATGTGTTTTATAACAGCAATATTTAACAGTAATTGATGTTTTGCATAGCCCCTATTTGTTATTTTTGACAAAATGGCCGTCATCTTTTTAAAATTCATCTAATTTTTTCACGGATTTTCACAAACAATTCTAGAACATTTCCGGCAAACATCAGCTATATTAAAATAATTTATAGAACAAAGTTTGACCAATGATCTTTTATAATATAACATTGAAATGTGTTTTATAACGGCAATATAGAACACATGTCGGTCTCCCCCACATAGCCTATATTCTTCGTTTTGACTTTATTGACCACAATTTTGTTAAATTTCATCGCATTTTTTATCATTTTTTCTCTGACAATATTAGATTCTTCATTGCATACAACAGGTTTGGTACAAATAATTTAAACCAAGATTGATCATTTATCTTTACAATCTGACCTTTCAATGTGTTTTATAACAGCAATATTTAACAGTAATTGATGTTTTGCATAGCCCCTATTTGTTATTTTGACAAAATGGCCGTCATCTTTTTTAAAATTCATCTCATTTTTTCACGGATTTTCACAAACAATTCTAGAAAATTTCCGGCAAACATCAGCTATATTAAAATAATTAGGACACAGTTTGACCAATGATCTTTTATAATATAAAATTGAAATGTGTTTTATAACGGCAATATAGAACACATGGCGGTCCCCCACATAGCCTAATATTCTTCCGTTTTGACTTTATGACCACAATTTTGTTAAATTTCATCGCATTTTTTATCATTTTTTCTCTGACAATATTAGATTCTTCATTGCATACCAACCCAGATTTGTAAAAATAATTTAACCAAGATTGATCATTTAACTTTTAAAATCTGACCTTTCAATGTATTTACAAAGGCACATTGAACAGTAAATGGTGTTTTGCATAGCCCCGATTCGTTATTTTGACAAAATGGTCGTCATCTTTGTTTAAAATTCATCGCATTTTTTCACAAGTTTTCACAAACAATTCTAGAAAATTTCCGGCAAACATCAGCTATATTAAAATAATAAGGGACACAGTTTGGCCAATGATCTTTTATAATATAACATTGAAATGTGTTTATAACGGCAATATAGAAACACATGGCGGTCCCCCACATAAGCCTATATTCTTCGTTTTGACTTTATTGACCACAATTTTGTTAAATTTCATCGCATTTTTTATCATTTTTTATCTGACAATATTAGATTATTCATTGCATACAACAGGGTTTGTAAAAATAATTTAAACCAAGATTGATCATTTAACTTTTACAATCTGACCCTTTCAATGTATTTACAAAGGCCACATTGAACAGTAAATGGTGTTTTGCATAGCCCCGATTCGTTATTTTGACAAAATGGTCGTCATCTTTTTTAAAATTCATCGCATTTTTTTCACAAGTTTTCACAAACAATTCAAGACAATAATTTCCGGCAAACATCAGCTATATTAAAATAATAAGGACACAGTTTGGCAATGATCTTTTATAATATAACATTGAAATGTGTTTCTAACGGCAATATAGAACACATGGCGGTCCCCCACATAGCCTATATTCTTCGTTTTGAATTTTTTGACCACAATTTTGTGGAAAATATCGACTTCAAAAACTCATTGCAATAACTATCATTTTTTGTTTAACATACAAGCTCAAAGTTAACGTAAATGTAAGAAAAAAAAGATAGAAATTATGTTATGTACTTACATTCTCGGTTATTCCTTTTAAACTTATTAATTTAATAAAACATCCGTCTATCTACATCGATAGCCATCGCGGAAATGAATGTACGAAGTGGATAATGACCAGAGGGGCTAATGACCGCTTTTCTTACAGCGAGGCGAAGATAACGGAGCTTATCGATTCGCTTCATATCCCTGTTAATATAGTTGTCCCTGATTATAAATCAAGATTAAGCAAAGAAAACTCAATATGTCACATAAGTGACAGGGCATTTTCTATGCATATGTTGAAGTTGTACCTGTGGTTTAGGAGAAGATGGTGTTTGAAGCTAAAATTTAACAACGGACAACGGACAGAGAGTGATCAGAATAGATCACCTTGAGTCTTTGGGCTCAGGTGATCTAAACAAGAGGGCCCATAAATGGCCCTGGATCGCTCACCTGATTTTTCACTTTAGCCATGTAAGCCCCCGCCCCCCTGGCGGCCATAGTTTCTAACCAATCAACTTGGCTTGAATAACCAATCAACTTGGCTTGAAGGAATTTGATAGAGGTGGTCACCTAGGAACATTTCTACAAAATTATTTGAAAAAACGGCCTGACACTTTCGAAGGAGAAAGATTTTTTTAAGTTTTCACCATAGCCATATAAGGCAAAATAGCCCCCCCTGGTGGCCATGTTTTTTCACCAATCAACATGGCTGAAGGAATCTGATAATTATTGAAAATCTGGAGGAGAGAAGATTTTTTAAGTTTTCACTATAGCCATATAAAGCCAAAATAGCCCTGCCCACTGGCGGCCATGTTTTTTGACCAATCAACATGGCTTGAAGGAATCTGATAATTAATTTGAAAATCTGCCAATCAGAATTCTGCATGGATCCCAAAGATTAGAAGGAATTCTGGTAAGGTCATTCAGGAGGATGCTTTCTGTGAAGTTTCATCTCAATTGACCCACTGGTTACTGAGGAGAAGATGTTGACTACCCTCGCACAGACAGACAAAAGGCGATCACAATAACTCACCTTGAGCAAAGCTCAGGTGTGCTAAAAGGGGCCATTATTCTAACAAAGCCTTCACAGTTTTTATGTACCATTGTCTTTTGATGGAGAAGATAATGGTAAATAAGTATTGTATGTTTAAAGGAAATTTTTACCGAAATTTTAAGTAAACAAAGGCCCAAGAGGGCCAGTATCGCTTCACAGCTATTAGGTAAAAATAAAATCTCCAACAGCCATATAAGGCAAAATAGCCCCCGCCTCTGGCGGCCATGTTTTTCGACCAATCAACATGACTTGAAGGAATCTGATAGAGGGTCTCCCAAGGAACATTTCTAGCAAAATAAT
The DNA here is from genome assembly GCA_031761405.1 of Serripes groenlandicus. Classification (NCBI taxonomy): domain Eukaryota; kingdom Metazoa; phylum Mollusca; class Bivalvia; order Cardiida; family Cardiidae; genus Serripes; species Serripes groenlandicus. Next base: position 38,563,922 of record JASEVX010000011.1, read on the forward strand.
TTGAAAATTGGCCAGACACTTTCGGAGGAGAAGATTTTTTAGTTTTCACAATAGCCATATAAGGCAAAATAGCGCCGCCTCTGGTGGCCATGTTTATCGACCAATTAACATGGCTATAAGGAATCTGATAGAGGGTTTTCTACAAAAAAATATTGAAAATTGGCCAAACACTTTCGGAGAAGATTTTTCAAGTTTTTACTATAGCAATATAAGGCAAAATAGCCCCCGCCCCCTGGCGGTCATGTTTTTACGACCAATCAACTTGGCTTGAAGGAATCTGATAGAGGTAACCAAGGAACATTTTTACAAAATTATTTGAAAATCGGCCTAACACTTTCGGAGGAAAAGATTCTTTAAGATTTCACTATAGCCATACAAGGCAAAATAGCCCCGCCCTCTGGCGGCCATGTTTTTTCAACCAATCTACATGGCTTGAAGGAATCAAATAGAGGGTCTCCCAAAGAACATTTCTACAAAAAAAATTGAAAATTGGAGAAGATTTGTTCACTATAGCCATATAAGGCCAAATAGCCCGCCCACTGGCGGCTCTGCTTTTCGACCAATCACCTTGGCTTGAAGGAATCTGATAGAGGGTCAACCAAGGAACATTTCTACAAAATTATTTTGAAAATCAGCCTGACACTTTTGAAGAGAAGATTTTTTGAGTTTACACTATTTTTTTTCTTTCTGTTGCCATGGAAACCAGAATTTTGCATGGATCCAAAAATGTTGAGAGGAATTTAGCAGAGGGACATTTAGAGGATGCTTCTATGAAGTTTCATCGCGAATTGGCCAAGTGGTTATGGAGGAGAAGTCGTTTAACAGCAAAAAGTTAATGAGACGCACGCACAATGGACAATTCGCCATGACATAAGCTTGGAGATAATCAAGAGCTGTCGTGAGGACAGCGCGCTCGACTATTCCACCGCTTATTTAAGTTACTCGAGATAATGGACTCTAATGTAGTTGCATGCAAAACATTAACCACAATTTCTTATGTGGGTGATAATTTGCATTATATGCAGGATAGTGTTATTTAACATGATTATTTTGTGTGGTTAGATAGGGTTGTATAACCTTTCAATGGAATGCATCAAGTAGTTACTAAGATATGGTACTCTTAATGTAGTTGCACGCAAACCTTTAACCATAATTTCTAAGTAAATAAAAAAGGGCAACAATTTGCACCATATACAGGATAGAGTTATCTTAATTGGTTGTGTTTATAGTTGTGCAATTGGGAAAAGGTTGTATAAAGTTTCAATACAATTTTTCAAGTTGTTACTGAGATTACACTCTAAATGTAGTTGCAAAACGTTAAGCAGAATTTCTAAGTCCAAAAAGGTCCATAACTTGCATAAAATGCTGGATAGAGTAATCATACTTGATTGTTTACATAGATGCGATGGTTGGTAAGGGCTGTATAAAGTTTCAATGCAATGCATCAAGTAATTACTAAGAGATGGTCTCTTATGTAGTTGCATGCAAAACTGTTAACCAGAATTTATAAGTCCAAAAAGGCCATAACTTGCATAAAATGCAGGATAGAGTTATCATACTTGATATTCTACACAGGTGTGATAGTTGGGTAAGGGTTGTAGAAAGTTCTAATGCAATGCATCAAGTAAATACTGAGATATGGACTCTTAATTTAGTTGCACGCAAAACTTTAACCAGAATTTCTAAGTAAAAAAAATGCCATAACTTGCATAAAATGCAGGATCGAGTTATCTAACTTGATAATCTACTAGGATGTGATAGTTGGGTAGGGTTGTATACAAGTTTCAATGCATATGCATCAGTATATACTGAGACGTGGACTCTTAATTTAGTTGCACGCAAAACTTGTAACCAGTGTTTCTAAGTAAAAAAAGGGCCATAACTTGCATAAAATGCAGAATAGAGTTATCATACTTGATAGTCTACACAGGTGTAATAGTTGGGTAGTGTTGTAGAAAGTTTCAATGCAATGCATCAAGTAAATACTGAGATATGGACTCTTAATTTAGTTGCACGCAAAACTTTAACCCAGAATTTCTAAGTAAAAAAAAGTGCCATAACTTGCCTAAAATGCAGGATAGAGTTATAACACTTGTTAATCTACATAGGTGTACTAGTTGGGTAGGGTTGTATAAGGTTCAATGCAATGCATCAAGTATATACTGAGATAATGGACTCTTAATTTAGTTGCACGCAAAACTTTAACCAGAATTTCTAAGTAAAAAAAGGGCCACTAACTTGCATAAAATGCAGGATAGAGGTTATCTTAGATGATAATCTACACAGGTGTGATAGTTGGTAGGGTTGTAGAAAGTTTCAATGCAATGCATCAAGTAAATACTGAGATATTGTACTCTTAATTTAGTTGCACGCAAAGCTATAACCAGAATTTCTAAGTAAAAAAAGGGCCATAACTTGCATAAAATGCTAGAATAGAGTTATCTAACTTGATAATCTACATAGAGGTGTGATAGTTGGGTAGTGCGTATAAAGTTTCAATGCAATGCATCGATCAAATACTGAGATATGGACTCTTTACTTTAGTTGCACGCAAAACTTTAACCAGAAATTTCTACAGTAAAAAAGGGCCATAACTTGCATAAAATGCAGGATAGAGTTATCTAACTTGTATAATCTACATTGGTGTGATAGTTTGGTAGTGTTGTAGAAAGTTTCAATGCAATACATGTAGTATTTAAGAACTTGCATGCAAAACCTAACCAAAGTGTGACGTGGACGCCTAGACGCGACGCCGACGCCGACGCCAGGGTGAGTAGTATAGCTCTCATATTCTTCGAATAGTCGAGCTAAAAAGGGCTAAAATACGTTACAAAAACAATGACAGAGGTATGTGTTCTTGGTCTATGGATGGAGGTTAATGATGAGAACAAGTGTTGTAATTTAAAAGCAATATCACTTAATGGTTTGAAAAAATTGAGAGGTGGAACAAAATAAACATCATGATGACACCAACATCAATGCTGAACGCCAAAAAGATGATCTATGTATTGAATAAAAATAATGTAGAAGGAACCATGAGACACTGAATTGCTAATAGTAATATTGATTTTTTTTAATTTCCAACAGAGTATAAGTCTTTTAATATGTAGACATTATAAAATTATTTCCTGCAAAGGTATCAGAAATAACACAAGACGATTTTCAAAAACTCACGTTGTTGATTCTTATCCCATAATTCACTTCAGCTGACACTGATTCCTCTGCTGCTCCATTTTTAACAGGTCTATCGTCTTCCCATCTACAATATCTATACAAAGACTGACATGTCTTTGTGGCGAATTCTTTCTGTAGCATGTCCAAGGAGACCCTTTGAAGGTCACCACATGTGTAGGACCTTCATGGCTTCAAAACTCTGTAGTGAGTGACCAACCAACACCTGTTATAATGATATAAAGAAACACATTTACATAATCAAAATTTAATACTATTTTAAATCTTACCCTCACAGCACATTACTTTGAAAAATATACTGTCCAAATAAGGAAATCTCTCTGAATGAAATGTAATTATTGAATTGGAGTTAAAAACCATTATCGTTAAAAACCATTGTCAATTAAATATTACAAGCACTTTTTCACATTATGACAATGTTTTTAGAATGATTGATCACAGATGTATAATGTTTGCTAATGAAGTGGTTTTGGTGTGGATGCGTTTTATCCCCTTTCTCCATATAGATGCATTGTGACACTATCACATCTGCAGCAGATGAGCTTTTGGAACCATTGTGACAAAAGGAAAATTAGCTCAAAACGAGCAATTACTCCTTTTGCCACAATGTTTTTTTTCCTTTGTTTTCAGTTATTAAACTTTCATTTATAGAGATTTTCTGTGTTTTTGCCTAGGTGTTTTCAAAGTCAGTCAGCTGAAGATGTTGCGTATGTGGGAAAAGGATTAAATGAATCAAGATTGCATCTGTGTCAACCTACAAGAAGATACTCAATTACCTTGATGTGTGAAATGAATATGTTTCCAGGAAGCATATAGTCATTTGACTAATTGATTGATTGATTGGAGTTTTACGCAGTTTTTCACACACACACTTACTCATGTGTTTCCTGGCTATCTCACACCTAGATACTACTACACAGCCGTCTTTCCAACAGGCACTCGTATACTCTTTTTCACATACTGTCAGCCCATTGGTGGAAGACGAATGAAGCTTGTCACAGTGACTATTGTCAAATGTCGGAAAGATGTTGGCTGAGCTGAATTCAAACTCACAACTCTGGATTGACAGCCTGACTTGCTACCAATCTGAGCTACTGGAGGCTCGGCAATGTATCAAGAATAATAAATATTTATCCCTTTACCACATGTGAAAACAATTGGAACAAATCTGCAAAATCACTAAAAATGAGGGTTGAATTACTGAAAAAAGTCGAAAACATTTGGCAAATCAAGAAATTGCTCATTTTAAACAATTTCTCCTTTTGGCACAAAGTTTTCAAAAGACGTCTGCTGCAGAGGCGTCATAAAGCGCCTACATGTGGATAAAGGGCTATATCATTTAGCACAATTACTGGTAAGTTGAATGGTACATGACACAGTTGATGAGTGAGTTTAACTATTTCCCACAAAGCAGATGCATTTTGTTGACTCCTCACAGAGACAACTTTTCCCACAAAGACAATTCTTCAGCACACCCCACAACATAGCGTTTTGTTATTTACAAAATGTAATAAAAAGAGAAAGAAAGATACTAAATGGAAAATTACCAAAATACTCCTCCTAAAAAAAAACTGTAAATTCCACCTGGTATATTCCCTTTTACTGACTGTGGTTTCATGAACTCATCCACTATATCATTGGGTAAGTGAAACTGACCATTTGGTTTGGCTTTCCTTGTGACATTTTTGCAAGAAGAATATTTGAAGCTGAAAAAGAAAACAATGATCTATATTGCTGCAAAATTCCAAGAAAGTTGTAAGCACAAATGGTCCAAAATCGTTATATTTTATACTTATTCTAATTAATCACAATACGTCAATATATATGTAACGGAATGTTGTAGAAGGTCGTATAAGTCTTGTTTTTCATTATTTCATAGAAAATAAGCAGTTAAAAAAATGTCCGCCTCCGTGTTTTCCCCGTTAAAAATACCGTCGATTTTGCATCTTGCTCGATTGAATTTTGTGGATTCAATTCGGCATTTTCTAACACTATCGACTCATTACTTTCATGTATGCGTGAGTGTAAGGAACGGACACCTCTGCAAAGGAGATTGTCAATTCGGTTTTATTGATCACATGATAAATTACTCAGCGATATTTTTAGATTTACTGGGTTACTAACCCAGTAAGATTTTACAATGCATAATAACGAAAAAATCTCCGCAATATTAATAGTGTGCATATATTGTAGTACATCAGTCAGCAAATCTCAATGCCTTACATGCAAAAACTATCAAGGGTAATAGCAATTTTTAACAATTTTCTTTTTTTTTCTCGTTTTTCTCATATGGGATTCAGTCCCTTAAAAATAAAAAGGCCAAGACAGACAAGACAGATTGATGAACATATTGTATTTTTGCAGTCAGATGGTATTTCCTGGGTTAGTTACTTACCAGAACTACTGGTCTGTTTATAAATCCTGAAATCAGTGAGTCAGTCATTAATGCTAACCTCACGATCCTAAGCGCCCTTTTTTAAGTCTTTGAAATGACATGACCAGGGATTAGATAAGAGACCACTGCATCCCAGACAGATGCTCTATCACTACACTACAAAGGCAGTGACAGATGACATCAGAAATGAGTTCTAACTACAAATGCTTTACAGACAGGGCCTTACAAACAGAACACATCATGACATTAACCCTTTCCCCTCATTTGGACGCTTTCTGACGCCTTCAGCAAAACATTGTGACAATATGTACAAGCAATTTCTCTTTTGTCAGTCAATGTCTATTCAATTATTGTACTTTCATTTAAAGGGAGTTTATAATTTTTCCGGGTATGTTTTGAAAGTCGTATGTCTGCAGATTGGTTGTACGTGGGGAAAGGGTTAAGCAAGACTTCAGATTAAATTTTGAAATGTTGTACTGTTCACAAATGGATTGATAGTGAGAATGGCAAATCTTAAAAGTAAACAAAAGAAGCAATTTGAAAACCTCAATACGAGAAAATGTTATTTTATCTTAAGCTTTGACCCCTGAATAGGTCTTTTGCCTTCAAGCTATAGAACAGTTTTGACAGCTGTCTACAACAGGTGACAGTCCACAGCTTCAATTGGGGGTCTTATTTCTTCTGCTTAAAGTGAAGACTGTAAGTGAGTCTGTGTATATGTACAGTCCACATGTCTTCACTGGCCACCACTATATATGTATTACTAAACAGACCTGATCTTCGGCACTAGGTGCAAGGCCTTTTCTGGGTTTAAAAAAATGTTAACTATCGATTTTTCGCCAAATTTGAAAAGTGTTCGCCATTTTTTGGACATGAGGAGCCCACCATTAATTTGCCTTGAAAAGCCAATATTAAACAAATTGCAATCAAATGTTTCCTTTTTTTTGTCTCTTTTAATAGGACTTTCGAACCAATAATCAAATTTATAGATATATGCTTCACTGTCTGTCAAGTCAAGTGATAGATTTAAGTTTGACCTAAAAGTCACCTTAAAAGCCAGATAAGATAGAATTCTGTTATTAAATTGGTAAACAATTGTGAATTCTGTGAAGAGAAAAATGTAAGTTGAATTACAATGACAGGCTGATCTTGAACCAACATTGTGTAGAAATGCCCAATTTGTACCTTTTCCCATGCACTGGATCTCTTGACCGTTATTGAATAAACCTGATAATGTGCATTTATTTACCTAAACCTGCAGAGGCACAGACCCAGTCTGAGTAAATATCTCCTCTCTAAGTGATGTCGCAAATTCAGAAGGCTGTTGCCCCTGTGTCAGCTAGTAATTCTGTACAATCCACCAACATCTCATCACAACGTGACTGCTTCAATGTCTCATGGAGAGTAACTGAATTGATACAACAACTTTGTTACAGACAGAGTTTCTAGATAAACAGAGTGTGCTCAGCAGAGTTGTACAGATTTCAACACTAGTCAATACTTTCACTCACAAATATCAAGATTTTACAAATATTTGCCTTCAAGCTTTGAGGTCGTCTGCTGCAGATTTCATGTTTGTCAGAGAAGTTTTGTTCCATTTTATTTTGTCACTTCGCAGCTACAGATGTAAACAGAACTAGTTTAATTTGCAAAGTAGAAAACATTTGTGAAAATGCTCATATTCAATGTTTCTAGGTTTATATAAAACTGTGTCTAAATGTAATCATTTACAAAACAACCCTGAGGACAGTTTGGGCGCTATTGAGTTTGTTTTCAACCTGACATACCCATATTTCGAACGATGGCCTATATATCATCAAGAAAATCATTCTGACAAAATTTAACATGCTAAAGCTAAAAATACTGGCTTCCAGATTGTTAACAAGATTTTCTCTTAAATTTGGCCTAATGACCTAGTTTTTGACCATACATTACCCATATTAAAATCTAGCATTGATATAAAACAAACTCCAATTCAGACAAAGTTTCAACATGCCTCAAGTTAGAAATACGGCTTCTGGATTGTTTACACGATTTTCCTTCAATGTTCCTAATGAGCTTAGTGTTTTGGCCCAACATGGCCCATATTCTAAAATTGCGCTAGACATCATCAAAACAACAGACTGACCAAAGACATTTATTCTGACAAAATTTTAACATCATCGTTACATGCTCAAGTTTAAAATGAGGCCTTCCATAGTGTCAATACCAATTTTCTTTAATTTGCCTTGTGACATCATTTCAGTCTGGATATGACCCCTTATTCAACTTGGTCTAAACTATCATCAAGACAAACAGTCTTTCCAAGTTTCAAGCTGCTGAAGCAAAAACATGCAGTCACTGAGATACTAACAAGATATTTCTCAAATTTGGCCTAGTGCCTTAGTTTTTAACAGGACCATGACTTCTGGGATTTAGCCTAGATATCATCAAGACATTCGGTTCTGACAAAGTTTTAACATGCTCAAGTTAACAAGACTGCCAGAAGGGCCAGTATCGCTCCATGGCCATTAGGCAGAAATTACATCTCAAACAAGCCCCGCCCCCCTGATGGCCATGTTTTTGGACCAATCACCATGGCTTGAAGGAATCTCATAGAGGACTCACACTAGGAACATTTCTACAACATTATTTGAAAAGTCAGCACGACACTTTGCGGACAAGAAATTTTTTTAAGTTTTCATTATAGCCATATAAGGCAAAATAGCCTCACCCCCCTGTCAGCAGTTTTTGACCAATCCACATGGCTTGAAGGACTCTGATAGAAGGTCACCCTAGGAAAAATTCTACAAAATTATTTGAAAATCGGGCCTGACACATTCGGAGGAGAAGATTTTTTAAGTTTTCACTATAGCCATATTATAAGTAAAAAAAGGCGGCCATGTTTTTCGACAAATCTATATGGCTTGAAGGAATCTGATAGAGGATCACCTAAGGAACATTTCTACTAAAATTTTTAAACAATCGGACCTGACAGTTTTGGAGAAAATATTTTTTAAGTTTCCACTATAGCCACTTGGCGGCCATGTTCTTCGACAAATCAACATGGCTTAAAGGGAATCTGATAGAGGGTCTACCAACGAACATTTACTACAAAAAAAATATTGAACATTTGTTTTTGGAGAGAGAAGGATTTTTTAAGTTTGCACTATAGCTATATAAGGCAAAACAGCCCCAAGAAGATTTTTTGAGATTTACACTATTTTTTTCTTTTCGGTTGCCATGGAAACCAGAATGTTTGCATGGATCCAAAACATTTAAGAAATTTAGGAGAAGACATTGAGAGAGGATGCTTCCTATGAAGTATCAGTGCCAAGTGGTTAGGAAATGAAGTTGTTCGAAGCAAAACATTTAACGCAGCATGCACAGACAATTCGCCATGACATAAGTGCCAGCGGAGGCTACAAAATGGCAGCCAACAGATTGTTAACCCAGTATTCCATTCCATTTAGACCTTGTGATCTAATTTTTGACCTGACATGAGTCATATTCCTAACTTGGCCTAGAAATTAGCAAGATTAAA
>JASEVX010000011.1:38573231-38676597 GCA_031761405.1 Serripes groenlandicus
GTTCATGAAACCACAGTCAGTAAAGGATATACCAGGTGAGATTTACAGTTTTTTTTTTAGGAGGAGTATTTTGGTAATTTTCCCATTAGTATCTTTCTTTTCTTTTTTATTACATTTGTAAATAACAAAACGCTATGTTGTGGGTGTGCTGAAGAATTGTCTTTGTGGGAAAAGTTGTCTGCTGTGGAGTCAACAAAATGCATCTGCTTTGTGGGAAAAGTTAAACTCACTCATCAACTGTGTCATGTACCATTCAACTACCAGTAATTGTGCTAAATGATATAGCCCTTTACCACATGTAGGCGCTTTATGACGCCTCTGCAGCAGACGTCTTTTGAAAACTTTGTGCCAAAAGGAGAAATTGTTTAAAATGAGCAATTTCTTGATTTGCCAAAATGTTTTCGACTTTTTTCAGTAATTCAACCTTCATTTTTAGTGATTTTGCAGATTTGTTCCAATTGTTTTCATGTGGTAAAGGGATAAATATTTATTATTCTTGATACAATGCCGAGCCCCAGTAGCTCAGTTGGTAGCAAGTCAGGCTGTCAATCCAAGGTTGTGAGTTTGAATTCAGCTCAGCCAACATTCTTTCCGACATTTGACAATAGTCACTGTGACAAGCTTCATTCGTCTTCCACCAATGGGCTGACAGTATGTGAAAAAGTATACAGTTGCTTGGAAAGACGGCTGTGTGTAGTACTGGTGTGAGATAGCCAGGAAACACATGAGTAAGTGTGGTGTGAAAAACTGCGTAAAACTCCAATCAATCAATCAATTAGTCAATGATATAATGCTTCCTGGAAACATATTCATTTCACACATCAAGGTTATGAGTATTTCTTGTAGGTTGACACAGGATGCAATCTTGATTCATTAATCCTTTCCCACATACAGCAAATCTTCAGCTGACGACTTTGAAAACACCTAGGCAAAAACACAGAAAATCTCTATAAATGAAAGTTTAATAACTGAAAAAAAGGAAAAAAACATTGTGGCAAAAGGAGTAATTGCTCGTTTTGAGCTAATTTTCCTTTTGTCACAATGGTTCCAAAAGTCATCTGCTGCAGATGTGATAGTGTCACAATGCATCTATATGGAGGAAAGGGATAAACGCATCCACACCAAAACCACTTCATTAGCAAAATTATACATCTGTGATCACTCATTCTAAAAACATTGTCATAAATGGAAAAAGTGCTTGTAATATTTAATTGACAATGGTTTTAACGATAATGGTTTTTAACTCCAATTCAATAATTACATTTCATTCAGAGAGATTTCCTTTATTTTGGACAGTATATTTTTCAAAGTAATGTGCTGTGAGGGTAAGATTAAATAGTATTAAATTTTGATTATGTAATGTGTTTCTTTATATCATTATAAAGGTGTTGGTTGGTCACTCACTAAGAGGTTTGAAGCCATGAAGGTCCTCACATGTGGTGACCTTCAAAGGGTCTCCTTGGACATGCTACAGAAAGAATTCGGCCCAAAGACAGGTCAGTCTTTGTATAGATATTGTAGAGGGGAAGACGATAGACCTGTTAAAATGGAGCAGCAGAGGAAATCAGTGTCAGCTGAAGTGAATTATGGGATAAGATTCAACAACGTGAGTTTTTGAAAATCGTTTGTGTTATTTCTGATACCTTTGCAGGAAATAATTTTATAATGTCTACATATTAAAAGACTTATACTCTGTTGGAAATTAAAAAAAATCAATATTACTATTAGCAATTCAGTGTCTCATGGTTCTCTCTACATTATTTTATTCAATACATAGATCATCTTTTTGGCGTCAGCATTGATGTTGGTGTCACATTGATGTTTTTTTGTTCCACCTCAATTTTTTTCAAAACCATTAAGTGATATTGCTTTTAAATTACAACACTTGTTCCTCATCATTACCTCCATCCATAGACAAGAACACATACCTCTGTCATTGTTTTTGTAAGTATTTTAGCCCTTTTTAGCTCGACTATTCGAAGAATATGAGAGCTATACTACTCACCCTGGCGTCGGCGTCGGCGTCGGCGTCGGCGTCCACGTCACACTTTGGTTAAGGTTTTGCATGCAAGTTCTTAAATACTACATGTATTGCATTGAAACTTTCTACAACCCTACCAAACTATCACACCAATGTAGATTATCAAGTTAGATAACTCTATCCTGCATTTTATGCAAGTTATGGCCCTTTTTTACTTAGAAATTCTGGTTAAAGTTTTGCGTGCAACTAAAGTAAGAGTCCATATCTCAGTATTTGATCGATGCATTGCATTGAAACTTTATACAGCACTACCCAACTATCACACCTATGTAGATTATCAAGTTAGATAACTCTATTCTGCATTTTATGCAAGTTATGGCCCTTTTTTTACTTAGAAATTCTGGTTAAAGCTTTGCGTGCAACTAAATTAAGAGTCAATATCTCAGTATTTACTTGATGCATTGCATTGAAACTTTCTACAACCCTACCCAACTATCACACCTGTGTAGATTATCATCTAAGATAACTCTATCCTGCATTTTATGCAAGTTATGGCCCTTTTTTTACTTAGAAATTCTGGTTAAAGTTTTGCGTGCAACTAAATTAAGAGTCCATATCTCAGTATATACTTGATGCATTGCATTGAACCTTTATACAACCCTACCCAACTATTACACCTATGTAGATTAACAAGTTAGATAACTCTATCCTGCATTTTAGGCAAGTTATGGCACTTTTTTTTACTTAGAAATTCTGGTTAAAGTTTTGCGTGCAACTAAATTAAGAGTCCATATCTCAGTATTTACTTGATGCATTGCATTGAAACTTTCTACAACACTACCCAACTATTACACCTGTGTAGACTATCAAGTATGATAACTCTATTCTGCATTTTATGCAAGTTATGGCCCTTTTTTTACTTAGAAACACTGGTTAAAGTTTTGCGTGCAACTAAATTAAGAGTCCACGTCTCAGTATATACTTGATGCATTGCATTGAAACTTTATACAACCCTACCCAACTATCACACCTATGTAGATTATCAAGTTAGATAACTCGATCCTGCATTTTATGCAAGTTATGGCATTTTTTTTACTTAGAAATTCTGGTTAAAGTTTTGCGTGCAACTAAATTAAGAGTCCATATCTCAGTATTTACTTGATGCATTGCATTAGAACTTTCTACAACCCTACCCAACTATCACACCTGTGTAGAATATCAAGTATGATAACTCTATCCTGCATTTTATGCAAGTTATGGCCTTTTTGGACTTATAAATTCTGGTTAAAGTTTTGCATGCAACTACATAAAGAGACCATCTCTTAGTAATTACTTGATGCATTGCATTGAAACTTTATACAGCCCTTACCAACCATCGCATCTATGTAAACAATCAAGTATGATTACTCTATCCAGCATTTTATGCAAGTTATGGACCTTTTTGGACTTAGAAATTCTGCTTAACGTTTTGCAACTACATTTAGAGTGTAATCTCAGTAACAACTTGAAAAATTGTATTGAAACTTTATACAACCTTTCCCAATTGCACAACTATAAACACAACCAATTAAGATAACTCTATCCTGTATATGGTGCAAATTGTTGCCCTTTTTTTTACTTAGAAATTATGGTTAAAGGTTTGCGTGCAACTACATTAAGAGTCCATATCTTAGTAACTACTTGATGCATTCCATTGAAAGGTTATACAACCCTATCTAACCACACAAAATAATCATGTTAAATAACACTATCCTGCATATAATGCAAATTATCACCCACTAAGAAATTGTGGTTAATGTTTTGCATGCAACTACATTAGAGTCCATTATCTCAGTAACTTAAATAAGCGGTGGAATAGTCGAGCGCGCTGTCCTCCGACAGCTCTTGTTTATCTCCAAGCTTATGTCATGGCGAATTGTCCATTGTGCGTGCGTCCATTAACTTTTTGCTTTAAACGACTTCTCCTCCATAACCACTTGGCCAATTCGGATGAAACTTCATAGGAAGCATCCTCTAAATGTCCTCTGCTAAATTCCTTCAACATTTTTGGATCCATGCAAAATTCTGGTTTCCATGGCAACAGAAAGAAAAAAAATAGTGTAAACTCAAAAAATCTTCTCCTTCAAAAGTGTCAGGCTGATTTTCAAATAATTTTGTAGAAATGTTCCTTGGTTGACCCTCTATCAGATTCCTTCAAGCCAAGGTGATTGGTCGAAAAGCAGAGCCGCCAGTGGGCGGGGCTATTTGGCCTTATATGGCTATAGTGAACAAATCTTCTCCAATTTTCAATTTTTTTTGTAGAAATGTTCTTTGGGAGACCCTCTATTTGATTCCTTCAAGCCATGTAGATTGGTTGAAAAAACATGGCCGCCAGAGGGCGGGGCTATTTTGCCTTGTATGGCTATAGTGAAATCTTAAAGAATCTTTTCCTCCGAAAGTGTTAGGCCGATTTTCAAATAATTTTGTAAAAATGTTCCTTGGTTACCTCTATCAGATTCCTTCAAGCCAAGTTGATTGGTCGTAAAAACATGACCGCCAGGGGGCGGGGCTATTTTGCCTTATATTGCTATAGTAAAAACTTGAAAAATCTTCTCCGAAAGTGTTTGGCCAATTTTCAATATTTTTTTGTAGAAAACCCTCTATCAGATTCCTTATAGCCATGTTAATTGGTCGATAAACATGGCCACCAGAGGGCGGCGCTATTTTGCCTTATATGGCTATTGTGAAAACCTAAAAAATCTTCTCCTCCGAAAGTGTCTGGCCAATTTTCAAATTATTTTGTAGAAATGTTCCTTGGGAGACCCTCTATCAGATTCCTTCAAGTCATGTTGATTGGTCGAAAAACATGGCCGCCAGAGGGCGGGGCTATTTTGCCTTATATGGCTGTTTGGAGATTTTATTTTTACCTAATAGCTGTGAAGCGATACTGGCCCTCTTGGGCCTTTGTTTACTTAAAATTTCGGTAAAAATTTCCTTTAAACATACAATACTTATTTACCATTATCTTCTCCATCAAAAGACAATGGTACATAAAACTGTGAAGGCTTTGTTAGAATAATGGCCCTTTTTAGCACACCTGAGCTTTGCTCAAGGTGAGTTATTGTGATCGCCTTTTGTCTGTCGTGCGAGGGTGTCAACATCTTCTCCTCAGTAACCAGTGGGTCAATTGAGATGAAACTTCACAGAAAGCATCCTCTGAATGACCTTACCAGAATTCCTTCTAATCTTTGGGATCCATGCAGAATTCTGATTGGCAGATTTTCAAATAATTATCAGATTCCTTCAAGCCATGTTGATTGGTCAAAAAACATGGCCGCCAGTGGGCAGGGCTATTTTGCTTTATATGGCTATAGTGAAAACTTAAAAAATCTTCTCCTCCAGATTTTCAAATAATTATCAGATTCCTTCAAGCCATGTTGATTGGTGAAAAAACATGGCCACCAGGGGGGGGCTATTTTGCCTTATATGGCTATGGTGAAAACTTAAAAAATCTTCTCCTTCGAAAGTGTCAGGCCGTTTTTTCAAATAATTTTGTAGAAATGTTCCTAGGGTGACCACCTCTATCAAATTCCTTCAAGCCAAGTTGATTGGTTATTCAAGCCAAGTTGATTGGTTAGAAACTATGGCCGCCAGGGGGGCGGGGCTTACATGGCTAAAGTGAAAAATCAGGTGAGCGATCCAGGGCCATTATGGCCCTCTTGTTTAGATCACCTGAGCCAAAGACTCAAGGTGATCTATTCTGATCACTCTCTGTCCGTTGTCCGTTGTTAAATTTTAGCTTCAAACACCATCTTCTCCTAAACCACAGGTACAACTTCAACCATATGCATAGAAAATGCCCTGTCACTTATTGTGACATATTGAGTTTCTTTGCTTAATCTTGATTTAATCAGGGACACTATATTACAGGGATATGAAGCGAATCGATAAGCTCCGTTATCTTCGCCTCGCTGTAAGAAAAGCGGTCATTAGCCCCTCTGGTCATTATCCACTTCGTACATTCATTTCCGCGATGGCTATCGATGTAGATAGACGGATGTTTTATTAAAATTAATAAGTTTAAAAAGGAATAACCGAGAATGTAAGTACATAACATAATTTCTATCTTTTTTTCTTACATTTACGTTAACTTTGAGCTTGTATTTAAACAAAAAATGATAGTTATTGCAATGAGTTTTTGAAGTCGATATTTTCCACAAAATTGTGGTCAAAAAATTCAAAACGAAGAATATAGGCTATGTGGGGGACCGCCATGTGTTCTATATTGCCGTTAGAAACACATTTCAATGTTATATTATAAAAGATCATTGGCCAAACTGTGTCCTTATTATTTTAATATAGCTGATGTTTGCCGGAAATTTTCTAGAATTGTTTGTGAAAACTTGTGAAAAAATGCGATGAATTTTAAAAAAGATGACGACCATTTTGTCAAAATAACGAATCGGGGCTATGCAAAACACCATTTACTGTTCAATGTGGCCTTTGTAAATACATTGAAAGGTCAGATTGTAAAAGTTAAATGATCAATCTTGGTTTAAATTATTTTTACAAACCTGTTGTATGCAATGAATAATCTAATATTGTCAGATAAAAAATGATAAAAAATGCGATGAAATTTAACAAAATTGTGGTCAATAAAGTCAAAACGAAGAATATAGGCTATGTGGGGGACCGCCATGTGTTCTATATTGCCGTTATAAACACATTTCAATGTTATATTATAAAAGATCATTGGCCAAACTGTGTCCTTATTATTTTAATATAGCTGATGTTTGCCGGAAATTTTCTAGAATTGTTTGTGAAAACTTGTGAAAAAATGCGATGAATTTTAAAAAAGATGACGACCATTTTGTCAAAATAACGAATCGGGGCTATGCAAAACACCATTTACTGTTCAATGTGGCCTTTGTAAATACATTGAAAGGTCAGATTTTAAAAGTTAAATGATCAATCTTGGTTTAAATTATTTTTACAAATCTGGTTGTATGCAATGAAGAATCTAATATTGTCAGAGAAAAAATGATAAAAAATGCGATGAAATTTAACAAAATTGTGGTCAATAAAGTCAAAACGAAGAATATAGGCTATGTGGGGGACCGCCATGTGTTCTATATTGCCGTTATAAACACATTTCAATTTTATATTATAAAAGATCATTGGTCAAACTGTGTCCTAATTATTTTAATATAGCTGATGTTTGCCGGAAATTTTCTAGAATTGTTTGTGAAAATCCGTGAAAAAATGAGATGAATTTTAAAAAAGATGACGGCCATTTTGTCAAAATAACAAATAGGGGCTATGCAAAACATCAATTACTGTTAAATATTGCTGTTATAAACACATTGAAAGGTCAGATTGTAAAAGATAAATGATCAATCTTGGTTTAAATTATTTGTACAAACCTGTTGTATGCAATGAAGAATCTAATATTGTCAGAGAAAAAATGATAAAAAATGCGATGAAATTTAACAAAATTGTGGTCAATAAAGTCAAAACGAAGAATATAGGCTATGTGGGGGACCGACATGTGTTCTATATTGCCGTTATAAACACATTTCAATGTTATATTATAAAAGATCATTGGTCAAACTTTGTTCTATAAATTATTTTAATATAGCTGATGTTTGCCGGAAATGTTCTAGAATTGTTTGTGAAAATCCGTGAAAAAATTAGATGAATTTTAAAAAAGATGACGGCCATTTTGTCAAAATAACAAATAGGGGCTATGCAAAACATCAATTACTGTTAAATATTGCTGTTATAAACACATTCAAAGGTCAGATTGTAAATGTTAAATGATCAATCTTGGTTTAAATTATTTTTACAAACCTGTTTGTATTCAATGGAGAATCTAATATTGTCTGAGAAAAAATGCGATGAAATTTTAAAAAAATGGCGGACATTTAGAAAAATAACGAATCGGGTTTATACAAAACATTATTTGCGGTTCTATATTGCCAATATATATACATTTAAAGGTCAGATTGATAATGTTGAATGATCAATGTTGGTTTAAATTATTTTCACAAACCTGTTGTATGCCGAGATTCACCTAGAATTGTTTGAGAAAAACTGAGAAAAACGCGGATAAATTTTAACAAAGGGCGACCAATTAATGAAAATTATGGGTACCTAGATTTGTGTGTAACTTTCCAACAATTAATTCATGATATAAGGTTTTTAATCAATGAAATATATCCCTGTTTTAACAACGAAGGCAAAGTGTATAATCATTATTCAATGTTAATTTATTTCAGAATGGGCAAACTTCATGGCAGCAGAAGGGGACGAATTGGCAGGAGGCCAAAGAAAACGAAAAACAAATGCACTCCTTTAGCAAAGAAAGCTAGGAAATCAATAATTATATGATATACAGTATAATATTAAAACATTGGTACATGTATATACGTAACATGTATTAAAATATTGGTATATGAATGAAAGTGAAAGTTAACCCTTTCTCAGATAAAACAAATCTGCAGTAGACGACCTAGAACATCATAGACAGTTAAAAACATTGTGACAAAAGGAGCCATTATGAACAATTTCTCCTTTTGTTGTACTGTTTTCAAAAGTCGTGTGCTGCATCCAAAAATGATTGTCAAGATTCTTGAGCATTTTTTTTCCTTTAAAAAAATGGTTTGCCCTTTTTTATTAAATCATAATTACATTTACAATCTTAGATATATTTGCAAAATGAATGGCCAAGTATGAATTCGAATTTGTCTGCTGCAGATGTTTGAATGTTGAGAAGGGTTATTAATAAGAGTTTAATTACCAATTAGCCCATTTCCCTGTATGAACAATGAAAGGGTTATAAAACCAATTAATTAGTATGTAACCAACACATATGGAACACGACAGGAACACGACAGGAAATGATTGCATAATGTTACATAACATAAGTCACCCTGCCATCTGGTCAGTGTGATATTATAGACCTCTTTAGAATTGCATATATTTTATTGTTTTGGGCCACCTCAATCAAGAGATAATCTTATGTTTTCAATAACAATCTGTTTTTCCATCAAACGATTTTTTAATAAAAAAATAATGTATTGTAATAACCAGTTATTGTTTTTATTTTGAAAAGATTAAAATACCACTTGACTAAGACTTCTTGATAAAAGAATAAATTATTTTACACAAATTTGAATCTTTTGTCTATATTTTGTGTCCCTGGTTACTGTAAAGAGCGCTAGCAAATCAACGAAAACAGCCGTATTTGCACGCAAGTAACCGTTATCATACGCAAGTGAACGTCGTTATCTATCGGAATGGGTAAATCAAAATGGCCGATACCTGTACGAAGCGAGGCCAACATATTACTGATAAGGCTGATAAAACCGCACGCGTTTCATATCCCTGTAATATAGTGTCCCTGATTTAATTGTTGAAAAGTGAAAGTCAATTTTATTTTAGCAATTATTACTTTTTCCCTCAAAAAATCTGTATCTGTATAACATTATTTATTGTACATAATTTTTAGCTAAATATAAATTTTATCTCTTTAGATACTTTATACTCTTTAGTACTTTAGAAATGAATAAGCTTTTCAAATACAATGTCATGCAAGCTTAGCATTTAAAATATTTATTCTAGGATATGGAAGCTCACAGATTTATACAAGATCTGTCAGAAGAGGTCTGCTCTAGACTACATAGTTTGCAGATGAAAGGGAAAACGATCACCTTGAAATTAATGATAAGAAGAGGGGATGCCCCAAAGGCGACATCAAAGTTTATGGGTAAGATTGCACTTTCAGCTCTACTCTCTGTCATTCAGTTTTTTCAATGATCGAATTGTCATTGTGACTGGCGTCATTTGTCTTTCACCATTGGGATCAATATGCCTTGGAATCAGGGTTGGCAAAGTATTAATCGCCCGGGTTTACCTGGGCTGGGCAATACTGGGTAATATGATTTTTAGCTTGACTTTTGAAAAAACGAGACCCTGGCGTCGGCGGTGGCGGCGTGGTCGTCCGGTTAATGTTTTTTGTTTAGCTCAGGTTTTTTTTTCTGTTTTCTATCAGTCGAGCGTCTGTGCCGTATGTGGTGCTCCTGTTACAATGTTAAAGTTTTGTTATTTTACTTTTTAGCTCGACTTTTGAAAAACGAGAGCTATTGTCATGACCCTGGCGTTGTCTGTTTTTTTTCTGTTTTCTCCCTATCAGTTGAGCGTCTGTGCCGTACGCGGTGCTCTTGTTTAAGCTTATTTTTACAAAGAATAGTTAAGACATGCTATGATTACATTGTATTATTGCTAATCAAACTGTTTAAAAAACACCCTTAGGGAAAATTGTAGGCAAAATTGTACAGATGAAAGGGCTAATTATTGTTAAATAAACATATTTGTTTGACATTTCCTAATCTGTATCATTAGTCATGTACATGTAAGTATCTATGAAGTTGTGAAAACACTTGTTTTACAATTTAACACAGTTTGGTTTTAACACATGATTTCATTAAACATGTTCAAGTTATATTCTTTGTACATCCTCAGTTATATAAAAAAAAAATCCAAATTGGATCTTTTGGTTTCATGTTTACAGTTTAACCAAATCAAACAGAATGAGAATCTACATGTATTAATTTTAAAGAAAGAACTGTTCACAATTATTCATGTGCATTCATGTACAAATAATGTATGATTTAGATTTTCTTGACCAATACTCACTCAGATACTGATTAATACAGTATCTAATAAGGGCCTTAGGCAGAGACTTATAAAACTCTTCCTTATTGAAGTTTTAACTTTACAAATCAAGTAAAAAGTACTAGTATTTCATATTTTCCAGTAAAACCCAGTAAAACCTGGGTTTTCCCAGTATTGGGCTGGGCAATACTCATAAAACTCGGGTTTTAGCCAACCCTGCTTGGTATGAATGGTGTACTGGAGCGAGAAAGCCAAGAACACATGTATAGGTGAACTTGTGAACTGGTTGCTGTGATATAACTGAAATACCATTGATAACAGCACCAAACTCAAATCAATCAGTCAGTTCTGTTTAACTATGTACTGAATTTATATTTTGAAAGCACATAAATGAAAAATTATGACATCTGGAAAATTTGAAGTTGTCTTTTCATGCAGAAATGAAAACAGCATTAGAAAAGGAGTAATTGTTCATCTTGGGATAAGGGAAATTACCCTACTTGTTTGTCTATGATTGTCAGAGGAACAACAAAGTTACAGCCCCTTTTAATGGGATTTTTGGTTGATATATTTCAGGTCATGGCATTTGTAATAACTTTTCTAAATCCACCACACTGCCAATGCCTACAGACGATGCTAAGACAGTGGGACAGGAATGTTTGTCTATTCTAAAACAGCACAGATGTATTGCTAGCGATCTAAGAGGGGTAATTTAAACAGATACCTAGAGAAGGAGGAGAAAAGAGATCTTTTTCCCATGATACATGATATCTCTCTTTTTAGTGAATTTTGAAAAGCGCTATGTTGTGGTTACTCTAAAGAATTGTCTAATTGTGACAATTCTTTTAAGTACCCACAACGTATGGTTTTAGAGTTGTATAAGGAATTGAGAATAAAATAAAAGTTGTTATATGGAGCTTTGTTATCCATTTTATAGACAAAAATTTGCCATGGCCAATGTTTAACCCTTTTTGAAGCATCTGTAGCAGAAATATTGTGGCAAACTGAGATATTCCTCATGATGAGCAATATTTGCCAGAATTTTATTATATTCTTCTGCTTATGCTTCTATATTGGATTGGGTTTTTCATAGCTCTGGATAAGGGGCATTTGGCATGTTCTAAAATCCTTATTTGACCAAATAACCCTATGATGTTGTTACTCAAAAGAATCGTCTCATTGAGACTTTTGAGTATCCACATCATAGGGTTTGGTTGGCTAATTAGAGAGATGTTGTGGGGGGAAAGAGCTGTATACTCCTTCTTATCAGGACCACAGGATTGGAGACCAGGCAATTTGAGATTGATCCTGCTTCTGGCAGTCCTTATGAGGTTCCCATATCCTAGACTAGTACTGGTTTTTTTCAGTCTGGGATTACAGATATGTAATTATAGAGACCAATTGCTCTGATTGAACATTACCTCTTTAGTTTCTAAAGGCCCATTTGATAGCTTACACTTTATCATGTACAAGCATCAGACAGGTGCAGATAAGTTCAAGAGACAGAGATAGCTACAAGGGAGTCTGGGTGCAATACTCTAGCTCTTTCATAAAAGACTGCTTGGTTCTTTAACATGCTTAGTGTATAGCACCGATACACACAAGGAAAGAACCAGTACTTGACCTTTAGTTGAGTTGGAGCCACTTGAAGCAACTCAGCAAAATCCAAATCCTGGACCTGGTTTTGAACCTCAGACCTGGATTGAAAGTCCAGCGTGTTAACCACTAGACCACCAGGCAACTCAGATATGTTTATCACCTCCTTGACATTACTCATTTTCTGAAATACACTTTTGACAAATCCTCAATAAATCAAATCAGCTCAGATTTTACGATGTCTGGATTATAACTCGAGCTCATGTATTTAAGACCAGAAAATAATGATCAAGTTGGACTTTGGTTACCAAACAACTGATTTTTATGGAGTTATGACCCTTTTTCAACATAGAGTTGGCAACAGTGTCTGTATGATAACTGAGAACCACACACAGCCTATTCACATATTTCTATTTATCACATCCAGCCATCTCTGGGAGTGTCAAAATCCCATTACATAAATATCAAATGACACTACTAGTTTGGTTTCCAGTTTTACACTCATGTATTTGATACAACACGGAGACCAATCTAAGAAAATGAGGTCACATCAGTGGTTTGACGTTATAACGTAAGTCACTTTGGCGCCAAAACCGGCAAATTTCATATACATATTTAGCTTGACTTTTGAAAAAAATGAGAGCTATTGTCATGACCCTGGCGGCGGCGGCGGCGGTGTGGTCGTCCGGTTAAGGTTTTTTGTTTAGCTAATTTTTTTTTTTTTTTTTTCTCCATATCAGTCGAGCGTCTGTACGCGGTGCTCTTGTTTCAAAGTACGCCTTATAAATCACTTTGTGTGATAAATAGAATATCTCATTCGTGTTTATTTATTATCACTTTTAATTAACTTGTTTACTAAGCTGAAAATGACGCTAGCCAAGGCTGACTGCATATCATCTTAGTAAACTCGTTTATTTAAAGTGATAATAAATAAGCACCCATGAAATATCCTCTGTTTACTACTGTTTTTCAGATTGGTATTCAAATTCAGAGGTTAGAACCAGCAGTGGTTGGAAATCAAGGCAACCTATCCAAAAATCAAAGTATTTTGAACTTCACTGTGAATAAGAATAAATTGAATGATTCCAAACAAGACACGTCTGATAAGACAGAAAATAAAATGATAACGGCTGCAACAGTGACACGGCTGCATCAAAATCCCATTAGAGAGAACACTTCTGCAAGCAAAAATACACTGCCTATAGACAAAGTAGAATTATCTGGCAGTACAAACCAAACAAGAGTTGTGAGTCCAGTTTCACATGGGAGTGACAGAAATTCTCCAGAGTACTCGAGACATATTGAAGGTTTAGTCACAGATTCCAGTCTATTGAGAAAAGATGTTGATAATTTAGTTGAAGAATCGAGTTTATCCGGAAGAGATGTGGACGAGATTCTAGTTGCAGATGCTAGTCTATCTAGAAGTTTGATTGTTGCAGATATAAGTGTGGAATCTAGTAATCTACTCAAAGATTTAGGACAGTAAGTTGTTGCTTCAACTAGAGGTCTAGCTTAATTAAAGTTAACTGTTCTATGCACTACAATGTCTCAATAATTACTCATTTAACCCTTTCCCACATACAACAAATCTGCTGCAGACAACTTTGAAATGTCTACTCAATAAATATGGAAAATCTCTATAATTGTAAGTATAATTACTGAAAGAGAATGAAAACATTGTGGCGAAAGGAGGAATTGCTCGTTTTGAGCAATTTCACTATTTGTCACAGATGTTTTCAAAAGTTGTCTGCTACAGATGCGTCTACAGGTGGGAAAGGGTTAACATTTGAGACGATTTCCTTTAGTGCCCGCAACATATGGTTTGAGATCAAACAAGGATTTTTTAACCGGAAAATGCCCCTAATCTAAAGCTCTGACACCATCTTAACCCTTTCCCTCATACGACAATTCTGCAGCAGACGACTTTGAACATATTTTGTCAAAACATGGAAAATCTCTATAATTGAATGGATAACCTATGACTAAAAGTGGAAAACATTGTGTCAAAAGAAGAAATTGCTTGTTATTGAGCAATTTCTTCTTTTGTCACTATGTTTTCAAAAAGCCGTCTGCTGCAGAGGCGTCAGAAATCGTCTACATGAGGGAAAAGGTTAACCCTTTCCTGCATACAAAATAATCTGCAGCAGAAGACAGTGAAAATATCTAAACAAATATATTATATCTCTGTAAATGAAAGTATTATAACAAAAATAGTTGAAAACAGTATAGGAAAAGAAGAAATGGCTCCTAAATGGCAAAACATTTCTCATTTGCTACAATGTTTGATGAAAGTGGTCTGCTGCTAATGCTTCAAAATGGATTTACACTTTGGAAAGGGTTAATAGCTCATCTGGTTTAACCCTTTCCCTCATACGACAATTCTGCAGCAGACGACTTAACATATTTTGTCAAATAATGGAAAATCTCTATAATTGAATGGATAACCTATGACAAAAAGTGGAAAACATTGTGACAAAAGGAGAAATTGCACGTTTTGTGCAATTTCTTCTTTTGTTACTATGTTTTCAAAAAGCCGTCTGCTGCAGAGGCATCAGAAAGCATCTATATGAGGGAAAGGGTTAAGAAGATAAAAATGGTGAGCTATTGTCCTCACTTGGTAAGTGTAGGTGTTGCAACATTGGTTCAGTTTTGTGTATAGATACACTTTTCTACTTATCTTTAAAAACCTATGGTTTTGAAAAAAGGAACACTTATTCCAAATCTTATAGAGGCAGATACTGCATTGGCCATAACTCTATCCTGGAATTTGCTTGAATTATGACAGTTATTTTTATCTTTGAACTGTCTCTCATGAAATACTGATGTAAGTGACGTAAAACACCATTCAAACAGACTGATGCTCATTTATGATCAATTGTTATTGTCATGATGTATTTTTCAGACGTCAGGTAATATCCTCACATTTACCTCCCCTTCCCTCCTTACCAGAACTTAAATCTCCGGATATAAGAAGGAAATCCTCAAAAGACGTTGCCACGCCTAAGAGCGGCACTTCAAGATCCGATGATAATGGGAATAGAGAAACGTTACGTGATGATTACTTTCCATCTCCTTCTCAGGTATTGCTGAGCTGCATTCCAGATAATCCAAACACATGTTGACACACTTGCTGCATACAACTTTTGAAAACATTGTGGCAAAAGGAGAACTTGTTTATCATGAGCAATTGCTCCTTTTGCCACACTGTTTTCAACTTCAACCCTTTCCCTCATATAGACGCTTTCTGACGCCTCTGCAGCAGACGGCTTTTTGAAAACATAGTGACAAAAGAAGAAATTGCACAAAACGTGCAATTTCTCTCCTTTTGCCTCGATGTTTTCCACTTTTTGTCATAGGTTATCCATTCAATTATGGAGATTTTTTATTTCTTGACAAAATACGTTCAAAGTCGTCTGCTGCAGAATTGCCGTATGAGGGAAAGGGTTAATCGATAATTATACTTTCTATTATAAAGTTTTTCAATAATTATGCCTCCTTTTCTTCAAAGTTGTGTCAGCCGAGCCCCGGTAGCTCAGTCGGTAGCGACGCGGGCTGTCAATCCAGGGGTTGTGAGTTCAAATCCCGGCTCGGCCAACTTTCTTTCCGAGGATTGACAAAAGTCATTGCGACATGCGTCATTCGTCTTCCACCAATGGGCTAAGTCTATGTGGAAAAGCAGCCAGTTGCTTGGGATGATTGTTGTGTGGAGTACTGGTGTGAGAAAACCAGGAAATGCATGAGTAGGTGAACTGGCCGCCGTGATATAACTGAGAAATTGTTAAAAACAGCGTTAAACCCCAATCAATCAATCAAAGTTGTGTCCTGAAGATTAATTGTTTATGGACAAAGACTAAAATGTCCTGCTATTTACCATTACAGATCTAAATAATTTATGCATAAGAAATTTGTCAAAAGAGATCAGTGTAAAACAATTGTAACTTAAACAAATTTGAAGTGTTGGATATGACTGGCTCTTCCTTGTTTAGTAATTATTAACGCAGAGGTATCTAAAGCCGCCTGTATCTGGAACAGGAAAATAATACCAAGACATTGTTTCTTACCATTTCAATTCTAGATTGATCCAGAAGTGCTGAAGGAACTACCACTAGAAATTAGATTACAAGTAGAGAAAGACATTGAAAGTAGAAAGAAGTCCTCTAATATCACAAAGAATGCAAGTACAGGGCAAAGCTGCTCCACTTGGCAACATTCAAAGGGAGTTCACTCTGATGATGTTGTGCAATCAAAGGGACAATCTGATCCTCTTTTATCTTCATCACAGGTAACTTTAACAAATGTCCTGCTATTTACCATTACAGATCTAAATAATTTATGCATAAGAAATTTGTCAAAAGAGATCAGTGTAAAACAATTGTAACTTAAACAAATTTGAAGTGTTGGATATGACTGGCTCTTCCTTGTTTAGTAATTATTAACGCAGAGGTATCTAAAGCCGCCTGTATCTGGAACAGGAAAATAATACCAAGACATTGTTTCTTACCATTTCAATTCTAGATTGATCCAGAAGTGCTGAAGGAACTACCACTAGAAATTAGATTACAAGTAGAGAAAGACATTGAAAGTAGAAAGAAGTCCTTTAATATCACAAAGAATGCAAGTACAGGGCAAAGCTGCTCCACTTGGCAACATTCAAAGGGAGTTCACTCTGATGATGTTGTGCAATCAAAGGGACAATCTGATCCTCTTTTATCTTCATCACAGGTAACTTTAACCCCCTCCCTTTCCCACTTGTAGAGGCATTCTAACACCTCTGCAGCAGACGGCTTTTGAAATCATTGTGGCAAAAGAAGAAATTGCTCAAAACCAGCAATTTCTCTTTATGACACAATGTTTTCAATTCTATTCAATAAGTATGTCTTCATTTAGGGAGATCTTCCTTATTAGTTTTGAGATGATTTCAAAGTCGTCTGCTGCAGATTTATTGTTTGTGGGAAAGGGTTTTAACAGTATTAACCATTTCCCAGATGCAGATGCATTTTGAAAACAATTGGAAGAAGACATTTTTGCACAATCAGCAATTTATCCTTTTTCTCATAAATGTTTTTTTCAAATTATTCTTAAATTGTACATTCATTTTAATATTATTATTATAGAGATTTCCCATGTTTTGCTTGAGATGTTTTCAAATTTATCTGCTGCAGTTTCTTTTTATATTGGAAATGGGATGTTTTGAAAGAATTATTAAGCCTTTCCCTCATATAGACGCTTTCTGACGCCTCTGCAGCAGACGGATTTTTGGAAACATAGTGACAAAAGAAGAAATTGCACAAAACGTGCAATTTCTCCTTTTGCCACAATGTTTTCCACTTTTTGTCATAGGTTATCCATTCAATTATGGAGATTTTCTGCTGCTGCAGAATTGTCGTATGAGGGAAAGGGTTAACTTGTTGATGATTATTGCTGAAGAGAACATTATTTTTTGTTTTACTGTGTGGTAGCAAGCATTACCATCACAGTTACAAGATATAATTTGATTTTGAAATTGTAAAGATTATATTGTGAATTACCGTTATACAGTTAAGAACATCTTGAAATTGACAAATTTACCGTTCACGCTCCGCTCCGTTCCGTTCCGTTCCGTCCTGTTCCACTCTGCTCACGTTCCATTCCGCTCATAAAGCGTTCACTCATTCATAACATTGTGATTGCTTTTTAGCTCGACTATTCGAAGAATATGAGAGCTTTACTACTCGCCCCGGCGTCTCCGTCTCCGTCTCCGTCTCCGTCGGCGTCCGGTTAAAGTTTTAGGGCAAGTTGGGATTTTCATTCATAAGTATTTGTGCTAGGGCTTTCATATTTGGAATATAGTTACATCTTATACCTTTCTTCACATTGAACGCTAAAGATGCTGAGTGTGACCTTCCTTTTGGGGAAAAAACCATGATTTTCGGGGGTTAAAGTTTTAGGGCAAGTTGGATTTTTTTTATTTTATTTTTTTTTTCTCAATAAGTACTTGTGCTAGGGCTTTCATATTTGGAATATAATTACATCAAATACCTTTCTTTATATTGTATCCTGAAGATTCTGAGTTTTACCTTCTTTTTGGGGTAAAAGACATGATTTTGGGTGGTTAAAGTTTTAGGGCAAGTTGGCATTTTCATTTAATTTTTTAATTTTTCTCTATAAGAATTTGTGCTAGGGCTTTAATATTTAGAATATAGTTACATCTTATACCTTTCTTCACATTGAATGCTGAAGATGCTGAGTGTGACCTTCTTTTTGGGGTAAAAAACATGATTTTCGGTTAAAGTTTTGGGGCAAGTAGGATTTTATTTTATTTTTTTAACTTTTTCTGAATAAGTACTTGTGCTAGGGCTTTTATATTTGGAAAATAATTACATTTAATACATTTCTTCATATTATATGCTGATGATGCTGAGTGTGACCTTCTGTTTGCGGTAAAACACATGCTTTTGGGTGGTTAAAGTTTTAGGGCAAGTTGGCTTTTTCATTTAATTTTCAATTTTTTCTAAATAAGTACTTGTGTTAGGGCTTCCATATTTGGAATATAATTACATGTAATTCCTTTCTTCACATTGTATGTTGAAGATGCTGAGTGTGACTTTTAGGGGGTAAAAAACATGATTTTTGTTTGATTTTGAGAATTTTAGATAAATTCTTAATTTTTTTGGTTACATTTCTTTCTAATTGTGATCATTTATTTATCAAATATAATTCTTCAACATATCAAACGGGTTTTGCATGGTGTCAAACATTAGGAAAACCTTTTTTTAAGTTTTAACATTTGCGTTTAGTTCAACGTTAAAGTTACATCATTCAAATCACTTCATACTTCACATATTTGTTAAGGACCATCGTACAATTAGGTTAGATAACTCCATTGTATCCTAAATATGGAGTAATGGCCCTTGATTGACTTAGGAAATTTTATTTTTAAATTATATTTAAATGTATGTATATATCTATTCAGTTGCTTTTACATATAGAGTATATAATATGATTTAATAGTACTTAAGTTCAATATAATGAAATAGTGCTTTATGTGAATAAGCGGCCTGTAGTCGAGCGCGCTGTCCTCCAACAGCTCTTGTTTCCGTTCCACTCAGATTGAGCGAAGCATTCATGTGATTGGATTGTTTCGTTCAATATGATTGTTTCGTTCAGAGCGCAAAATTCCGTTCCGCTCATAAAGCGTTCCAACTTCGTTCCAATCACGCTCACGATCCAATCAAGCTCCACTCAGATTGTCAATTTCATGATGTTCTGAACTGTAAGAACATCTTCAAATTGACAAATTTACCGTTTCCGCTCCGTTAAGTTCCGTTCAAGCTTTGTATTGATTTATTTACCTGAATCAACAGTGCTTAAGCGTTAAACTGAGTGGTTAAAGGCTTCAGTGTTATTCAGGCTACTATCAAGGGAAACAACATATGTTTGAAATTACATAAATCTGCTAGTTTTATTTCCTTGTCCCAAAAGGTCATTTTTAAAAAATTACCTTATGTGGCAACCGCATTCGTATAATTCGACTGGAGCTCCATAAGGGGAATTAATTCCTTAGTCAGCACAAGTAATGTAGGTTTTTACACCTTGGCTCTTTTCTGAAAACTCATTTAACCCTTTCCGACATAATGGCGACATACAACAAATCTGCAGCAGACGTGATTGAAAACATACCCGCAAAAATATGGAAATATTCTTTTAAAGAAAGTATAATAATTGAATAGTGTTGAAAACATTCGTGCAAATGGAGCAATTTCTCCGTTTGCCAGAATATTTTTAAAATTTGTCTGCTACAGAGGCGTCTGAAAGTGTCTATATGTGGTAAAGGGTTAAAGCGACTGAAATCCAGATGGCACGAAAAAAAAAAAAAAAAAATCGAATTTTTTATCAATAAAGTGAACTTGAGTCGTTTTCAATTGTCCCGATGAAGGGGTTTCCTATTAAAACATTTTGTTTCAGTGTATTATCGAAATGTCTTTCATCTTGTAAAAAGCAAAGGGTTATATTTTCCCTGGAGTGAAAATATCACCCTTTGCTTTTCATTAGATGAAAGAGATTATGATAATACGCAGGAACAAACAATTACCCTCTATATAATGCTACTTGTTACTTTTATGTATCCTGTTTAATTTATTTCTTACAATTTTCATTCCAGATTGATCCAGAAGTCCTGAAGGAACTACCACTAGAAATTAGATTACAAGTAGAGAAAGACATTGAAAGTAGAAATAAATCCTCTAAAATCACTCGGCAACATTCAAAGGGAGTTCACTCTGATCACTCTAATAGTAATAGACACTCAAAGGGGAATAACTCTGACACACATGGGAAAAATGTTAAGGGTGATATTGTTCCCCTTCCATCTTCATCACAGGTAACATTAACGGTATTAATCCTTTTCTAGATACAGATGCATTTTGGTGTGTTTGCAGCAGAGGACTTATGAAAGAGAGCAATGTCTCCTTTTCTGACAATGATTCTCTAATCTATATATCTGTGCTAAAATTAAAAAAGTCTTTTTTTAGAATTTTTCCATATTTTGCTGGAGACATTTTATAAAACTTTCTTCAGCGGATGGTTGTATTTGGGAAAGATTTAAGATTAAACAGTTTAAACAACTTGTTAATTATTGCTGGGCCGATCCTTGGTGTTTATGCTGAGAAATAGATTGATTGATTGATTGATTGGGGTTTAACGCCGTTTTTAACAATTTCTCAGTTATATATCACGACGGCCAGTTCGCCTACTCATGCATTTCCTGGTTTTCTCACACCAGTACTCCACACAACAATCTTCCCAAGCAACTGGCTGCTTTTCCATATAGACTTAGCCCATTGGTAGAAGACAAATGACACATGTTGCATTGACTTTTGTCAATCGTCGTCGCTACCGACTTTGAGAAATAGAAGATATATCTTTTAAATATGTTGTCAACAAAGTCCTCATGGCTTTGCAGATGGATGGGTGTGCATCAACATTTCCTTTTGGCTCAATATCTTTCTTCATACTTGACTGATTCTAACTAAACTTCATAGCTAGGTAGTTAACCCTTTCCCACATACATCAAATCTGCAGCAGACGACTTTGAAAAACATGTAGTAAAAAACATAGAAAATATCCATTATTGAAGGTACAGTTAAGAACATCATGAAATTGACAATCTGAGCGGAATGTGATTGGATCGTGAGTGTGATTGGAACGAAGTTGGAACGCTTTATGAGCGGAACGGAATTTTGCGCTCTGAACGAAACAATCATAATAATTGCAAAAATCAAATCATTCGCTCATTGAACGGTTGCAACAACTATCCGATAATTATTTTACGAAACTATTTTATTAAAAGTCATATTTGTATACTAAACTTTTGTTTTATAAGACACTCAAGTATCCGATTGAATTAGAATGTAACGAATATTATTAATATGATCATTTTCGTAATACGATTTGCTACTAACGATTGTGCTGAAAAAACTCTAGATCGTTTGTTGATATTTAGGGTTAAGTAAAAAAATATATAAACGAAACGAAATTAATTTAAGTCAATCAAATCGTTGAACGTATTTTGATCGAAAAAAAAAGCGTTCCGAGTGAGCGTAAAAAAGCGCTCAATCTGAACGGAACGGAAAAAAGTAATCACAATGTTATGAATGAGTGAATGCTTTGAGAGCGGGTTGGAACGTGAGCGGAACGGAACGGAGCGGAGCGTGAACGGTAAATTTGTCAATTTCAAGATGTTCTTAACTGTACTTGTATCATTACTGAATCAAGTTGAACACATTGTGGCAAAAGGAGAAGTTGTTTGTTTTGAGCAATTTCTCCTTTTGTCACAATGTTTTCAAAAGTCGTCTCCTATAGAGGCTATATGAGGGAAAGGGTGAAGATAAAAGGGAAGCTGCTGATTGTTTTGGGGGGTAACTTGGTTCGAGGTAACCATTTCCTGGTTTCTTGGCCATTGTGTTGTTGTTTTGATAGCAGCAAATTTTATCATCACAGAATCTGCTACAAGCAACAATTTGTATTTTCTTAAGGGAGAACAGTAAGTTAATATGATTTATAGCTGGTGATAAAATAAGACATAACATGAGAATTGAATTTAAACAAAAAATCTTTCTAATGCCAGATAAGAATATCTTAATATTGTGTTTATTTCTTTCTCACATGCAGACTGTATATAAACAATTTATTGAAAGTACTGGTAGTGTCAGATCAGCTTAGATTCAAATTACACTGCTCACAAAATGCCCCCTAAGATTAGTTTTCGTAGAGATCGGGTAAATGAAATATGTTTTAAAATCTCCAAAAATGAAAGTGAAATTATTAAATAATGTCAACATCAGCAATTTTCTTTCCTTTTTAGCTCGAGTTTTCAAAGAAAAAGCTAGCTATACTACTCGCCATGTCGTCTTGTTTCGGCATTGGTGGCAGTCCTTGTTATCCCCTTGAGAGGGGATATAGTAACGGGGCTGTTCGTTTGTGCGTCCGTCCGTAACAACCTTGTGACCACTCTACACTGAACATCTTTGACCGATCTTAAAACCAAACTTGATATACAGTTAGTATATGGCAAGGTCTAGAAGCCTTTTTATTTTCAAGGTCATAGGGTCAAGGTCAAGATCAAAATTGGACTTGGACTATTTTCCCATATAACAACCTTGTGACCACTCTACACTGAACATCCTTCGACCGATCTTAACCAAACTTGCCATACAGTTAGTATATGGCAAGGTCTAGAAGCATATTTATTTTCAAGGTCATATGGTCAAGGTCAAAATTGGACTGACTATTTTCCCATATAACAACCTTGTGACCACTCTACACTGAACATCCTTTGACCGATCTTAACCAAACTGGGTATACAGTAAGTATATGGCAAGGTCTAGAAGCCTATTTATTTTCAAGGACATAGGGTCAAGGTCAAAATTGGACTGACTATTTTCCCATATATAACAACCTTGTGACCACTCTACACTGAACATCCTTTGACTGATCTTAACTTGTTTAAGCTTTTTTTACAAATTCACTTTTTGAACAAACGTTACAGATATTGCTTTGAAACTTACAACACTTTTTCAACATCATTACCTCCAGCAACAGACAAGAGTACATAACTCGGTCCATGTTTTTGTAAGAATTATGGCACTTTTTCGACTTAGACTTTTAGTTATTCGTACCACCCCACTTTTTTTCAAAACCATTAGAGATATAGCTTGTGTACTTACAATACTTATTTACCATCATTACCTCCATCAACAGACAAAAATACAGAACTCTGTCATGTTTTTTTTTAAGAATTATGGCCCTTTTCGATTTAGAATTTTGGTTAAGTTATTCATACCAAATCAATTTTTTTCAAAACAATTAGAGATACTTTATAAGTCGAAAAAGGGTCATAAGTCTTACAAAAATCTTTTTACCATCATTACCTCCACCAACCGCCAATAGTGCATAACTCAGTAAAGGTTTTTTTAAGAATTATGACCCTATTTTGACTTATAAAGTACTTTGCTTATAAATAATATGATAAAGTACTTGGTTATGTTTTTTGTAACATCCAAAACAGTTTTGTTTTATTGGCAAAGACAAAAAAGTGAAGTGTGATGTCCTCCGACAGCTCTTGTATCATATATGTCTGCATATGAGGGATGGTCAATCCAAGACTGCATTTTAAAATGATTCCCTATCTTGTACTTCTAGCTGGATTTGAGCTGTCTCAATGCCCTACCAGAGTACCTACAGAATGAGATCAGACAGGCATACGCTCTGCAGGATCAGAACAATGGCGTTAACAATTCAACAACCTCCATGATGAGACTACAGCAAGCCAAGTCACCATCAAAGTCTCCAAATAAAAGGTCTGTATTCAGAGCTTAAGATAAGGGATGTATTTATACTTCTGAAATCATTAATTTAATCTCAAAACATTACGATGTGGGTGCTCAAAAGAATCATCTCTGAGACTATTCTTTTGGGTACCCACAACATATGGTTTAATAGAACCATGAGAAATATAATGAGAGGCAACTACCTTGTTATTTCTCGTTATCTAGATGTCTTGTGTTAACCCTTTCCCTCATATAGACGCTTTCTGACGCCTTTGCAGCAGACAGCTTTTTGAAAACATAGTGACAAAAGAAGAAATTGCCCAAACGTGCAATTTCTCCATTTGCCACAATGTTTTCCACTTTTTGTCATAGGTTATCCATTCAATTATGGCGATTTTCTATGTTTTGACAAAATACATTCAAAGTCGTCTGCTGCAGAATTGTCGTATGAGGGAAAGGGTTAAGCAATTGAGCTTAAGTTAATGTTCTTCAATTCTTAATTGATCTCCAAACTATGTTGTGGGTCCTCAAAATAATCGATTTGTGAGTACCCACAACATAAGGTTAAATTTAGTTTTAAGAGAAACAGTGCCAAATACCTGTTTTTTTCTCCTTATCTAAACTCTGGTGTAAACCATTACCCTGAAACAGAAGATTTTTTATCCTTTGTACAGCAGACTAAACATTAAAAAAAGACATTGTGGGAAAAGAAGAAAGGGGTTCAATATCAATTTCTCTCCTTTTCCTATAAAGTGGATCTGACATGAGTTGTCATTTCATATAAAGTTTTATAAAACGAGTTAAAAAAACCTTTATGAAATGACAACGAATGTCAGAAAATAGTCCCAACAATTAATACTTAATAAACTGTTAACTAATCATACACAAAATATTTTTATGACCGATAATGCCAATGGTCACTTTACCTCGTCCATCTATCGTGACGTTTGTGTTTACCGGATACACATTCTCAGCCATTTTGTAAAAATTCGCTGATGAATACAAAAATAGTGATTTGGTCTTGTTATATCACACTTGTGACATATAAAGAAATACGTAATGGGTATATAAGATCGGATACAAGCATTGTCATGTGATGAAAAGTTTTTAACTCTGTATCATAATTACACTTACTATTTTCCATGTTGCACACATGTGGTCATGTTGGCTGCAGGGAGCGCGGGGCTGGTTCACCTTATTAGGCAAGCTTTAAAATCTTCTGTTACGTATCTGGCTGATTTACTAATAATTTGATAGTAATATTCCTTGGGTGACCATCTATGAGATTCCTTCAAGCCATCTTGATAAGTAAATTAAAAAAAAAACATGGTCACCAGGGGGCGCTTGACTGTTAAGCATTATATGGCTTTA
Source organism: Serripes groenlandicus (assembly GCA_031761405.1). Lineage (NCBI taxonomy): Eukaryota > Metazoa > Mollusca > Bivalvia > Cardiida > Cardiidae > Serripes > Serripes groenlandicus. The sequence goes on from JASEVX010000011.1 coordinate 38,598,642, forward strand.
GGGCAAACTTAAATAAAAAATGTCTATTCCGAACATATTTGGTTGATTTACTAATAATTTTATAGTAATGTTCCTTGGATGACCCTCTACCAGATTCCTTCAAGCCATGTTGATTGGTAAAAAAAGATAATAGTGCAGGGCTGTTTTGTATTATATGTCACTTTTATTATGACTATAGTGAAAAGTTTAAAAACCATCTCTGTAACAGAAGTATGATGCTGATTTCAAATAATTTTGTAGAAATGTTCCTTTTGAGATTCCTTGAATTCATGTTGAATGGTTGAAAAACATGCAAAAAGTTTTGAAATCATCTTCTCCGAAAATATAAAGCCTATTTTCAAATAATTCTGTAGAATGTTCCCTGGATGACCCTCTAATAGATTCCTTCAAGTTAGTCATATTAATTGGTCTGAATACCTTGCCACCAGATAGCAAGCTGTTTTGCTGTATATAGCTTTTGTGATATTCTCTTCCAAAACTATAAGACCGATTTTGTTTTGGATTATGGCAGTGGAGTGATACTGGCCCTCTTGGGTATCTTGGTTCTTTTCTCTAGTCTTCTATGTGAGGGAGAAAGGTGGTGTAAGGGTTTTTGTCAATTTATTCTTAATCCTTTCCCACATTCAACAAATCTGCAGCAGACAACTTTTAAAAGTCATCTGCTGCGAAGGCTTCAAATGTTGTCTGTATCATGAAAATAGTAAACCCTTTCCAACATACAACGTACCTGCAGCAGTCGATTTTGACATCTTGGCAAAAATATAAAAAATCTCTGTAGATGAAAGTATAATTATTGAATAGAGTTTAAAATATTGTGACAAAATGAGACATTGCTCTTTATCAGCAATTTATACTTTTGTCACATTTTTAACTCACCTGAGCTTTGCTCAAGGTGAGTTATTGTGATCGCCTTTTGGCCTTCGTGCATCGTGCGTCAACTTCTTCTCCTCAGTCACCAGTGGGTCAATAAGGATAATACTTCACAGAAAGCATCCTCTCAATGACCTCACCAGATTTCCTACAATTTTTTGGGATCCATGCAGAATTCTGGTTTTCATGGCAACGAAATGAAAAAAAACTTCAAAATTCTTCTTCTCCCAAACTGGTTGGCAGATTTTCAAATTATTTTGTAGAAATGTTCCTTGAATGACCCTCTATCAGATTCCTTCAAGCCATGTTGATTGGTCGAAAAACATGGCCGCAAGGGGGGGGGGGGGTGTATTTTGCCTTATATGGCTATAGTGAAAACTTAAAAAATCTTCTCCGACGAAAGTGTCCGGCCAATTTTCAAATAATTTTGTAGAAATGTTCCCTAAGTGACCCACTATCAGATTCCTTCAAGCCATGTTGATTGGTCGAAAAACATGGCCGCCAGGGGAGGCGGGGCTAATTTGCCTTATATGGCTATAGTGAAAACTTAAAAAATCTTCTCCGACGAAAGTGTCAGACCGATTTTCAAATAATTATGTAGAAATGTTCCTTGGATGACCCTCTATCAGATTCCTACAATCCAAGTTGATTGGTCGAAAAACATGGCCGCCAGAGGGGGCGGGGCTATTTTGCCTTATATGGCTATAGTGAAAACTTAAAAAATCTTCTTCTCCGAAAGTGTCCGGCTGATTTTCAAATAATTTTGTAGAAATGTTCCCTAAGTGACCCACTATCAGATTCCTTCAAGCCATGTTGATTGGTCGAAAAACATGGCCGCCAGGGGAGGCGGGGCTAATTTGCCTTATATGGCTATAGTGAAAACTTAAAAAATCTTCTCCTCCGAAAGTGTCAGACCGATTTTCAAAAAATTATGTAGAAATGTTCCTTGGATGACCCTCTATCAGATTCCTTCATTCCAAGTTGATTGGTCGAAAAACATGGCCGCCAGAGGGGGCGGGGCTATTTTGCCTTATATGGCTATAGTGAAAACTTAAAAAATCTTCTTATCCGAAAGTGTCTGGCTGATTTTCAAATAATTTTGTAGAAATGTTCCTTGGATGACCCACTTTCAGATTCCTTCAAGCCATGTTGATTGGTCAAAAAACATGGCCGCCAGTGGGCAGGGCTATTTTGCATTATATGGCTATATAGTGAAAACTTAAAAAATCTTCTCCGACGAAAGTGTCTGGCCGATTTTCAAATAATCTTGTAGAAATGTTCCTAGGGTGACCCTTTATCAGATTCCTTCAAGCCAAGTTGATTGGTCAGAAACTATGGCTGCCAGGGGGCGGGGCTTATATAGCTAAAGTGAAAATAAATAAATCAGGTGAGCGATTCCAGGGCCATCATGGCCCTCTTGTTTTCAATAGTCGTCTGCTGCATTGGTTTCAATTTGAGTTTGTATCAGGTAAATGAAACAGTGAAAACTGTGATGACTGCATGAACATAGACTCAGAGCTACAGATAAGGAGCAGTATACAGCTCTTTTCCTCACAATATCTTTCTTATTGTCCAACCAAACCCTATGATGTGGGTACTCAAAGGAATCGTCTCATTGAGCGTCCATTAAGGGTTTTAGAACATGCAAAACGCTCCTTATCTAGAGGTCTGCAAGACTGATCTTTTTAGTATCTCCTGGTCCCATATTCCTGAAAGTCAGTTTTCCCATGTCATTGCTTTATTTATGCTCATTCTCTTACAGAAAGGCCAACATTATTTCCAATGTTTGACAAAAGTTAAAGGGACAAGCATCATTCTTCTTCCACCTATAGGCTAATAGTCTTATGTGAAGTGGAGTACTGGTGTTAGAAAGCCAGGAAACACATGGGTAGATGAACTGGCCACTGTGATATAAATAACAAATTGTTGAAAATGGTGTTAAACCCAAATTAATCAACCTTTTTCAGATCTCCTGGTAAAAGAAGTCCCCAGTTCAAGGTTCCTAGAGGAAGGGCAACTGTTAAAGGTAGTAAGAAAAACAGTTCAAAGAAACTGGTATTTAAAGACCAGCAGAAGCAGAATTCATTGGTTGAACAAAAGGTATAGTGAGGGCTGTTCCAGGAAAAAATGTCTAGGGGGGAGGAACGACCAGCAATTTTTAGGGTACCATCTATCAAATTTACATTATTTTTGGGGCACACATTTTAATTATATTAAAAAAATACCACTGTTTTCAAAATTCGTCAACTGCTATTGCGTCAAAATGTTTCTGCAGGTGGGAAAGGGTTAATATTAATCACAAACTGTGGTACAACAAATCTGTAGCAGACAATTTTGAAAACGGTGTGGCAAAAATATGAAAAATCTCTGTAAATAATAGTTTAACAATTAAAAACCAATTGAGCAATTTCGTTTTATGTCACAATGTTTTCAAATGTTGTCTATTGCAAAGGTAGTAAGTGTGAAAGGGTTTAAATGAATCTCGATACACAAGGAAACCAAGACATCTTAGACGCTTGAACCTTGACTTTTTAGCTCACCTGAGCTTGTGCGTCAACTTCTTCTCCTCAGTAACCAGTGGGTCAATTTGGATGAAACTTCACAGAAAGCATCCTCTCAATGACCTCACCAGAATTCCTTCAAATTTTTTGGATCCATGCAAAATTCTGGTTTCCATGGCAACGAAACGAAAAAAACTTCAAAATTCTTCTTCTCCCAAACTGCTTGGCAGATTTTCAAATAATTTTGTAGAAATGTTCCTTGGATGACCCTCTATCAGATTCCTTCAAGCCGTGTTGATTGGTCGAAAAACATGGCCGCCAGGGGGGGGGCGGGGCTATTTTGCCTTATATGGCTATAGTGAAAACTTAAAAAATCTTCTCCTCCGAAAGTGTCAGACCGATTTTCAAATAATTTTGTAGAAATGTTCCTTGGGTGACCCTCTATCAGATTCCTTCAAGCCATGTTGATTGGTCGAAAAACATGGCCGCCAGGGGGGGGGGGGCTATTTTGCCTTATATGGCTATAGTGCAAACTTAAAAAATCTTCTCCACCAGAAGTGTCAGGCCGATTTTCAAATAATTTTGTAGAAATGTTCCTTGGGTGATCCTCTATCAGATTCCTTCAAGCCATGTTGATTGGTCAAAAAACATGGCCGCCAGGGGGCGGGGCTAGTTTGCCTTTTATGGCTATAGTGAAAACTTAAAAAATCTTCTCCTCCATAAGTGTCAGGCCGATTTTCAAAAAAATTTGTAGAAATGTTCCTAGGGTGACCCTCTATCAGATTCCTTCAAGCCAAGTTGATTGGTCAGAAACTATGGCTGCCAGGGGGCGGGGCTTATATAGCTAAAGTGGAAAAAAAAAAATCAGGTGAGCGATTCAAGGGCCATCATGGCCCTCTTGTTTAGCTCACCTGAGCACGAAGTGCTCAAGGTGAGTTATTGTGATCGCCCTTTGTCTGGCGTGCGTCGTCCAGCGTGCGTCAACTTCTTCTCCTCAGTAACCAGTGGGTCAATTGGGATTAAACTTCACAGAAAGCATCCTCTCAATGACCTCACCAGAATTCCTTCAAATTGTTGGGATCCATGCAGAATTCTGGTTTCCATGGCAACAAAATGAAAAAAATATTCAAAATTCTTCTTCTCCAAAACTGGTTAGCAGATTTTAAAATAATTTTGTTGAAATGTTCCTTGGATAACCCTCTATCAGATTCCTTCAAGCCATTATGATTGGTCAAAAAACATGGCTTCCAGGGGGCGGGGCTATTTTGCCTTATATGACTATAGTGAAAACTTAAAAAATCTTCTCCTCCGAAAGTGTCAGACCGATTTTCAAATAGTTTTGTAGAAATGTTCCTCTATCAGATTCCTTCAAGCCATGTTGATTGGTTGGAAAACAAATAAAATCAGGTGAGCGATCCAGGGCCATCATGGCCCTCTTGTTTTACTATCACAGCAGTCATACCAAAGACTTTGTAAATGGTAGTAATGGTGCTCAGGATTGAGTGGATTTGTTTGATGCATCTGTGTTAGGATAAATACTACCTGTAGTACTGGTTATTTACCTAGGAAACGCTGTGTTATAACTGAAATTCTGTTAAAATTAGTGTATAACACAATTAAAACAAAAGGCAGTTCTTGTTTTCCTTGTTAAAACTTATCCGTTTTTTTCTGTTTTCGAAGAAAAAAGTTGGGGTACCTTTGGCGTTGTCAGCGTTCGTCACAAAACTTTAACCTAACCTAATAACTCAAAAACGTTAGACATTTTAAAATGAAACTTGGTACACATGGTCTTAGGAACAATACGCATCTCCATGCAAAGTCACATGACTGGCTATTCAGTAATGCCACCCTTTTTTACATAAATAAATGCAGATGAGCTTTGGCGTTTTGTGCTCCTGTTTTCTTATATTATTTGGATTGCTTGTCTCTATGCCAGGTTTACTTTTAAGTATCATTTATACACTGTCTGTCTGTCTGACTGTAAATCTCAGTCCTTTGATGAAAATCATACTACAAGGGTTGTATGTCTTCAAGCAATGGGCTATCAGTTAATGTGGATAAGGAGCCATTTGCTTGGAAAGACCTGTTTTGTGTGGGGAAAGCCAGAAAACACATGGATATCACTGGCTGTCGTGAAATTGTTAAAAATGGTGTTAGTCCCTTATAAATCAAACCAAAGCTTGCAAACAGGGACAATTTTAACCCTTTACCATTTACTAATGACCTTTGCAACATATAACTCATGAAAACATTGCAGGGAAGGGAAACATTTCTCAAAATGTAACAATGGAAAATTGTCAATATTATATTAATATAGATCTGAAAACATTAACGCATTCTGAACTAGTCTTTGAAATTAGGAAAGAAAAATTTCTATAGATGATCGGTTATGTAATTCACTGTGGTTATCATGTTAAGTTTTAACCCTTTCCCTCATATAAACGCTTCCGGACGCCTCTGCAGCAGACAGCGTTTTGAAAACATAGTGACAAAAGAAGAAATTGCACAAAACGTGCAATTTCTCCTTTTGCTACAATGTTTTCCACTTTTTGTCATAGGTTATCCTTTAAATTATAGAGATTTTCTATGTTTTGACAAAATACGTTCTAAGTTCTAAGTCGACTGCTGCAGAATTGTCGTATGAGGGAAAGGGTTAAGTTTTAATGATACAGTTAATGGAATTGTTTTTTTAACACTCTTGCAGTTATATCCACTGACAATTATGTTGTAATAACATCAAATGTTTTATAACTCTGAGTGCAGCTGTAGATCTACCATCTCTGTAAAATGTTTTTGAAAGCTAGTTTACTGTTTGTAAAATAATCAATAGTTCAACTTTGACAATCTGTTGTCTCTGGTAGGCATTTGCTATCAACTTTCTATTATCAGAGCTCTAGATAAGAAGAGTATATCACATCCCAAAATCCTTATTTGACCCTCAAACCCTACATTGTCGGTACTCAAAAGAATCGTCTCAGTGAGACGCTTCTTTTGAGTACCTACAACATAGGTTCCAGTGGAGTCATAAGGGAGATATGGATGAGAAAAGGTCAGTTCACTCCTCCTTATCTAGTCCTCTATATTAAAATCTATCATAGGGACAATAGTCTTACAAAAGTTTCAAACTGTGTTCCCTTCACAGGTGTCAAGATTTGTTTCCATAAGGTAAAAGGTTAATGAGTTAATCAAAGGATACACAAACATTGATTTCATCTCAATTTCAGCTCACAAACCATGATATTGAGGAAGAGACTGAAAACTTATATGTGCCTGATATAAACACAGATTGTAGCTCTAAACCTGGAGAGGACAATCATTTACAGGCAAAAGATACACACATTTCTGAGTCAGATAGAGAGTTAAATGGTAAAAAAGCTGATGTAGATATGGTCAATCTATGTGGTGCAGTGAAAATTGTAGAAGTGAGAAGCCTTATAAGAGAATGGGTGTCTTCAACTCCAGGTTTGTTGATAGTTGATAGTTTCATAACTGGAGTCAAGATCTTCACATAGACACCGTACCGTTGATCAGCATTAACTGCTTCTGATACTCGTGTAACGTTATCACTCGTCCGTGTGGTTGTTGGTCTACCGGCCCTTTCTCTGTCTTCGCGACTATCGTCCAACTCTGTTAACCGCTTAAACCATCTATACACTAACCTCCTATTTACTTGGTGTCTTATTGCTGTATGTTTTTAGCTCTACTGGCCAAAGGCCAGAAGGGCTTATGTCGTGGCGATTTGTCCGCCGTCCGTGCGTGCGTCCGTAAACAATTTCTTGTTAACACGATACAGTCTTCACTTTTGATTGTATCTCAACCAAACTTATACAGTAGTTAGATATCCATGAGAGCTCGGTTCCTTTCGAAAACCAGCCAGATCCGCCCATGCATGACTGGATTATGGCCCTTGAAATGGTCAAAATTGCTATAAAAGAGCTTGTTAACACGATACAGTCTTCACTTTTGATTGTATCTCAACCAAACTTATACAGTAGTTAGATATTCATGAGAGCTCGGTTCCTTTCGAAAACCAGCCAGATCCGCCCATGTATGACTGGATTATGGCCCTTGAAATGGTCAAAATTGCTATAAAAGAGCTTGTTAACACGATAGTCTTCACTTTTGATTGTATCTCAACCAAACTTATACAGTAGTTAGATATCCATGAGAGCTTGGTTCCTTTCGAAAACCAGCCAGATTCGCCCATGCAAGACTGGATTATGGCCCTTGAAATTGTCCAAATTGCTATAATTGAGCATGTGAACACAATAGAGGCTCCATTTACTATCTGATCTTCACCAAACTTAGATAGTAGTTAAATACTGATTAGAGCTTGGTTCCTTTTGAAAACCAGCCAGATCCGCCAATGCAAGACTGGATTATGGCCCATGAAATTGTAAAAATTACTATAATACAGCTTGTGAAAACAAAAGAGCCTCCATTTACTATCCGATCTTCACCATACATACATGCTCTGGATTGAAAATGACCAAAGAACCATACCAGTAGAGCATAGGCCCTCATGGGCCTCTTGTTTTTTAACCATTTCTAGCATTTCTAATGGAGATTTTTAAATTTATAGCAAAAATGCATTATTGCACGTTGTGGCATTTTGTCCAAAACAGACATTTATCATACGCACATGAAGAACTGCCTATGTACATAGAACGTAAACATGCGCCATGACGTCAATCAAATTTAAACTGTTACAGTCCTTATGTCATGATGAGATGCCATTGGTGCGTTATTTCGTTTTGCAAAATGTTTGTGAGTTTAAAATCCATGTAATGTATGTAATAAATTGTTTCCAGATCCTCAAGCAGAGGATGAAGAATGTTTCCTAGAATACATCCATGCCCTTATTCAAGATAAAAACCTCGAACAAGTGGACCTAGTGTTGAAAGCCATGTACAGGTATGTCTAGTCCTTTTATCTGATCTTGCTTTAACCCTTTCACACATATCAACACTTTCTGGGGCCTCTGCAGCAGACGATCCATGAACACATTGTGATCAAAAGAAAAATTGCTTAAAATGAGCAAATTCTCCTTTTGCCACAATGTTTTTAACTTTTTAGATCACCTAGAGCCAAAGGCTCAAGGTGGGCTATACTGATCACTTTTTGTCCGTCGTCCATCTGTCGTCGTCTGTCGTTAACTTTTAGCTTTAAACATCATCTCCTCCTGAACCACAGGACCAATTACATCCAAACTTCACAGGAATGTTCCTTTGGTGGCCCTCTTTCAAAATTGTTCAAAGATTTAAATTCCATTGAGAACTTTGGTTGCTGTGTCATCAGAAAGGGGCAAAATGTCCAATCTATAAAAATCTTCTCCTCTGAATCTGCTTGTCAGATTCCAATAAAGTTCGGTAGAAATGTTCCTTTGGTGACCCTCTACAAAGATTGTTCAAGGCATACTGTTTGGTTGAAAACATGGCAGTCAGGAGGCATCAGAAAAGGGGCAAAATCGTCCGTTGTTAACTTTTAGCTGTAAACATCATCTCCTCCTAAACCACAGGACCAATTTCATCCAAACTTCACAGGAATGTTTCTTTGGTGGCCCTCTTTCAAAATTGTTCAAAGATTTAAATTCCATTTAGAACTTTGGTTGCTGCGGCATCAAAAAGAGGGCAAAATGTCCAAACTTTAAAAATCTTCTCCTCTGAATCTGCTTGTCAGATTCCAATATAGTTTAGTAGAAATGTTCCTTTGGTGACCCTCTACAAAGATTGTTCAAGGCATTCTGTTTGGTTGAAAAACATGGCAGTCAGGAGGCATCAGAAAAGGGGTAAAATAACAAAATCTGGAAATTCCATTTTTAGTTCGACTTTTGATAAAACGAGAGCTATTGTCATGACCCTGGCGTTGTCGGCAGCGGCGGCGGCGGCGTGGTCGGCCGGTTAAGGTTATTTGTTCAGCTCATTTTTTTTTCTGTTTTCTATCAGTCAAGCGTCTTTGCCGTACGCGGTGCTCTTGTTTATAAGTCCTTGTCTGATATTAAGAAAATTGAATAGGAATCTTATTTCAGTGATCATCTACTTAATTTGTTCAAGCTGTATTGATTGGTTGCACAATCATAGCCAACCTCGCGTCATCACAAAAGGGGTAAATTGAACTTTTAGCTACAAATGACAACTCCTTCCACTCGACCAATTTCAACGTTACTTCACAGGAATGTTCCTTTGATGGTCCTCTTTTAAAATTGTTCAAAGACTTAGATTCTGTGTAGAACTTTTGTTGCTGCTGCATCAGAAATTGAGAAAAATACCCAAACTTTAAAAACCTCCATCTTCATAATCCATTTGTCAGATTCCAAGATAATTTGGCAGAAATGCTCTTTGAGTGACTCTCTACAAAAACTGTTCAAGCCATATTGATTTCGTTGACAAACAGGGCAGCAAAGCGGCATCAGGAAAGGTGCAAAATGACAAAACTTTATAATTCCATTCTTATTAAATTTCTTGTTAGATTTCAAGATAGAAATTGCTTTTACTGATAAACTACTTCTTTAACTGAGTGTCCACTCCTTGCAGTTTCATTTTAACTCTTGATCAAATTTTCACAGTTGCTTCTTATTTACTATCATTCAGGTGATTGATTTAGGGCCATCTTGGCCCTCTTGTTTTCATTAGCCATACATTCATTTATAGAGATTTTCCATTTTTAGCTCGACTATTCGAAGAATATGAGAGCTATACTACTCACCCTGGCGTCGGCGTTGGCGTCCACGTCACACTTTGGTTAAGGTTTTGCATGCAAGTACTTAAATACTACATGTATTGCATTGAAACTTTCTACAACCCTACTTAACTATCACATCTATGTAGATTATCAAGTTAGATAACTCTATCTTGCATTTTATGCAAGTTATGGCCCTTTTTTACTTAGAAATTCTGGTTAAAGTTTTGCGTGCAACTAAATTAAGAGTCCATATCTCAGTATTTACTTGATGCATTGCATTGAAACTTTATACAACCCTACCCAAGCATCACACCTATGTAGATTATCAAGTTAGATAACTCTATCCTGCATTTTATGCAAGTTATGGCCCTTTTTATACTTAGAAATTCTGGTTAAAGTTTTGCGTGCAACTAAATTAAGAGTCCATATCTCTGTATTTACCTGATGCATTGCATTGTAACTTTCTACAACCCTACCCAAGCATCACACCTATGTAGATTATTAAGTTAGATAACTCTATTCTCTATTTTATGCAAGTTATGGCCCTTTTTTTACTTAGAAATTCTGGTTAAAGTTTTGCGTGCAACTAAATTAAGAGTCCATATCTCTGTATTTACCTGATGCATTGCCTTGTTACTTTCTACAACCCTACCCAAGCATCACACCTATGTAGATTATTAAGTTAGACAACTCTATTCTGTATTTTATGCAAGTTATGGCCCTTTTTTTACTTAGAAATTCTGGTTAAAGTTTAGCGTGCAACTAAATTAAGAGTCCATATCTCTGTATTTACCTGATGCATTGCATTGTAACTTTCTACAACCCTACCCAAGCATCACACCTATGTAGATTATTAAGTTAGATAACTCTATTCTGTATTTTATGCAAGTTATGGCCCTTTTTTTACTTAGAAATTCTGGTTAAAGTTTTGCGTGCAACTAAATTAAGAGTCCATATCTCTGTATTTACCTGATGCATTGCCTTGTTACTTTCTACAACCCTACCCAAGCATCACACCTATGTAGACTATTAAATTAGATAACTCTATTCTGTATTTTATGCAAGTTATGGCCCTTTTTTTACTTAGAAATTCTGGTTAAAGTTTAGCGTGCAACTAAATTAAGAGTCCATATCTCTGTATTTACCTGATGCATTGCATTGTAACTTTCTACAACCCTACCCAACTATCACACCTGTGTAGATTATCAAGTAAGATAACTCTATCCTGCATTTTATGCAAAGTATGGCCCTTTTTTTACTTAGAAATTCTGGTTAAAGTTTTGCGTGCAACTAAATTAAGAGTCCATATCTCTGTATTTACATGATGCATTGCATTGACACTTTCTACAACCCTACCCAACTATCACACCTGTGTAGAATATCAAGTAAGATAACTCTTATCCTGCATTTTATGCAAATTATGGCCCTTTTTTAACTTAGAAATTCTGGTTTAAATTAAGAGTCCATATCGCTGTATTTGCTTGATGCATTGCATTGAAACTTTATACAACCCTACCCAAGCATCACACCTACATGTATGTATATTATCAAGTTAGATAACTATCCTGCATTTTAGGCAAGTTATGGCCCTTTTTAGCTCACCTGAGCTTTGCTCAAGGTGAGTTATTGTGATCGCCTTTTGTGCGTCGTCCGTCGTGCGTCAACTTCTTCTCCTCAGTAACCAGTGGGTCAATTGGGATGAAACTTCACAGAAAGCATCCTCTCAATGACCTCACCAGATTTCCTTCAAATTTTTGGGATCCGTGCAGAATTCTGGTTTCCAAGGCAACGAAATGAAAAAAACTTCAAAATTTTTCTTCTCCCAAACTGGTTGGCAGATTTTCAAATAATTTTGTAGAAATGTTCCTTGGATGACCCTCTGTCAGATTCCTTCAAGCCATGTTGATTGGTCGAAAAACATGGCCGCCAGGGGGGCGGGTCTATTTTGCCTTATATGGCTATAGTGAAAACTTAAAAATCTTCTACTCCCAAACTGGTTGGCAGATTTTCAAATAATTTTGTAGAAATGCTCCTTGGATGACCCTCTATCAGATTCCTTCAAGCCATGTTGATTGGTCAAAAAACATGGCCGCCAGGGGGGTCGGGGCTATTTTGCCTTATATGACTATAGTGAAAAACTTAAAAAATCTTCTCCTCCGAAAGTGGCAGGCCGATTTTCAAACCTTGCTCATAACTCAAAAATCATTCAACATTTTCAAATGAAACTTAGTACACATATTACTTGAGACAATATGCATGTATATACAGTTAAGAACATCTTGAAATTGACAAATTTACCGTTCTAGTTCCGTTCCGCTCCGCTCATGTTCCAATCCGCTCTCAAAGCGTTCACTCATTCATAACATCCTTCAAGTCAAGTTGATTTGTCGGAAACTATGGCCGCCAGGGGGTGGGCCTTATATAGCTAAAGTAAAAAAAAAAAATCAGGTGAGCGATTCCAGGGCCATCATGGCCCTCTTGTTTTACTTAGAAATTCTGGTTAAAGTTTTGATGCAACTACATTAAGAGACCATATCTTAGTAACTACTTCATGCATTGCATTGAAACTTTATACAGCCCTTCCCAATCATCACACCTATGTAAATATTCAAGTACAATAACTCTATCCAGCATTTAATGCAAGTTATGGCCCTTTTTGGACTTTGAAATTCTGGATTCTTGAAGCATTATATTGACACTTTATACAACCTTTCCCAATTTCACAACTATAAATACAACCAATTAAGATAACTCTATCCTGCATATGGTGCAAATTGTTGCCGTTTTTAGAAATTATGGTTAAAGGTTTGCGTGCAACTACATTAAGAGTCCATATCTTATTATAATTAACTACTTGATGCATTCCATTGCCTTCCTAACCATCACACCTATTAACATAATCAAGTTAAATAACTCTATCCTGTATATAATGCAAATTATCACCCTTTAAGAAATTGTGGTTAATATTTTGCATGCAACTACATTAGAGTCCATTATCTCAGTAACTTAAATAAGCGGTGGAATAGTCGAGCGCGCTGTCCTCCGACAGCTCTTGTTTTGTCCAATTCTACTCCTGATTTGATGTATGTTGGAAAGGGTTAAACAACTTTACCTATTTCTTTTTATGCGCAAATTTGAATTTCCCTTGGCAACAATGTTGACCAAGATTAGCCTGCAAATTTGTGTTGTCTAATATTAGAATGCTATTTATTCATGCTTAGGAAAATTACTCTGTAAATGTTAAAAGACATAACAAAATATAGTGATGATGAAACAAGTTGCACAAATTCAGTGGTACATGTATAAAGGTTTAGATTGATTTCATAAACCATTAGTGAGACAGCAGTCACTTTTTCGGCAACAGCAGCCCCTTTTCAGCCGAAAAAAAGTTAATTTATTGTACCTTGGGTTGTAGTTGTCTGCGTTGTCCCGAAACTTTAACCTTACCTCATAACTCAAAACTGTTCCATATATTCAATTGAAACTTGGTACAAATCTTCCTAGAGACTATATGCATGTTTATACCAAGCTACATAATTCTAGCTTTAATAATTATTCAGTTATGCCCCTTTTTGGACTTACAAATTCATGCAAAAACTTTAACCTTGCTCATAACTCAAAAATCATTCAACATTTTCAAATGAAACTTAGTACACATATTACTTGAGACAATATGCATGTATATACAGTTAAGAACATCTTGAAATTGACAAATTTACCGTTCTAGTTCCGTTCCGCTCCGCTCATGTTCCAATCCGCTCTCAAAGCGTTCACTCATTCATAACATTGTGATTGCTTTTTTCCATTCCGTTAAGATTGAGCGCTTTTTTACGCTCACTCGGAACGCTTTATTTCGATCAAAATCCGTTCAACGATTTGATTGGCTTAAATTAATTTTGTTTTGTTTCGTTTATACTTTTTAGCTCACCTGAGCTTTGCTCAAGGTGAGTTATTGTGATCGCCTTTTGTCCGGAGTGCATCGTCCGGCGTGCGTCGTGCGTCAACTTCTTCTCCTCAGTAACCAGTGGGTCAATTGGGATGAAACTTCACAGAAAGCATCCTCTCAATGACCTAACCAGATTTCCTTCAAAATTTTGGGATCCATGCAGAATTCTGGTTTCCATGGCAACGAAATGAAAAAATAACTTCAAAATTCTTCTTCTCCCAAACTGGTTGGCAGATTTTCAAATAATTTTGTAGAAATGTTCCTTGGAGATTCCTTCAAGCCATGTTGATTGGTCGAAAAACATGGCCGCCAGGGGCGTGGGGCTATTTTGCCTTATATGGCTATAGTGAAAACTTAAAAAATCTTCTCCTCCGAAAGTGTCAGGCCTATTTTCAAATAATTTTTTGGAAATGTTCCTTGGATGACCCTCTATCAGATTCCTTCAAGCCATGTTGATTGGTCGAAAAACATGGCCGCCAGGGGGGCGGGGCTATTTTGCCTTATATGGCTATAGTGAAAACTTAAAAAATCTTCTCCTCCGAAAGTGTCCGGCCGATTTTCAAATAATTTTGTAGAAATGTTCCTTAAGTGACCCACTATCAGATTCCTTCAAGCCATGTTGATTGGTCGAAAAATATGGCCGCCAGTGGGCAGGGCTATTTTGCCTTATATGGCTATAGTGAAAACTTAAAAAATCTTCTTCTCCCAAACTGGTGGGCAGATTTTCAAATAATTTTGTAGAAATGCTCCTTGGATGACCCACTATTAGATTCCTTCAAGTCATGTTGATTGGCCAAAAACATGGCCGCCACGGGGGCGGGGCTATTTTGGCTATAGTGAAAACTTAAAAAATCTTCTCCTCCGAAAGTGTCAGACCGATTTTCAAATAATTTTGTAGAAATGTTCCTTGGATGACCCTCTATCAGATTCCTTCAATCCAAGTTGATTGGTCAAAAACATGGCCGCCAGGTGGGCGGGGCTATTTTGCCTTATATGGCTATAGTGAAAACTTAAAAAATCTTCTTCTCCAAAAGTGTTTGGCCGATTTTCAAATAATTTTGTAGAAATGTTCCTTGGATGACCCACTTTCAGATTCCTTCAAGCCATGTTGATTGGTTAAAAAACATGGCCGCCAGTGGGCAGGGCTATTTTACATTATATGGCTATAGTGAAAACTTAAAAAATTCTCCTCCAAAAGAGTCTGGCCGATTTTCAAATAATTTTGTAGAAATGTTCCTAGGGTGACCCTCTATCAGATTCCTTCACGCCAAGTTGATTGGTCGGAAACTATGGCTGCCAGGGGGCGGGGCTTATATAGCTAAAGTGAAAAAAAAAAATCAGGTGAGCGATTCCAGGGCCATCATGGCCCTCTTGTTTTTACTTAACCCTAAATATCAGCAAACGATCTAGAGTTTTTTCAGCACAATCGTTAGTAGCAAATCATATTTATAATATTTGTTACATTATAAGTCAATCAGATACTTGAGTGTCTTATAAAACAAAAGTTTAGTATACAAATATGACTTTTAATAAAATAGTTTCGTAAAATAATTATCGGATAGTGGTTGCAACCATTCAATGAGCGAATGATAGGATTTTTGCAATCATTATGATTGTTTCGTTCAGAGCGCAAAATTCTAAACTGTATATACCAATTCACATAACTCTGGCATTAGTCTTTACCCAGTAATGCCCCTATTTTTACTTAAAAAGAAACCAGACGAGCGTTGGCGTTCACTCCACGGCACTCTTGTTCACTTCTCTATTACTCAGCAACCCCTGGTGGAATTTTTCTGCAGGAGCATAAAAAAACATTTTTATAAGATAAAGACTGAAAGATTCTGATATTCAATCACATAGATCTTCTATTCTCAATTTGATCCTCAAAGTAAAATTTTACTAGAGTTTCAAGAATGCTGTTGGTCTGTAAATTGACAGAAAGCTACTTCACTCCTTTCCCTCACACAGCATATCTTCAGCAGACGACTTTGAAAACATTTAGGCAATTTACCAAATATATGAAAACTCTCTATTAACCCTTTCCCTTATACGGCAATTCTGCAGCAGACGACTTTGAACGTATTTTGTCAAAAAATAGAAAATCTCCCTAATTGAATGGATAACCTATGACAAAAAGTGGCAATTGTGCAATTTCTTCTTTTGTCACTATGTTTTCAAAAAGCCGTCTGCTGCAGAGGCGTCGGAAAGCGTTTTTATGAGGGAAAGGGTTAATGAAAGTAATATTATTGGATCCATTGTGGCAAAGTAATAAATTGCTAATCATGAGCACTTTCTCCTTTTGCCATAATATTTATTACACAGTCTTCCAAAAAAGTAAGAACCTCAGTTGACATTGCCATATATTCTACTTTATACAGTAATTCTCTCTCCATTTTCAGGAATATAAATAGAACAGAAAATCTGGACTGGTTATCTGCCCTGCAAAGGATATTTCTACAGACACAGTCTATTGTTAAAGAATATTACGGACACCGGCTCAGTTCTATATCTATCTGAGCTTGCTAGTTGATTGATTTAGTTGTTCAAGTTGTCTCAGGAATTGAGGTTCACAATTTTCAAACAACTAGAACTAGACTGATATCAATTATTGTTATCAGTAAAAAACTGGCAAGGAATTCCTGGAGCTCCACTCATTTATAAACAGATAAACATTTCAAAGTAAAATAAAGCTGTGATATAAAAATATTAAAACAAGGTGTTATTGATTGTTTGTTTTAAAGTTCCATTTTGATAAAATTATATGTTAACCCTTTTTCCCACATACAACAAATCTGCAGCAGATGAAAATGTCTACTAAAAATATGGAAAATCTCTATAATTGTAGCTATGATTACTGAAAAAAGTTAAAAACATTGTGGCAAAACGCATTTTTCAAAACTTTTCAGTCATATTCCGGTGACCAGTTCACCTACTCATTTGTTTCCTAGCTTTCTCACACCAGTACTCCACACAACATACTTCCAAAGCAACTGGCTGTTTCTCCACATAGACTGTTAGCTCGTTGGTGAGAGACGAATGATGCTTGTCACAGTGACTTTTGTCAAACGTTAGAAAGAATGTTGGCTGAGCTTGGATTCAAACTTACAACCCCGGATTGACAGCCCGCGTCGCTTCCGACTAATTTACAGGGGCTCGGCGTGTGTTGATTCTGATAAATCTGAGCAGATGAACATTACTTGCCTGCCCTTACTTTTTCTCATCGGCTGACTCATATCATGTATGAGTCAATGTTTCTGTTTCCAAATATTGTTTAACCCTTTCCCACTTGTAGACACATTTTAACGCATCTACAGCATTGTGGCAAAAGGACAAGTTGCTCATATCGAGCAATATCTCCTTTTGCCACAATGTTTTCAACACTATTCAATAAATGAAGGTTCAATTAAAGAGATGTCTAAGATGTTTGCATAGATGTCTGCTGCAGAATTGTTGTGTGGGAAAGAGTTAATAGCAGACAAATTAATATGTTACTGCCCAAGGCAAAAGGGGGTGACATTGTACATTCAAACTCTGGGGGGTTAGACAATTGGTGTGCACATACTTGCCTGTCTGCTTATATTACCTGAAACCTTAGATTAACTGGTAAAACTTCTGGCAACATGCGAGACTGATTGATTGATTGGATTTAACGCCGTTTTCAACACTTTTTAACTCATCACGGCGGCCAGTTCACTTACTATATGTTTCCTGGTTTTCTCACAACAGTACTCCACACAACATACTTTCCAAGCAACTGGCTGCTTTTCCTCATAGACTGTTAGCCAATTGGTGAAAGACGAATGACGCTTGTCACAGTGACTTTTGTCAAACGTCGGAAAAAATGTTGGCCGAGCTGGGATTCGAAATCACAACCCCTGGATTGACAGCCCGCCTCGTTACCGATTGAACATGCGAGAAGTGTAACCTCAAGTGGTTTACACTTAAACAGCCTTCTGTGATGGCGAATTGGATTGCAATAAGACCAATTTCTGCCTGACGTGGTCAAATACTATTTGAATCTCGTAGGAGACGCCACATGATGTGTTAATGTTGTTAGATTAAACCATTACTGGTCTAAAATTACATGGGTTGTTGCTTAACCCTGTCCCCTATGCAGTCGCATATTAATGCATCTGCAGCAGATTACTTTTGGAATCATTCTTACAAAAGAAGAAATCGCTCATAATGATCACTTTCTCCATTTGCCACAATGTGTTCAATTCTAAAAAATAGTTATACTGTCATTTACTGGGAGTTTCCATAGTTTTGTCAAGAGGTTTCTAAAGTCGTCTGCTTTGTATTTTTTGTTTGTGGGAAAGGGTTAAATTGACAAATTCGGTCTCTGAAGGGACATTGCAATGTAATGGCAGTTATATAATTTAATTAAAGTGCTTCACTGACATCAGCCATGTTTAACCATTTCCCGCAAAATATGACTTTTTCAATATCTTCGGAAATAGTAAATTCCTCAAAACGAGCAGATTTTTTCTTTTCTCTCTGTTTTTTCAACTCTTATCAAGAAATCATTTTCAATTACCCACACATTAAATTTTCTCCACTGTTTATTTTCAAAGCAAATTCCGTTTGAACATCATATTTGGTACAGAGTTATTCATTCCGTAATACAAACACAATTGACCCTCCATCTGCACCATTGGATTTTTGTTTTTGTTCATGAAGAAAAAGGTTTTCTTATAAATGGGAATTTGTTAGTCTGTTTGAAATTATATTTTTTATCCTAACGTATTTTCTATTTGTGCATCAGAATTGTTATTGCATTAATTCCCCATTTAGATGCATACTGGTCCATCTGCAAAAGACGTCTTTTGAAAAGGTTGTGACAATTTGAGAAATTGCTCATTTATATCTCCTTTTGTCCAAATGTTTTTTGTCAAGCCAGATTGCGATGAGACGCTCGTCTGTTTTTTTTCTTAGTGGAAAAAGGAGCATTACTGAATAATTAAAGCCAGAGTTATTTGACTTGGTACAGACATGGGTATTGTTCCTAGGAACATGTGTACAGAGTTTAATTTGAAAATGTTGAACGCTTTTTTAGTCCAAAAAGGGGGCATAACTGAATCATTATGTTATGTGACTTGGTATATATACATGTGTATTGTTTCTAGGAACATGCGTCATTTGTGTCATATTCAAGTTTCATTTGAATAGGTCAAGGGCTTGGCGTGAAACAGTTGTAACTAAAATTGGTATTTTGTTACCAAGGTTAATCACCTCGCAATAAAGTCTTTAAAATCGTTAAATCATTTTTCTTGGTAAACAATGGAAATTTAGGTGCCATTGTGCTCGTTCTGAGCAATGGCACCTAAATTTGCATTGTTTACAAAGGGGTTAAAATTGCCCCTAAATCAGGGTTTTCAAAATAGGTTTTTAGTTACAACCGTTTCACGCCAAGCCCTCGAGGTGTAACTGTTTTTGAGTTATGAGGTAAGGTAACAGTTTTGTGACGGCGAATTTTTTTTCTTCGAAAAACAGAGAGCTAAACAAATAGAAATGACTGCTCGTGTCCCAGGTTTATTGTGCTAACATGGCTACTGATACAGCGTTGGTAGCACGACGACTGTTTCAGCGGTGGTAGCATGACGACTGTTTCAATGTGTTATTTGACGACTGATTCAGTGGAGGTAGCTTGACGACTGATTCAGTGGTGGAAGCATGACTACCGATTCAGCGGTGGTAGTATGACGACTGATTCAGTGGTGGTAGCATGACGACTGATTCATCGATGGTAGCATGACGACTGATTCATCGGTGGTAGCATGACAAACTGATTCAGTAGTGGTAGCATGACGGCTTTCAACGGTAGTAG
This sequence comes from Serripes groenlandicus, assembly GCA_031761405.1. Taxonomy (NCBI): domain Eukaryota; kingdom Metazoa; phylum Mollusca; class Bivalvia; order Cardiida; family Cardiidae; genus Serripes; species Serripes groenlandicus. The sequence continues at coordinate 38,618,467 of JASEVX010000011.1, forward strand.
CACGACGACTGTTTCAATGTAGTAGCATGACTGATTCAGTGGTGGGAGCATGACGACCGATTCAGCGGTGGTAGTATGACGACTGATTCAGTGGTGGGAGCATGACGATCGATTCAGCGGTGGTAGTATGACGACTGATTCAGTGGTGGTAGCATGGCGACTGATTCATTGGAGGTAGCTTGACGACTTATTCAGCGGTGGTAGCATGACTGATTCATTGGAGGTAGCTTGACGACTGATTCAGCGGTGGTAGCATGACGACTGATTTATTGGAGGTAGCTTGACGACTGATTCAGCGGTGATAGCATGACGACTGATTTATTGGAGGTAGCTTGACGACTGATTCAATGGTGGTAGCTTGACGACTGATTTTAGCGATGGTAGCATGACGGCTGATTCTGCGGTGGTATCATGATGACTGATTCAACGGTGGTAGCATAATGACTGATTTTAGCGATGGTAGCATGACGGCTGATTCTGCGGTGATATCATGATGACTGATTCAGCGGTGGTAGTATGGTGACTGATTTTAGCGATGGTAGCATGATGACTGATTCAGCGGTGGTAGCATGATGACTGATTCAACGGTGGTAGCATAATGACTGATTTTAGCGATGGTAGCATGACGGCTGATTCTGCGGTGGTATCATGATGACTGATTCAACGGTGGTAGCATAATGACTGATTTTAGCGATGGTAGCATGACGGCTGATTCTGCAGTGATATCATGATGACTGATTCAGCGGTGGTAGTATGATGACTGATTTTAGCGATGGTAGCATGATGACTGATTCAGCGGTGGTAGTATGATGACTGATTTTAGCGATGGTAGCATGACTGCTGATTCTGCGGTGGTAGCATGATGACTGATTCAGCGGTGGTAGTATGATGACTGATTTTAGCGATTGATTCAGCGGTGGTAGTATGATGACTGATTTTAGCGATGGTAGCATGATGACTGATTCAACGGTGGTAGCATGATGACTGATTTTAGCGATGGTAGCTTGACGACCGATTCAGCGGTGCCAGGTTACATAAGTCCGGTAGTTCTGGTATAAATAATCCAGGAAACGCTGTTTTATGACTGAAATACTATTGAAAACGACAACACAATATTCAAACATACAGTACAGCTCACGCGGAAAACGCATTTTCCGCGATTCCACGATGGACAAATATTTTTCATCGCGGATGATCACCGCAATTCAAACTATATGATCACCGCAATACCGCCTACGGGCTAATTTGATCACCGCGATTGACATTTCGTCGATTCGAGCTTCTTATCTATTTTGAAATCAGCCCGATTCCACCGCGATATTTACCTGTAAAAACGTTTTACTATTATTAAAAAGTTTTTTTTTTTTCGATTTTGTACATGTACACGTTTATTGACGAATTGCGATTATTTTATGACCCAACTTGCTAAAATTCATTCCATTTCAGCAAATTATTAGAAAAACAGTGGAAGATTGTGTTTGTTTACGATAAGGTCAAGTTTCGTAATAGAAAATGGCGGACATCGGATATACGTTTATCGTACATATAATTATCTCACATTTTTTAGTAAGAGAGAAATATTGTTAAATTACAATACATGTACATTGTATATATATCTTTGCCGATCAGCAAAATGGAACACCGAAAGTAACCTCAAGTATAATAAGTTCGAATATTGAAGTGTTATGAAGACCAGTTGTTAACTCTTTCCCACCTATAGACGTATTTTGACGCATCTGCAGCAGACGACTTTTGAAAACATTGCTTTCATTTTTTTCAGTAATTATAACTACAACAATAACGATTTTCCATAGTTTTGAGTAGACATTTTTTTAAAGTCGTCTGCTGCAGATATTTGTGTATGTGGGATAGGGATAAGTTGTGTGAGAACGGTTAAATTACCTTATCTGTATCCTTAATTAATCCTCTGCTTCTCACTTGAAAATTTCCATCAATATCGTAACGTACCAGAAAGAATGAGTGCTGCTTAGATAACTGTCTTAAGGCAAAGACCTAATAACATTAGCTTTTGCTTAAAGACATTGTTCTTTGACACGAAAAAAGCACTTACAATTCACAAAACTAGCGCACAAAATATCCCTTTTAAATGTGAACACTGAATTTCAATTGACATACGCAAGTTGAAGACAAGAGCATATCGTCATCAAATCAGATTCAAGTGTCCGCCCCCGAAAATAATTGCTTAATTTGTATGATTCAATTCAATCAATTCAAACAGTTTATTAACTCAATTCATGGTACACATGACAATATGAGCAATAACAAAATACATACAATATACATTTGAGGCTTATAAAATATATTATTTAAATAATAAATATTGCAGAACTTTGGCAGTGATATATTTTAAGAATTTGTATCAGAGGGAGAGTACCCTACACATAATAAAGAATCAAAAATCATAAAAAATGACTTATGATATATGATACTGTATTGAACAAAAATGATTTTCAAATAAAGTTACGTTTACAATGAGAATTCTCTGTAAATATTACTCAAACGTCAGTTAAATTTTACAAGAATTTCTTTTATAAATAGACATAATTTTTTATATTCTATCGTATTGGTTGAAAACATATATAGATGAGAGGATCATTTTAATTTGTTTGCGTCACCTTAATTCAAAAGTATTTTTATGAGTAAAACATGCCAATTAATGAGACTTCGTAATCTCTTTCAATTCAGATAATTAGTTTTGGGTTGTTTAATTCAATCCGGGACTAACATGGGCGCTTCACACTTCTTTGTTTGCAAAGTTTTGTTGTTATGGTTTTGTTTTTGTTATTCAGCCGACTTTGAAACACGTTTTAATGAAATAATTTATAGGCGATTAAGAATGAACAATGCATTGGTAATTGTGGTGATTGACAATGGAATTATTTCATTTATTAGTGAGATTTAAAGTAAGCTACACATCTTTCAGGCAGAATTAACAGGTTTTTTTTATCACGTAGTTGTATCGTTTACAGAATACATCAAGTTTAGGGGAATTGTATTGACGAATTTTAATAAATTGAGTTGTTACGCATATATGCTGCTTTATAGTTAGTACTGATTTATAATCATTGTCCTCTTCAACATCATTTATTCGTACTGTAATGAAATAAAAATTAAAAATTAAAAAAAATCCCAGCAAAACGGCGAGAAAAAGCTTATCTAGTCAAAGAAATGTCACCGCGATTCCTCGATGGTTCCACCGCAAATCCACGATTATCGGTTTTATTAACCCCCTGGGGTTATCTTGTTGCGTCCGCGATGGTACATACAATCAAATCGCGGTGATGGGTGGACTTCCACCCACCTTCGCGGACCAAAATAATTGTCCGAGTTGAGATTTGTCCGCGGTGGCTCGCGGACGATGCGTTTTCCGCGTGAGCTGTACTGTAATGATGCAATCTCAAAAGGTCGTAACTTATGTGCAGACCCATTTTCGCCAGCCATGGCTTGTATATAAATATGGTTTTGTTCCAGCTTCTTGTTGTTTATCTTCCAGAACGGTTATTGGACTATGCTAGAGTTTCTGTCTGGTACTTTTTACGTTATGAATTTGTGACATTTCTTCTGCCATAAATGACAATTGAATGGGCCATCAATAACACGCACGATTGCCTTGTGAACCGTATTGCAGCATAACATCGAGAAAAGCTCTACAGGCCAAATATACACACTATCTCCTTAATACTGAACTTACACCTTAGGTTTAGGTTCTCAAACGACTGGTATCATTAAGACTATTCTTTTGAGTACCCACAACCCCTGACACTAAAACCGCAAACTGAGATCTTGATTTACATTAATATAGTATATAAACAAAAAAGCGCAAAGTTTTAAAAGATCGTTTTTTTGTCTAGATAATTTTTATAGTTTAGGCACATTTCAAGACGTTTACCAAGTTTTGATCAGAAAGTACATGCAACTCTTTTATAGTTATTTAATATTTCTTCTCTAGTTCAATTTGAACTAATATTTCTAAAAAGATAAATGAGCAAAGTGTATCAAAAACTCGACCCATCGAAAGTTCGGATTCCAAAAAGGGTATCCCCCATTCTGAAGACACCAATAATGTAGCTGGGATTCTAAAAGGCTATGCCCGTTCTGACGATACACCAACAATGAAGCTGGAATTCTAAAATGGCTATGCCCGTTCTGGAGACACACTGCCAATGTAGCTGGGATTCTAAAAAGCCTAACCGCCGTTCTGAACACTGCACAAAAAATTGGGATTTAATTTAGAGTAAATTTCCTTAAATTCCGAAATTTACTTGCACATCCCAATTTTCGTACAGTGGAAGGCACACCAATAAAGTAGATGGGATTCTAAAATACTATAATCCGTCCTTAAGACAAACCAACAATGTAGCTGGGATTTTTAAAGGCAATCCCCAGTTATGGAGACATACTATCATTGAAGCTCGGGTTCTTAAAGGTTATCCCCCATTCTGAAGACACACCAGCAATGTAACTGGGATTCTAAATGGGCAGACTCCATTACCTCCCGACATAGCCTTAATAATGTGAAAACCCCCGGAAACAATTCATCTTGTTTCATAGCTATATTTCATCCAAAGACTAATAGTCCACGGAAGACAAATAATTGAGCCCTTCCACGAGAAAACCAGCATTATGGACTCTGCGTAATGTATCGACACAGATCAGCCTAGACTAATCCGGGCCGACACATTCCGTCTCGGAGGGATGGAGGTATAGAGTAATGATTCCTGAAACAGAAAATCCACAAGAGAAGTAAAGTTTATGCCCGGATTAGCCTGCGCGGCATGCTTAGGTTGATCCTGGTCGATACTTGACGCAGAGTCAATAATGTTGGTTTTCTCATGGAACGGTTCAATTATATTGCACTAAACGGAACTCGTGCATCATACGTGTCATGTTTGACTAATGCCTTGTGGCTTCTCCTCCTGTTTTATTTGAACACTATAGACACATCACTGTCATCGACTCATTTATGAGATACTACATTATATTAGGTTACTCACCCTGCTAGGTAAAGGTTTATCAACCTCCTGGGGACCAATTGGGTTCCTTACTTTCAAGGCGGTCTTAGTTTAAACATATTTTATTTTTCATATGTTTTACATAGACATATACAACGGAGAAATGGATTGGAATGAAAGCTCTTAGCTTATTTTAGGTCCTTTCCAATAAAGATTGATTTACAGGAAGCACGGTGAATAGTTCACATGGTCAGAAAATATCAGCTTACTTTAGCTGTATCATTTATCATACAAGAAAAGAATAATACACACTAGAGAGTGGAAAGAGAGAAATACAGGAGGGTAGGTGCTCGTATGAGAGGTCAGTTAAAGTATATGTCAAATATCCATACCAAATAATATATAACATAAAAAGATTCATAAAGAGTTGCAAGTAAACAAAAACCAATTAAGAAAAGGGGTTAATTATCGTGAGCAAAACCTTTTGATACCGATTATGAATTTTTGAAATGAATCAAAAATAGCATTATTTACTTGGATTACCATATAACAAACTATCAAGCCTAATGTTGTGTGGAAGTTCTCTGTCTAATACAATAATAATACAATACAAATATTTTATTGCGTTAAACAAACAATATGCTTATAGCATAAAATACAAATAAAGACAGAGGTAGGTGATGTAAAGAGGTTTGCGCAAAGTGGCAGAATCAACAACATTCCTGAGAAAAAGATGATGGTTGAGTTCACTACATTTTGTTTGTAATCGGGTACGTAATACCTCTGAATACCTATCCCCATTGTAATAATAGAGGTGTTTTTTTAATATTTTGATATAATAATAGTTTAAAAGATCTTAAAGATTCAGCATTTTGCGTTTCGTTTTTTTTTTAAGGTTCATTAAGAATTTTGACCTACCATAGTTGGGACTTTATAAGATTTCTGGAGTTAGATTGTTTTTTATTTGATACAGCATGATCAACTTCTGATCCATCTTATACTTTCTAAAGATTCCCACCTCACTTCATTGCAAAGATCCGGCCCAAATTGATATGAGTTTAGTAGTTCCGGAAACAATTCTCGCACATTCATGCTCTATCTTTTCTAATCTATCCTTATCATTTTGATTACAGTGTTAACATACAACATCTGCATATTCCGAAATAGGTCTTATGAAAGAAAAATAAATAATTTCATGGGATTTTATATCCAAAACAGAAAATCAATTTTCTCATTATGTTGATTCTTTTTAAAGCTTTAATCACTATATCATCTAGATGTTCATGCCACGTGCAATCATTAGCACACATATATGACCTAAATGTTTGTGTAAGGCGGTCTTGCTACACTATGCATTAGTTTGCTACTAGCATTTAGTAATACTATATATAAAAAAATAAACATATATATGACCTTACACTATCGCAGAATCTCAGACTCAAGTTCAACAATAAAAGAAGCACGAAATGCTAATATTGGATAAAAGTTGCAATCATTTCTTCGAAGTGACTGAATTGAATTGGCTATTTATCACTTTGAAAAATGAATGCTTTCAAAATAATAGATTGGTATCCTGGTGAATTTTAAAGAATTGTTATTAGCTTAAAAGCACTTTCGGAGGATATTACTCGTTATTTCCCTTTTATGTCCTCAAGCGAATGGGGATTACGTTATTCCGTTTATCTGTACGTCTATGTTTTCGTTAAGAACGAGAAGTGTCATTTGCATGTAATCCTAAAATTTCGAAAAGGTACCCAAAATAATGCGTATATTTGTTTTGTATACTGACTAACTCTGGATTATTGCTCACGATTATAGCATCCAAAAAGAGCAATATTTGGGGAAAACATATTTTGTGGGACCACATGTTCTACAGTTTTGAAGTTTTGAAGCATATCCGATGAAATTGGCAGGATACAGTCATACTAAAGTGTAGATGAGCATGATATATTCGTATAAACAGTTTGATATATTTCAAAATTATTCTATTTGATGTATATATTTAATAAGCTAAAATAAGTATTTTATGCAAATTCAATGCATGTATTTCTGTTCAATAGTTTGACATCATAATTCGGAGGAGCATTTAAACATGTCTAGTTTGCCGTGGTGTAGTTTTTTGGTGTGTCGTCCGTCTATGCAACTGTCATATCTAGGTGACATATCTAAGACACATAGCCATGCGGTTTTATTTAAATTTTAGCCTATAAAAGTTTTAAAAACTATTTGAAAATATTACCCTTCAAGTTTTGCTCTGATTGACAAAGCGTTATGGTCCCTTTTATGCGGTAGACCAAAGTAAATAAATATTTGTCAATTCATCAGACATACGATTTTTTCTGTTCCAATTGCCATTTTTTTTTTTTATCTCAGAAACATTTTCCTTTAGAACTCTCAACTCGCTATTTAAGTAATTGTATTCAATTGATTTTGGGATGACTTTATACCTCAACAGATAAAGCCAATCCTATGTACGTGGCATGTATTACATATATACTGATGTATAACTATTTCTCAATAAAATATGTTAAAACTAAAGCCAATGTTGTTGTTTTAAAAAGAAAACACGATTAGAAATTGACATGACAATTTTCACTCGAAATGATTTAATGTGCTATACTGGACTATTTTTTCATCTGAATTAATTAAGTGTGTACTTTACAAAACCATTTCACAATCATTGCAAGTGTATGAATCCTATTTATACAATCCATGGGATACTTCCCGAATTCGATCAAACAAAACTAGGGTACAAAGTTCGATTCATAGAACATTAAGATCACTAAGACTAACATGATAAAACAAAAACACCCATTGTTACTTCATTACCAGAAAGTACGTTGTATGACATTATGTAGAACAAACAACAATTGCTGTACAATATGACATTTCAACTTGCATCCATCTTCATATCCCTAAACGATAGAGCGAAACTACCTACTTAAAACTATATAACAAGTATACGCTAAGATGTTAAAAATGTGATGCCTTTGAATTTTGCATTGTATAGTAAACAGGTGTATAATAACGTAAACGTCTGGAATACAAGGTATACGTGTTGCTGTACGAACATGCAAGTGTAAAGTGATGGTCCAATTTAACTCGAAACATAGTTACGATACAATAGGGGGACCTTCATCCGATAAGGCAAACTATAAAATATTAACGCAAAGGGTTTCTGTTAACGTGATTTCTACAGAGACAAAAGTCTCTCAGACATAGATTTTATTCGCTTTTAAATACATTAGCGATTGAGGTCTGTTCTCAAGGCGCCTCTTTGGAGACTCAAATGTGAACTTTTAAGGTTTTACAGCAAATGTTTACACGACATTTAATGAAGTGATAGCAAAAATGCAAATTCAAAATTGATAGTTTACCATTTCCGTAACACGATTCTTATTTAAATGGCAATTCTGAAATAGGATATAGAATGTAGTTGTCCGGACCATTGCATTATTTGTTAAATTAAGACATTTGTTTGCTAAACTACCGATACTACTAGAAAGCGTTTATCTCAAACTGATGCAACAGTCGAAAACTGTCTCCCCTGAAATCCTGACCACAAAATATAGACGCGGATCATCTCGGCTAAAAGCAAAAACATCCTTGATCAAATATTTTACTTCTAGTCAGAGAAAAGCCTTTGTAACATAAACCAATTATTCATTCCACGATACAACGATACTTGTACTGTAGCATTCATGGAGCGTATGTCCCTAAGCAATTTAAACAGCAAGACGTGGACAATCTATTTAAAGCATTAGATAAACCCCACAGGCACATGTAACAATTCCTTGTTTCCCCTGATATTCCGTTAAATAAGTAGCTTCAAATTCATGGTCAGTAGTGACAAATCGTTCCATGGATCGTGCATTTGAATCTCGCCTCGGTCAATTCTTTTTTCAATTCCTGACAATCACCATTGTGACAAAAGTCTCACTTCATCAGCTGAATGTATTTCACTTTAAAATACACACATGATCTTACACGTGGCGTAAACAATAAAAAGATTAGTCAGTTGTCTGTGAAAAATTATTTTAAATGTACAAGGGTGAAACAAGGCAGGAAACAAGTGCTTATGTGAATTAGCTCCCATTACAAACGTCTACGACATTGTACTATTAAACGACATCAAACATTCCAAGCATTGAAAACCCCGAATAATCAGTCCATTTTTATGACGTTTAAAACATAATTGCGTCGCCTGAGTGGAAGGGAAATGTGGTATCATATAAAGGACTATTAAAGTGAAGTCGAAAAGTGTTTGGTATTTCATGAAAGGGTAATGTTGTTTAGTCAATCTATATACAATTCTAGGTTTTCATCATAAATTTTGTGTTTTGGGAATGTAGCTAAGATGTTGTCAGTGTTGAATCTTGTGAGATTGAGCGGGTACATAGCCTTATCTAAGTATCACTGTTTTCATCCAAACTACGACTTTATTTTACCTGACGTGGCAACTATACACTGATGGGATGAGTAATGCCTTTGGCAGCCTCGTGGATTATCGTGCAACCAGGAACAATAATTCGATAAGATGTTGGAGATGAAATGAGAGAACATCACATTTGACGATATTTATTGGACACGATTGCTAATGAGTTTTTCCTGAGAGTAAAAACTGACAGTCCAAAATGTATTACCCTTCCAAAATTACGGAACACACACTAGGCGGTGTGAGATTTCAATAAGGGGACAATTTGTTGTAGGTTAATAATTTTAAAATCCGGATGTTATATCCTATGAAGACGCATGGAAGAAATTTACAAGTGTTTTGCTTTTTTCCATAGTTTGGTTTTGCTAATGTCGGTCCATCTCTTTCTGGTCCGTTTTGTAGTTGGTTTGCTAAATTATGTAAATGTGTTGCGCGGTTGATGACATAAAGGCAAAGTGTCAGGAAAGTCTGGATCAGTTAATGTACCTGTGACTCTCCATCTCATTCCATTATGTTCTTATTGAACAGTAAGTAAGTAAGTAAATAAATATTGTATTAAAGTGACATGTGTATAACATATAATAAAAGATTTAACAAGGTTCGTTGAAAAAAACACCCGGCCCCATGGGCCTATATGTCACTATATATAAAGGTAATGTATGTGTACATATATTCATTCATTCTTATCAATGTGTGGTACAAGCAGTCTATATACATATACATATATACATATCTATAATTATTTCGATGGTTTCTTGCGAGCATGTCGAACCTGCATCTTGTACAAGATGCAGTTATTGCACCCTCGAACAGAGCCATCTATAATTCTGATGATTTCGTCTTATTTTGAGGATTTTATTTGAACGGTAATCCGTAACTGTACCGACATAAGTCTAGATACAATTACTGGTCATCAGTGCTACAGGCGCTCAATTATTTTATGAATTTACAAAAGCGAGTCGGCGTAATTGGTATAACCTAATCTTATGAGTAAAGTCATATAACATCAAATTTAAAAATCATAAATGAACGGATCATGTTTGTACAGGTATTTGTATCATTCACTACCTATCGCGTATGTTTTGAAATAAGTTTTAATGTTCCAACCGCTAAGCACGCCCCTTCCTTGAAAGGAGACGTAGCATGGATGCAAAATAAAACCCGTGTAATAGTGTGATTATTATATCAAGTATGTTTGAAAAGCCTTTACCGAAACGAAAAGTAAAGGTCAGATTCACATACAGCCTTCAAATAGAGCTTGCAGGCGACATACTCATAATATAACCATAACGATAGTAATTCAACAGCGAGCAAATTAATCAATCAATTAATCATCCCGCCACTCAACCTAACAACCAGTACGTCCATTATCCGAATGTGTAAATAAATGAATGACCGAATGAACGAAAGATTGAATGAGTGAACAAACAAGTGAATGAATGCTTGAACAATTGGATGAATCAACCAACCAGTTAACCAACCAATTATTTAATATATCAGCCAACTATTCGCGATCAAACAATAAACTAATTAATCAATCATATATTTCATCGGTGATTATATACTGAGCCAAACAAGTTACGATACATGAAATCAATTGCAGTAATATGAATATGTTTTTAAGCATTTTGAAAATATGGTCTTTGATACATAATTTAAATTGATTATTATGCTTCAATTTCATTTAAACTTTTTGAAAATCAGTAAGAAAATGGACTGATGAAAATGTTAAGTTCTGGAATTTGTTAATACCGGGTGTGACCTCCCGGTGCATTCATTACAGCAGTGCATCGTCTACGCATAGAATTGAAAAGTGTTTGAATATTTCGCTGTGGAATGGCATTCCATTCTTGAATAAAAAAAACCTCCAACTGCGCTAATGTTTGGGGATTGCGACGTCTAATCCGACGGTCCAGGGCATCCCAAAGATGTTCTATTGGGGACAAATCTGGTGAACAAGCAGGCCAATCTAGAACATTAATGTTTTGTTGGGTAAGAACATTGCGGCATACATGTGCTGTATGGCACCTAGCAATGTCTTGCTGGAACAACGCGACGTTCACGTTAGCGTTAAGAAATGGTACGACAACTGGTGTTAAAGTTTCGTCTCGATAACGTTGTCCCGTTAGATTCCCACGCACAATAACCAATGGAGTGCGATTCTGGTAGGATATTCCGCCCCAAACCATGATACTTCCACCACCGTAACGGTCCACCTCGTGCACACAGACGTCAGCATAACGTTCACCGACCCCCCTACAGTATACTCTAGCACGTCAATCTCCTCGCCTCAAACAAAAACGCGACTCATCAGTGAACATTACCGTATTCCATTGATTTCTTGTCTAATTCAAGTGTCCAGTGGCCCACTGACGTCTCAAGACGCGATGACGTTGGGTTAATATAGGCCCATGATACGGACGTCTGGCTCTTATACCACGCTCGGCGAATATGTTTCGGACTGTTTGAGCACTAATTATGTTGTGTGTACGACCATGTGTTACAGCAGCAGTAACAGTAGATGGAAGAAGCCGGTCACGTAAGTGTGACGTCCTTATGTGACGGTCCTGTGCAGGAGTCGTTTCATGGGGCCTACCAGAACGGGGACGGTCATTAACAGAACCAAGGGCACGATAACGGCCTAAAAGTCGGATTGTAGTCAACCTAGACGCTCCAAAGTGAACAGCGACGTCAGCGTGACGTAAGTTTGCTTGTAGCATACCAATGGCTATAAGGCGTTGATTTGCATTCAGTCTCGGCATAATTACAGCAGAGAAATATTGAATTTTGCCTATGTTTTCACAATACAGGTACAATATCTGTGAAATGCGTATATTTTTATGTCGATACATGTTCATCATCATGGGTTTCCCGTGCAGTGCGTGCAAAACGTAAAAATCCCTATTGCCAGTAACACGATATTCTACAGTGAAAACAGTCATACGTTTAAGCAATCATTTAATCACATTACATATGACACAAGTTTAAGCTTTAAGATTTTACAAATGATCTAAGTATGTATCGTTACTTGTTTGGCTCAGTATATATCAAACTCCTCCTATGGCTAAACGCTTTTGCAACATATTTACATAACTTTCGCACAAGGTGTTTCATTAAAAAGCACAACTTAAGTTCTGGTGATCACAAACTACGACAAAGTGTGTTTCTGTTTCAGTCTCCGTCTTATTGCAGAATAAACATGTTCGTGTATCTATCTTCTCACAACACATAGCTTAACAAAAGAAAAAACCAAGACAAATTGCACACGTTTTTAATTCCAGTTTTTTAATTTCAGATCATTCATATCAAACGTTATGAAATCCTTCATTAATTATGTATATTAACTTGTTCTGGTATGCCGTACTGTTTCAAATTTAAAGAAATCCCTCTGCGATTATGAAGAATGTTTATTTCTTGGGAAGACTAATACTTGGTCTATCTCTTTTTTTGAAGGAGAGTTTTCTTTGTTCCATATGGTGTCATAAAACTTCTTCGTTTGTTAATGCATTCCCAAACTGCTTTCTGAGTCACGTTCTGCCGATTTACTATTGTTCAAGATGTTTATCCTTTCTGATTCCGTGTTTGGTGACTTTATGGGGAATAAACACAATACGTTTTGCAATAATTGTTCTACAAATTGCTATACTTATTAGAGGAACAGACATCCAATGAGGTAAATGTTATGCCATGACCTATCGAATTGGATATGTGGAAAACAGTTGTAGAAACAACAACAACAACATATATATCATCATACATGTAACGCATATAATCACCGGGGACAAATAAATATCACGATTTGTTGCTTTATTTCTCGATTACAATCGATTAAACTCTCTTAACATGCACTCTAATTCGTGATTAACGAACTCTTACACACTCCCTAGAGCGTGTACCGGGGTTCGGAGTAATACTGTAGAACACGTAGTAGCCACGTCATATGGTAATTAAAATTCGTTATTTAACTACCAACATGGATTGTTTGTTTTATTGGGGTTTTACGCCGTTTTATAACATTATTTCAGTTATATCACGGCGACAGTTCACTTATTCATGATCTATGAGTAAACAAACCAGTACGAGGTTAGGAAATATGCCTGCTCAAAGTTACATCATCATGACCGTCGTGCCGCGCGAATGGGAATCGAATCCGGGACGCCCGGTTTTAAATCCCCGTCTATAACCACTCGACCACGGTGGAACATGGAACCAGTTCATCTGAAGTATGATCGGATGTGTCCTTTTCGCACTCTATTCGTTCACACATTCCATCATTGTAGCACCTTTGAGACGAGTATAACCCTGAAACCCGACTATATAGGTATGCAGTACTGTAGCAATTGTCATTTAATTAATCCATCCTATACCACATACAACGAATCTGCAGCAGAAAACTTTGAAAACATGATGTCAAAGTAATGGAAAACCTCTAGAAAATGTGCTCGTTATGTGCAAATTCTTCTTTTGCATCACTGTTTTCAAATATTATTTGTCTCAGATGAATAAACACGCGTCTAGATTGATAAACAACAACCGAATTGTTGGGTCCGTACGGTATGACACGTGTTATTTTTGAAGATCGGTTTCCCATGAGAAAATATATCACTTTGTATTAAAATCGAGTGGTTTTCGCAGAGATAAATCGTAGAAATCTGTATAAAGGCTATGTTTCCCCCATGTTTATTTAACTATGTTGAGGGATATTTTTCCACATATTATCTTATGACAGGAGGGAATGAGTATAGCGTGCTACTGAAATAGGTAATACACACTCAGGCTGCACCGTTCACCATGCACTCAAAGCAAATATCTAATTATATTCTCTTCATCTGAAAACTTACGCACCGAAGGTCGGTTTTTGTGTGACGAAGCTCAACATTTTAAGTTGGTCTGATCTCAAAGGACTTCACAGATTACCACTGAAATGAAAACTAATGGTTCTATAAACACCATTTAAATATCAATTTATGTGACAATTTTGCGAGGGAATAATAGCCCTTTTTGCGCTAGGAATGGATTTGGCATATTTTGATTGTACCCTGTTGGGTTCTTGTAAATCGTTGAACGAATGCACGCTGACGTTATGTGACAGAAATGTTCCTAGAACAGAACATTGTAAAAAGTCAAACATTTATAAATTCTTTTCTCAATCGATTAAAGGAAAAACCTTCGTAAAAATCGACTGTGAATAAAAGTACCAACACATTTTAGGCCAGTCTTTCTGTAAATGCCACAGATTACATAATGGTAGTTGGTTGTTTCTTTCTTATAGGAGAAGGTTAGTATATGAGGTTTGAATGTCAGGTAGCTCGCATGGCTTTGCAACCCCAAATAAGACTTGACTGCGTTTTTGGAAGGTTCCAGGTTCGAGCTCTGACATAAACGATTTCTTACACTTTTGTAAATATGTAAACCTGTTTCTGCACCTTTAATATTAAAATTTGAAAGAAAGCAAAAAGTGTCACTAATTTGAGATATGCCTCTGAAAATATTGACTGACACTCATTTTAATCCCTTTATGGCGAAAGAAAATAATACAATAACGAAAATAGAATATGAGAATATCATAAAAAACAAAAATGATGATAAATGTGTTCCTCTTGAGCATTTATCTTTTACTATCACCAGTAATCAGTTTGCCATACCTGAAATTGTTATCTAGTATAACAATACAGAAAGAGGCAAGATAAGAGAGTAATACAAATAGAGATAACTGCACAATTAGTGGGACTGTTATATTGCCGCATTTCCGTATGCCTCAAGCAATATGCGTTCATTTGATTGGGATTTTTACGCCGTTTTCAACATTTTTTCAGTTTTATCACGCGGTATTCAACTAATGCATGCTCACAGGACTGGGTTAGGAAATGTGCCTTGTTATAGGGCATTTCACCATGACTACCGCGACTGGGTATCGAACCCAAGACGCCAAGTGCCAAATCCCCGACGCTTACCATGCGGCGGACTTCCCACAAACTATCTATCTACATACTAAACTGGAAATAATTATAATTAAACATAGATAAGAAATTGCAGCAAAACTAAAAGAGTCAAAGGGCGTTCACTCTAGATACAATTCATGTGAACTGAACATATATACAGGTCACTAGCTAACATGCATCAATCTGAAGTTGATACATTTGCAATGTTGAACGACAATTGTCGTACAAGAATAATAACTAAGGGTGATAACTAATAGAATACCGTGATGGATTTAAGTTTCTTACATGGAACGAACGAAGGTCATAGGTCATGAGATATTTGTGTGACAATTTTTAAATGTATAACTTGCATAGAACATGTTGATAGCTTTTGCACACATTTCTTAATTATAACCTTAGCCTTATCTTAACTTTGATAAGAAATTTAAAAAAAAGATTTAAAAGAACAATGGTGGAGAATAGAAAACTAATCAGTAAACTCCTTGTAACAATTAAATGTGACGTAACTCTTGCCAATGAAACTAAATTGCATGGGCACTTTTCAGCTATTCATGTCTCATTGGAAATGAGACTAGGGAAGCCCATGAATACTCGTATATGGTTGACATATATTAACAATAAAAGTACCAAGTGTACCACGCTATATGATAGCCGCCGAGGATATTGACATTGATGGAAATTTTGATCACATTGCATAATTGTATTTATAGCTTCCCGAATGTCTGCAGAATACTACGGCGAACAGGGCAGACCCAGATCCAACCGTGTGCGTAAGATGTTGATTTACAAACAAATCTAGATAAAAGCCCTGACCAACTTATTGTTTCGACGACAAAGTACAACATAAAGTATATATGTTAATGTACGTCATAGATACATAAATATATATATTTTATAAAGTTCATGATCAGGTTATCCGAGCCCCGGTAGCTCAGTCGGTAGAGACGCGGGCTGTCAGTCCAGAGGTTTCGAGTTCGAATCCCAGCTCGGCCAACATTCTTTCCGACGTATGACAACTGTCACTGTGACATACACGTCATTCGTCTTTCACCAATGGGTTATGCAGCAAAGCAGCCAGTTGCTTGTAAAGCATGCTCGTGTGAGGAAAAGCATCAGTAGGTGATTCAGTGATATTACTGAAAAATTGTTGAAAACGGCGTTAACCCCCATATTAATCAGGACCAGGTTAATGTACATTTAAAAATTGTGTAATCTATATTATTATTTTTGTGTATGGTGGTTAACGCCGCTTTCCACATTTTTCTTTCTTTCTGGGTAAGTTTACAAGTTCAACTTGTCCATTTATACTGACACCATCCGAGTCAGTCCTGCTAACACCACAACCCTGAGCGCCAGCGAAGGAACGTTTGTACATTCTTTTCGAACGCTTTTCGTATGTTCCTGCCGAAATCTATATTAAAGGCGTCACGAACTCAATGCATTGACATGAAGATGCAAAATAAGATACCAAGGTCACAGGAAACAATTGCCATAGCCATATAAATCATATAAAAGCACTTTAATATGTTTCCTGTTTTACATCGTTTAGCAAAATTGCCTAATTGAAAGTGATTTGTTTTCTCCCGGGATATTCTCTACAAATCAAAGCTCTATTGGGACTGCTCGAAGGCACATATCCCATTAAACAAGAGTGAAATTTCATGTTAAGAGATTCAATATGACTTTGATTGAGTAATAAAATCAATCATTGTGATTCATATTCGTTTTTCCTCTTTAATAGAACATCCTAATGCTGCACATGAACTGACGACCCTGACAGTGAAGAGGAAACTATTGATCAACTGTTTGATATATTACGTAAACCTATCAAAGACCATTTTTTTAAAATGGTGTTTTAATGTGACGTTATACACCACTATGAAAACAAAGACTACCAGTATTACGGGTATCATAAATATAACGACTTATATTTGGTAAAAGCACACAGAACACACGAATTATTGGACAAAGCATCTTGGTGCACCGTGCATGTATACATTTTACGTAGTCTTTACTTTCTATCAAACAGCAATTAAGCGTCGATATAATCATTGACTATTCAACATTCAAGTTGATTCTGCATGCATGTTTAACCATTTCCCACATATAACAAAACCGCAACACACGCATTTTGAAAGCATATCAGTAACATATATAAAATATAGTTAATGAACAGTAACATGTAAAGAAGTTGCAAACGGAGAAATTCCGCACACATTGTCTTTTTGTATAAATATTTTCCCGAAAGAAGGGATGAATATACATGTATGCGTCAAAATGTGTTTGCATGGGTTGAAACGGTAAAAACAAAACATAGCAGAACGACAAAGAGTAATTCCACGGAACAGTCTGTTTTATGGGTTTACACGGAGAATGAAAAGAGACAGGTGAAAGTTTATTATCCTTCCAATTTTACGGAAGGCATGCCGCGTTGGTGTCAGATATCAATTAGTGGGAAATTTTATGTTTTCCGAAGCGAAGTTAAATGCGGAAATAATGTCCTGTCTGGAGGGTTTCCGGTACACAGCGAGATTTATACTCTTCTTCTCAAGTCTTTTTCATACCATTTGAATATTTCTAGGATTTATAGAACAATTCATCGGTTTTAGTTATTGCACATTTATTAAGAGTTATTTGCTAAATTTTAATGAAAAGTGGTGAAAGTTGATATACATATCGGCCCATATTTTGAAGTGATAACAAAATCTATTTCATGCTTATATATATGCGTTATATAAGCTTATGTTATTCAAACTGTGTTGAACCGTAACTATTTATATTCATATAGATGTTTAGATCATTTAATAACCAAATTCCCTACACTATCTGACATATTGAAATCTACAACATCCCCATTATTCTTTGTACTTTCGTATTTTGCTATTTGTACTGTATGTACATGATTGCATTTAAAATATTTTGTATTGTATTGTATTGTATAATGATTAGTGTAATCTTTGAATATCTTCTTCTGTGGACGTATACGTATTGATAAATTCATGAAAGCTTCTTTAGTAACCTTGAACAAACAGAGCTGAATTCAATCCAATGACAGAACAACATGGCTGTTAGAGACTGTGTCAGATCAGCTCTATATAATACATGGTGAATTGTTTGAGAAAATCTTCTGAAACTACCTTTCCATTTTAAAATTAATTTTACCACCAATGGTCTTTTGGGAACCTTCAACTGAAATTGCTAAGGCAATATGAATGCTCAAAAAGACTGGCCGCCACATATTTCCAGGAAGCCCAATAACAACAATCAGATGGCCGGTATCTCATGACACACGATTTCACGTTCAATTGACACTAATGATTAATGTCCTCTGGATGCTAGCAGTAATCACTAGAGTCTACCTTTATTGTTATCCAACCATTGTAACAGATATATGAACCTTGCTATCCTAAACTGACAGTGTGGACTGAACAACAACAAATGAAGATCAAGATCTTCGCATCGGGATCTTCCATCTTCGCCGTATTGTCAAGTGAGTATCATCTGGAGAAGAATACTGACCAAACACCGACGTTAAGATATAAATGACATTTGACAATGACTGTCATTCATTTCTAAACCTCCGAATGTCGGTTTTCGTGTGACGTGGCTCAATTATTTTCACTTTTCGGTTAGATTCATCTGACAGAATAGATAACATTAATGAGCCTTGTAATGCAAAATAGGGTCTTTAATCAATAGTTGTTTATTCGGTTTGGCTACGTCTTTATCTGGCGTCAGATGCTCTTCGGCATGTAAGCGTACAGGGAATACTTGTCACATGGGAGCGAGACTGTGCATATATGTACATACACACACTTATCCGAATCTGTGTAGAGGTCATCGTACAGAACGTGTCTTTATGGTATTTTATGTGTGATCATCCAAATGTGCACGGTTTTACATTATTTGAGGTTATCGATTTTTTACCATTTGTTTTCTACCATAACATGCTTACTAATCGATGGTTAAGTAGTTGAATGATTTAGGGTTAACGCGGTTTTATCATTTGATTTCTACCATAGCGTGCTAGCACGTTAGACGATAGGTAATTCGTGTATGGTATATCCCGGATGTTCCAAATGTCAATCCTCTGAAATTGCTGCATGTAATTTGGTAACTTCCTTTTTTCAGAAACAATTTGCTTCACTGTGTCTAAATTATTGCTAGTAATGACTGGGTTAGACATATTTCATTACTTTCAGAAATATGAATTACTACACCAAGGTGCATCATTTGGACCAGAACCACAAACCAATGTTGCTCGTGGTTTTATTGTTTTTGAAATATGCCTAAAATATAAAATTATCAGAGAATGCAAAATGTATACGATATTTTTAAATTACCCCTGCATGTTAAAGACAACGGTTAACTTATTACAAAAGACCAGCATGTTTGAAACAAAATTGCCATTATTTAAAAAATCTTGAAATACTCAACAGGATGTGGAGATGACTAATTTCCAACCTTTATAAGTTCCCACGGCAATTCCGGTAACTGTTGTTATTGCAATTGATCTGTTATACAATCTTACACATTGTTTTAGTTGAAGCATTTCAGTTGCTGAGTAGTGAACACAATGGACGAGATAGTTTGGGAGCCTGGTCTTCTGGCACCAGCCCTGGTTACACGTAACTATGTTATAGTTTTGGAGCCTGGTCTTCTGAAACCAGCCCCGGAGCATGGTCTTCTGAAACCAGCCCCGGTTACACGTAACTATGTTATAGTTTTGGAGCATAGTCTTCTGAAACCAGTCCGGTTACACGTCACTATGTTATAGTTTTAGAGCCTGATCTTCTGAAACCAGCCCCGGTTACACGTCACTATGTTATAGTTTTGGAGCATGGTCTTCTGAAACCAGCCCCGGTTACACGTAACTATGTTATAGTTTTGTAGCATGGTCTTCTGAAACAAGCTCCGGTTACATGTAACTATGTTATAGTTTTGGAGCCTGGTCTTCTGAAACCAGCCCCGGTTACACGTCACTATGTTATAGTTTTGGAGCCTGGTCTCCCTGAAACCAGTCCCGGTTACACGTCACTATGTTATGGTTTTGGAGCCTGGTCTTCTGAAACCAGTCCCAGTTACACGTCACTATGTTATAGTTTTGGAGCATAGTCTTCTGAAACCAGTCCGGTTACACGTCACTATGTTATAGTTTTAGAGCCTGATCTTCTGAAACCAGCCCCGGTTACACGTCACTATGTTATAGTTTTGGAGCATGGTCTTCTGAAACCAGCCCCGATTACACGTAACTATGTTATAGTTTTGTAGCATGGTCTTCTGAAACAAGCTCCGGTTACATGTAACTATGTTATAGTTTTGGAGCCTGGTCTTCTGAAACCAGCCCCGGTTACACGTCACTATGTTATAGTTTTGGAGCCTGGTCTCCCTGAAACCAGTCCCGGTTACACGTCACTATGTTATGGTTTTGGAGCCTGGTCTTCTGAAACCAGTCCCGGTTACACGTCACTATGTTATAGTTTTGGAGCCTGGTCTCCCTGAAACTAGTCCCGGTTACACGCAACTATGTTATAGTTTTGGAGCCTGGTCTTCTGAAACAAGCTCCGGTTACACGTCACTATGTTATAGTTTTGGAGCATGGTCTTCTGAAACAAGCCCCGGTTACACGTAACTATGTTATAGTTTTGGAGCCTGGTCTTCTGAAACAAGCTCCGGTTACACGTAACTAAGTTATAGTTTTGGAGCCTGGTCTTCTGAAACAAGCCCCGGTTACACGTAACTATGTTATAGTTTTGGAGCATGGTCTTCTGAAACCAGCCCCGGTTACACGTAACTATGTTATAGTTTTGGAGCATGGTCTTCTGAAACAAGCCCCGGTTACATGTCACTATGTTATAGTTTTGGAGCATAGTCTTCTGAAACCAGCCCCGGACAGTTACACGTAACTATGTTGGGGCTTGTCACTATGTTATTGTTTTGGAGCATAGTCTTCTGAAACCAGCCCCGGACAGTTACACGTAACTATGTTATAGTTTTGGAGCCTGGTCTTCTGAAACCAGCCCCGGACAGTTACACGTAACTATGATCTGAAGCAAGTTTATTCTCGAATTAGACCAATCCGAAGTCTTATTTGGAGCATAGAGCTCATTTCTGAGCACAGAGAACATTTTCAGAAGTTTATAATTTCGGAGCCTAGGAATGACAGGCAACACTCTGGTATATCTACGAGTTTGTAATATATAACCATGCTGTGTATTGCCAATCCTCGTATGTCTCCTTTAAGAAAATAAATAATTTTTAAATTTTGAATTTACGAACACGGTTAAGCCGCAAAAATACGCGAGGGACACATTCTCAAGATGGATCGACATAAGCCAATATTTCTTGCAAACACCTAGTCAATCACACGCTTGGTACTTTAACCATTATATTCCTTGACACGACTTTAAACAACATTTGCTTACGAAGTAATTCAATACAAAACAATATTTATTGGCATAAAAAGCATAGGCACATTCATAGCCAAACAAAGTATTTGCAAATGTAATAATATGTGTAAGGTGTAGTATATGTGCACAAATAAAGTGTACAGATAAATACAAGTAAGTCTCAGGTTAGATGCGTGTTAGATGAATTTTAAAATATTATTGATGATTAAAATGACATTAAATTTTCATTTTTGTGTTATAGTTGACTAATGACAATAGTAGCCATTTAGGTATATTCGTCGTAAAACACTGTAAAACACTGTACAACACTATTTTGGGCACGCTAGGAGAAAGTAGTATGCATTAGGAGAAAGTAGTATTCATTTTCGATCATGTTCATATTGCATTTTTGAAAGATTCGATCAATGCAGCACTTTAAATTACATTTGCCAACAATTAGGACCAAGATCAGTCTGCTCATTTGTGCCATCTTATCTCGTCCATTGTGTTCACTACTCAGCAGTTGAAATGATGCGTCAAATACAACAAAAAACATGTGTAAGATTGTATAACAGGAATTGCCGTGGCATCTTATACAGGTTAGAAATAAATCATTTCCACATCCTGTTAAAGATTTTTAAAATTTAGACATTTCTTTTTAAAACATGCTTATCTTTTGTGATATGTTAACCGTTTTCCTTAACATGCAGGGGTACTGATACGACTAGCTAGACTATATAGTGAACAGAGAAGATCCTGATCCACATTGCGAAAGGGCGCAGGCAGATATTCATTTTCGTTTGCCACGATGTCCGTTTTTAATTGTATCGTGACATATTGTGTTCTTGTACTGAATGAACAATATATGTGTAAACATAATATGTGTAAGACGTATGTGACTAATTGGCGCTAGAACCGAAAACTAATGTTGTTCAATGTTTCATTTCATTGGAAAATGCCTGAAATAAGTATGTTCTTTAGTATGGTTAATATATAGAAAATGCACAATACAAGAGAAAGTTGATGCATCGCATCAATGTCCCCGGAAATCCATACTGCAGTTATGCATAACAGTTACATTATAGTAGTTATCAACTGTGGGGCATATTGGAACATCAGGCTGGGTTCAAGTGAAAATATATCATTTTTTTGGCAACGAAGTGAATGTCCTTCGTTGAAATATAATTGAAGCCTTTCATTGTTTATGATCAATCTCCATTCTAAGGTAGATTGACCATACACAAGGCCAACAATTATTGATCATAAACAGTGATGAGAATGAGTAATCTTGCCAATCATTGGTCTTAGTATATATACAGTGCTTCCATTAAGGAATAATTATAAGATTTGTGAATTCCACATACACTTTTCAAGAGGTTTGTCAGAATATTTGAATTTTATTATTGATCAATAAAACCATAAAACAGACAATTTAGGATTTGCATGCAATAGCACGTCATTTTAAAGTCAACACTGGACACCATTGCAGCAATATACTTTTAAAACAATGAGAAAATGGTTAAATCGCTGAAGACATGAGTTTTCTCTTTTTCTCAAAATGATATTAGCTTGGCATCCTAATTATATCATACTTTGACAAATGTTAAAATGTAGTCCAATATTTATAAATTAGATCACCCTTATATAATATCAGCTTAACAGTTAAATTTCAATGAAATTGTTGTATAATTTCAAACTAAATTTCGGACATGAACTGAACCCTACAACATGTTAATTTATTGTAATTCTTTCCTTCCTTTTTTATAATGAAAATAATAAACTACTCCTGTTGTTAAAATTATATTATAATGAGCGCCCTTGTGTGTCAATGATGCGTAACAATATGCAGATCGCAAGCAACATGCCTGTAGGGAATCTAATGGCACATTTAAAATTGTCAAGGACGAAATAATTTTGTACGAAAGACCCGATTCGTGAACTATTCTTCCTCGCAGAGTTGTCGTTCTTTACACTTTCTTTATAAGCAGAGAGTGTTCATTCAAATTCACCTTTTCTATTAGAACCAGTTTTATCTCAGTTTGTACTTTTCTTCATTTGTTTCGAACCAAATAAACATTTTAAATCAACTATAATTAACTATTTGTAAGTGAGTGTAAAGAACGGCTCTCTGCAAAGGGGATTGATCTACGCAGAAGGTATTCGCTAGTCACGTGATTAACCGTTTTAGCTTAGAAACAGTTCATATTTTAAATATACATGGATAAACATTATTAAATGCATTCTTCACTAATCAAGACAGTTCTTTGAACATGAAAATAACATTCAGTAAGTTAAAATTGCTATTAAAAGGAGAATTCGACGTGATTTTTTTTCGATATTGACACATAACAGTCTGCTGCAAGTCTTATAGGGACTGTTTTGTATTCGTAAATAAAATAAGAAAAACATAAATGAGATTCAAAATAAAGAAACTGCAAATACTTAAAACATCGGAATATTGATTTCATTTTAGATGTGTCATAACTTAGTGTTTTTAAACAAACGCAATTGTAATATGTTCAAGACATTTAAATTGTGTTTTTTCTAATAATAACTCGTCCGCCCATGTCATTTCCAAAAATCTATTTAAAATATAATTCGCGGGCTTCTGCCCGGCGACTAATATATATTTATTTTTTTGTATTCTTTAATCATTTCATATCTAAGGCATATGCAATTGAAATAAATCACGAACAACATAATATGAGCCGTCCCGCGAGAAAACCAACATTATTGCCTCTGCGTAATGTATCGACCCACATCAGCCTGCGCAGCGCGCGCTAACTGATCCGGGCCGAAACATTCCATCTCAATGGGATAGAGGTATAGAGTAATGATTCCTGAAACAGAAAATCCTTAGGAGGCGAAAAGTGTCTATCCGGGTAAGCCTGCGCGGCATTCTTAGACTGATCCGGGTCGATACTTTACGCAGAGTTGGTTTTCTCGCTGAACGGCTCATAATTAAGTTAGTTGTTCATGTATATAGTAAAAGGATAGAAAAGCGCAACATTTAAAAATATTGTATTCATTTCGTATTCTCTGATAATTTTATATTTCAGGCATATTTCAAAGAAATAAAACCTTATTGTAGTAATTCATAGTTCTGAAAATATTGAAATATGTCTAATCAAGTCTGTATTAGCAAAAATAAAGCCACAATGAAGCGAATTGTTTTTAAAAAAAGGAAGTTACCAAATTACATGCAGCAATTTCAGAGAATTGACATCTGGAACGCGAATTACCTATCGTCTAACGTACTAGCACGCTATGGTAGAAAAAAATAATATTTATATAAGGACAACTGCAAATTTCCAAATATAATGAACATTAAGCTTAAAAACGCCGGCGTATTTGTCGGTTGGCAAATATTGATGTGGTGGATCACTAGAAAAATCATTTACGAACCTGTCTCTACCTGGGACCAGGTCGTTAGACGTTTTTCTGCGGAAATTATAGCCAGAATCGAGCGAGGGGGTAAAACACCGTTGCACACCTTGTCATTATTATTACACTATATGGACGTATAGAGGGACTATTTATAGTAACACGTGCGGAATTCACCGTATTATTACGATCATTTTTATCAAAGCGTATAGACAATATAGAGAGACATTTTAGTTTTTTAACGAGGTATTGAGTATTTTTTCCGCATTTTTTGCTGTGATAGAAATTCGGACGCCTGTGGTTGAATTCAGTCGAAAACTTTAAATAAACGTCACACAATAACCGACCTTCGGAGGTTTAGAAATGAATGACAGTTTTTGTCAAATGTCATAAGTTTAACGTCGGTGTTTGGTCATTATTCTTTTCCAGATGATTCAATAATATTCACGTTACAATATGGCGAAAATGGAATGAGCGGATGCGCAGAGCATTCTTGATCTTCCTTTGTTTTTTAGTCCAAAATGTCAGTTTGTGGATGGCACGGCTCATATATCTGTTTCAATGAATTTGATAACAATACAGGTAGACTCAAGTGGTAACTGCTAGCCGTTAGAGGACATTGTAATTATTGTCAATTGAAATTGCTATCCTGTCTCATGAGATACCAGCCGCCTGATTGTTGTTATTGTGCTTCCTGGAAATATCGGTGGAACTTTCCCGAATGACCATTGGGGTAAAATTAATTTAAATCTAGCAGCCATGTTGTACTGTCATTCAATTGAATTTAGCTATTTTTGTTTAAAGTAACTCAATGAGCTTTCATGACTTTCTCAATACTAATACGTCCATGAAAGAAGATTTTCAAAGGGTATATACATGTAAGATTTAAATATTTTTATGTATCACTGCAAAATATGGGCCGATATGTATATGATCTCTCGCCACTTGTGATAAACATTAAGCAAATAACTCTAAAAATGAGATACCAGCCGCCTGATTGTTGTTATTGTGCTTCATGGAAATATCGGTTGAGCTTTCCCGAATGACCATTGGGGTAAATTAATTTAAATTGGAATGGTAGTTTCAAAAGAAGTTTTTTTTAAATAATGCACTATGTATTATAATTATATAGCTGTACTGGCACAGTCTCTAGCAGCCATGTTGTTCTGTCATTCAATTGAATTTAGCTATTTTTGTTCAAGGTAACTCAATGAGCTTTCATGACTTTCTCAATACAAATACGTCCATGAAAGAAGATTTTCAAAGGTTATATACATGTACGATTTAAATGTTTTTATGTATCACTGAAAAATATGGGCCGATATGTATATAATCTCTCGCCACTTGTGATAAACATTAAGCAAATAACTCTAAAAAAAGATGTGCTATAACTAAAACCGATGAATTGTTATATAAATGCTAGAAATATTCAAATGGTATGGCAAAGACTTGAGAAGAAGAGTGTAAATCTCATCTTGTATCGGAAACCCTCCAGACAGGATATCATTTCCGTATTTTACTTCGTTTCGAAAAACTGACACCAACACGGCATGCCTTCCGTAAAATTGGAAGGATAATAAACTTTCACCTTTCACTTTTTTTTTTCCATGTAAACTCATAAAAAGGACTGTTTCGTGGAATTTGTCTATGTCATTCTGCTTTTGTTTTCTTTTTACCAATTTACCACATGCAAACACATTTGTGTCCCATGGAATTTCTCTGCGTCGTTCTGCTTTTGTTTTCATTTTGTCGTTTCACCCCATCCAAACACATTTTGACGCATTCAACATGTATATTCGCCCCTTCCTTTGGAAGATATTGATACAAAATGTGGTTAGTATCGGCGATTTGTAACAGGGCGTCCTGGGTTCGATTCCCAGTTTCGGCGGTCATTGGGAAAGCGCATTTCCTAAATAGTACCAGAGACATGTACACACACGTGTTTATATGTCTCTGATAGTACTAGTGATTTTACCCGGGGATCGTGGAAAACTGAACTGCTGCCATGATATTAACAAGAATAATTGTATTAAAATCATTGACCTTATATTTCATGACGTATACATATATATATTATGAAAAAAACCAAAAAAAAAACCAACACGCACTATTTTAGAAATGTTTCATTGAAATTACATATTTTTCGAGTCTCCCATAGCCTGTTTTAAGGCTACGTTCCATATTTCACGCCACTAACCACACGCCACGTAAATGATTAAGCAAGTTGTTATATAGGTCGAAAATGCCCATTGGCCAACACGTATTTAGAAAGAAATCGTTTTGGCAAAGCTTTAGATAAGTGGTTAAAATCACATGTACGCCCGAAAAGGTACAAGTTGACCTTTATGTACAGTATAGATACAGCTCAGCCTGTACATCCGTTAAGTCCGATAAGTATCTACGCTCTTCACATATTATGTACATCGGCTTGTTAAAAGCTATTGTCAATTTGTTTATAGTCATGTTAGAAGGAACAGATGTACAGATGATCTACAGCTATACAGTTGATAAATGTTGACTTGTACCTTTTCTCATTGGTGGACTCATTTAACCCTTTCCCACCTATAGATGCATTTTGACGCATCTGCAGCAGACGACTTTTGAAAGTTCGCGACAAAAAGTAGAAATTGATCAAAACGAGCAATTTCTCGTTTTGCCACAATGTTTCCAACTTTATTTTCAGTAATTATACCTACAATTATAGAGAAGTTCCATATTTTTTAGTAGGCATTTTTAAAGTCCGTCTGCTGCAGATTGGTTGGAAGTGGGAAAGGGTTATACCTAGCATACAGGATTTAATTTGGAAAATATTGAAAATCAATGACCGCCGTACGTGGTCTCCCCGCTTTTCCCGTGGAGTGTTAGGATAACAACTGAATGCCGCATAACTTCGTTCTTTAACGACAACTTGACAACTTCCGAGAACCATTGACCTAGATATTGAATCCTGAGAAAGATCAATCAAATCTACATATACTGGCAATAAATTCGCCCGGAAAATTTATTATGTGTCTAGGTGTACACTTTAGTAATTATTTCTCCCCATGGAACAATCCAAGACATGACAAGCCACCTGCTGTTTGATGCAGTTGCATTGAATAAATGAAAAATTACACACGTCAAACGAAAACCATCTTTCGAAACTCGGCTACTGTGAGGATCTTCCGACCAGCTTACATTTCGACGCCGTGTAATCTTTGTCTTTCCTGATGGCATTCTTGTTTTAACTTAGCATCAAAGAAACCTCTAGGCGCAAAAGGCTGGCGCATCCCCAGCGTCTGACCATGCTCTATACTGCTTGCTGTCCAACTGATCTTGATATCCCCTTAAAGCTGCTACTTTCTCTTTCAAATACTCAGTCCAGCCCTTTCCCACATGCAGACGCTTTTAAATGTAATAGCAGCAGAATATTTTTGAAAACAGTGCGTTTAAAGGTGAAAATGCTCATGATGAGCAATTTCTCATTTGGCCACACTGTTTTCAACTTTATTAAACCATTTAGCTATCTTTTATAGAGATTTTTCAGGTTTTTGTTACATGTTTTCAAAGTCGTCTGCTGTAGATTTGTTGTATGTGGGAAAGGGTTAAAGACTCAGTCTGAAGAGTACTAAAATCTGTTAAGTCCAAAGGCCCAACTTCAAAGAACAGCCGTCTTCCAAAATGCATTAAATGTATTGAGTTCATTGATTGATTGATTGATTGGAGTATGAGAGCGTTTTACCCCGGGGTTTACGTTTATACTACGGCGACCAGTGCAACAATCGTGTGTTCCCAGCTTTCTCGAACTTGTACTCCACTTTGTAAATGGTAGCAATGACTTCCCTCTTTGGCGCCCATAAGTTGCGCGGATAAACACCGATCCAACGGTATCACGATAAAATAATACCGGTATTACTGGCTAATTACCCAGACAATGCCGTGATGTAACTCATTACTGCTGAAAAACACAACTGAAACAAAACAAAGCATATACTAGTGCTTGGCCTGTTTGTCAGTTTGTTTGTGGCGAAAACTGTGGACACGTCCAAAATGGTGTAATCCTTGTGACAAGTCATTTCCACTTTTACAAACACTGTTGAAGTTTCATTAATCAATATGTGGCTACATTCCTACTGTGCCTTGGTAAAACAGTAATGCCTTTAGATAATTATTGCGTTTGTGAAGGGTGGCGAATAAAATTTCAGTTGTTTGTTCCAAATCGATATAAACGCTGTGAAAAGTTTGTGTTGACCATGCGACCGTCTGTCTGTCTATGTTTGTAAATTGAGGATATGTTCACGAAACTTGGCACATGTATGTAGATAGATGGGAAATGAGTATTCATTGTGGTTATTGGTTTGGTCGAGGATCAAGGTCACGCTTATAGGGTAGAGGTCATACATCTGACCTGAACTAGATGATGTGGTTACTGAAAATGTACATAATAAAACTGTACGAGATAACTTTATGAAACGTTTTTTGGGGCGAAGAGACGACACTTAGACAATTACTGCTTAATGTCATAATTAGTTTGCTTGATGGTCAATGTCGCTCGTTAAGGGAAAAGGTAATACATCTAATCTTAACTAAATAAGGCAATATCAATACATATTTGGAGCTATGTTTATAAAATGAGAGGCGATCAAATCGTCTGCGGAAAAGTGCTCTTTATTCTTTATAATGCTCGATAATGCCAATACTTTATTTAAATACTATTTGGTACAATACCAATGTGATTTCTTACTTCATATTTGGTACTCACATACATATCTATTATTCACATACATATAGAGTAATTATAACTACAGAAATGTTCTTTATAAACAGAATAAAGCTAGGGGACGTAAAGTTTCGAAAACATGTAGATTTAAATATTTGGCTTGGATGACGTCGACCACGTTACTTATTTTATTTTTGTGATCACACCTTGCATATAGAGGACATGTAAGATGATTTGCATAAAATATATTTGCTGAGTCGGTTATGAGCTCAACATTCGGCCCTGAATGTAAACGAATCTCGAAGACTCACACGAGTGCTCACTATTGGCAGACGAAACAAGACCGCTCATCGCGTGACAAAGTTCGTTTCTTACCTAAGAATACAAGAAAGTCGGACAGTTTTATAGTACCCTCGTGCGTAGAAGGTAATAACATGCAACGATAAATACAAACTATTTTGAGCGATATTTCCCAGGCGTAAAATAAAATAGATATAACCACCTGGTGTGAACGGATGTGTCATAGAAACAATGAGCCCAATTTAATTATTTGTAAGGAGAAGAAATGTGTGTTATTCCACCTGTCTCTAGTTTAAATGAACCGACTGAAACGAATATTTATCTTTTACTGAACTGCGTGTAGTTTATGGCAAAGCCTCTCTCATCAGAAGAAAGGAAGAGTACTGAACAAATGTATAGCAAATGAGCTCAAACTCTCTGATACTGTTACAGTTTGTTTGGAGGAAAACAATCCGTAATGATAAGCAGATATATGACAACGAAGCAGTTAAAATGAGACTAAAAACGTCCCTAGTTAGTCAAAAGGTTTCAAAACATATGCCTTAGCCGTTGTATAAAAATAAACCTAAAGGCATGCCTTGTTGGGATGATGGGACAATCAAACGACAGTTGTAGCGACAGTAGTACATTTTTACCATTTCCCACAAACAACACATCAACGGACGACTTTTAAATTATCTAGTCAACACTATGGACAATCTATATAAATGAAAGTATAATTGTTGAATCGTGTTTACTGCAACCCTTTTTATTTGAATAATTGTTTATTCGATTATGTGATATCCCTTACACAATCACAATTTGTGAAATGCATAGATGTATATAATTTGTGGCCCGATTATGCTACACAATTTTTTTTTTTGAATCGAGTTATAAACATCGTGGCAAAATGAGAAATGAGAAAATGCTTATTTTGAGCAATTTCTCAATATGCTACAGTGTGTGCACAAGTCGTTGCAGATACGTCAAAGTGCGTCTTTATGTGCGAATATGGTTAGACAAACATGTAAATGTAAATTTAGTTGATGCGTATCTTACATGTTCATTAGTTCTTTTCGTTGGGCTAGAATAACAAATATCCAAGAAATTCAAAGGCAAACTATTCCAATAAGGAAACGTCCTCTTAATGCGATGATCAATCGCAACCCGATATTGTCAAAATGGAACTACCAATTATCAGGGGCGTAGCTCCATTTAGGCACTGTAGGCACGTGTCTACACATTTTTTCTAAAAATGCCCCAAAATGCAGCTGCGGCGATACACATCTGCGTAATGTATCGACCAGAACAGCCTGCGCTGTCCGCGCAGACTGATCCGGCCGACACATTCCGTCTAAGGGGGGATAGATAGAGTAGTGATTCCTGAAACAGAAAATGCACAGGAGGCGAAAAGTGTATATCCGGGTACGCCTGTGTGGCATGCTTAGGCTGATCCGGGTCGATACTTTACGCAGAGTCTACAATGTTGATTTTTTCACGAGACGGCCTACACATTGATTATTGCCAAGCTTCGCCCCTGATTATAATGTTTAAATTATAAGTATGCACTCTGCAAGAACATGCATAACAATCATTCGTGGTGATATGTTGCAGAAATACAGCGAGATAAAGGTTGTTCAAGGGAAATAAACTCTGAATAAACACTATTGCTATTGCTATATCGCACGTACCTCGTATGCAATAACATGAAATAAAATCAGATGAGACAGTTCAATGTTATTACATTGCATCCCTTAGAATAACATTATAGACATAAGGAATCGGAAATCTGAGTGACATTTATCATTTGTTTTTCATCAACCTTCCCGAAGTATATTGCGTTACGCAGCCTTCGTTTATTACATTTGCTATAAACATATTGTTGGTAAAAATTTAAATCGTGCACTACAGATTGTAGTCCTTTGTTTTGGATGACTTATTGAGTTTCCGATTTGGCAACATTTAAAGTCATGTGGGCTTACAACTAGTGAATATACACTTATGGTTCCTTGTCAGAGAGTGCATGTAGGTATATATAATCATACAGGCGAACAGTAAAGGTACGCATCCACCTGCACACTTGAGACTTCGCCATACGTAGATGCAACAGGACCAAATCAGATCGACTCGCCAAATCGACAAACATGGCTTAAATATTACGAACTGTTGACTATGTTCCTATACTTGCTATGTGTTTTCTATTCTTCTATTCTTTTGTAACACTTCTTTTCATGAAGGGGTCAACGGTCGCTCCGTTAATCAGTATTTATAACAGTTAAGCAGTATTTTAACAGTTAATCAGTATTTATAATAGTTAATTAGAACTTATAATAGTTAATTAGTATTTGTAACAGTTAATCAGTGTTTATAACAGTTAATATTTATAACAGTTGATCAGTATTTATAATAGTTAACCAGAGCTTATAATAGTTCATCAGTATTTATAACAGTTAATCAGTATTTAGAACAGTTAATCATTATTTATGAAACTGATCCGTATTTATAACAGTAAATCAATATTTATAGCAGTTTACCAGTATTTATAACAGTTAACCAGTATTTATAAAAGTTAATCAGTATTAATAATAGTTGATCAGTATTTATATTATCTGATCAGTATTTATATTATCTAATAAGTATTTATAAACGTTAATCAGTATTTATAAACGTTAATCAGTATTTATGACAGTTTTAAAATCAGTCTTTTAACAGTTTTAAAATCAGTATTTTAACAGTTAATCAGTATTTATGACAGTTTTAAAATCAGTATTTTAACAGTTTTAAAATCAGTATTTTAACAGTTAATCAGTATTTATGACAGTTTTAAAATCAGTATTCTAACAGTTAATCAGTATTTATAAAAGTTAATCAGTATTTATAACAGTAAATCAATATTTATAGCAGTTTACCAGTATTTTAACAGTTTTAAAATCAGTATTTTAACAGTTTTAAAATCAGTATTTTAACAGTTTTAAAATCAGTATTTTAACAGTTTTAAAATCAGTATTTTAACAGTTTTAAAATCAGTATTTTAACAGTAAATCAGTATTTATAACAGTTAATCAGCATTTATAACAGTATATCAATATTTATAGCAGTTCACTAGTATCTATAACAATAAATCCGTATTTATAACAGTTAATCAGTATTTATACCAGTTGATCAGTATCTATAACAGTTACTCAGTATTTATAACAGTTAATCAGAGATTCGTTCTAATACCTGTTATGTTAGGTTACGTTACGATATGTTACGTAATGTTAGGTAACGTTACGTTGGGTTACGTTATCTGATCTGCCTAATAATCTGCAGCTTAAACTTTACAGAAGATAAATACTGTTGAGCATTATTTGCAAAAATTTCGCAGGCGACTTTGAAATATCTATGCGGACGTATGAACAAATTCTCCATTTGTATTTTATCAAAACGTTTCGTTGAATCAGAAAAAATCTGGAAATAGACGGATTCTTCCCAGTCTATCAAATACTGAACGTATGATGTTCAAAGATTATTGAACAAGACTTAAACAACATTTAAGAGAGATTGATCGATTTTGATTGCGAAATAAAACCAAGATTCGTGGCTTTTATTTTGTCCCATGTGAGTGATTAAGATTTGTCTTAGCAACGTTCTGAACGATATAAATATTATTGTATTTCCTTGCCGGTATCAGCAGTCTTTGATTGTTTACCAGTGTATAAGCCGCTTATAGTGAATTGGTGTCTTGAGTTGACAAAATACCAAATAAATCTGCGACTTAAAAGTGGCATCCAATTGCGAAGGATACACTGCTCTTTATCTATGATGTCAATCAGTTCGGTCATTTATTTTCACATCACGGCCGACATGACCATTCTTTCTAAATATAAACCTAAGTTATCACGTTTTCACGGTAGCTCTATAGTATATAAGAGTTTCAAAACATCGTACACCTCAGTTTAGTCTTCACAGCATACTAGGAACGTTACATCAAACATGAATACCATCTTGTGTTTAGCCGTCCTTCTCGCATGTACAGGTAGCGCATTTATCTCCTTTTGAATGTTTTCATTTGATTCAAATACACATAAGTGTATATTTATTGATAAGGTTTGATTGTATACAGGTGAAAGATAATTTGAGCCAGGCTCTATGAAAACCAACCGTATACCTTGTGTTTAATGCTGCAGAAAACTAGTATCTCACATCCATATTGTTTGGTCTAAATGTGCAAGACATGTACAAGATCTCCTGTATGCTTCATGGGCTCATTTATAAGCGGATCAGTGCAATTTAAGATCAGAATGCTTAGAGAAATAGAGTGATCTGTACATGTATATACACGGATCGTCAATATCATGTGGTTGGGTTTTATTCTTGAGTTCTGCTCATTTATTTTACTAATTCGAACTTATTAAGCAAAGGCTTACTAAATTATGAATTATGCATGGCGAGGGTAAACACAAACTTAAACCAGGGACGTAGAACTACGTCCCTGCATAAACAAACTTCAGTCTAGCCAGTATGCTGTAGTTAAATCAGCACTAGGCATAATTTACACATTTCTCCAAAGGCATTATATCGTGCGGTTAGTGCTGCCCTCTTTATTGTCTGGAATAGCCACAGGTACTGTCTGTAGATTCGCAGAAGTCTAAAACTGTGCAGGGATGTGAAATAGTCTGTTTCTACAATTGCTTATATTCTTAGTAAGGAACAGTTCAGAGCTATGAAATAATTCGTTAAGAATCATAAAATGAATGCACAGGTGACGGAGTTCAGGTGAATAAGCCTTAATTGTTGTAAATTAAAATGCTAATGATACGCGCCGTCCAGCGAGAAAACCAATTTTGTGGACTCTGCGTAAACTATCGAAAACTTTCGCTTCCTGTGGATTTTCTGTTTCAGGAATCATTACTCAATACCTATATCCCCCTGAGTTAGAATGTGTCGGCCTGGATCAGTCTGCGCCAACTGATCCGGGTCGATATATTACGCAGAGAAAATAATGTTGGTTTTCTCGCGTGACGGCTGAATTACGTTATTTTCAGTTTTTAAACATTTTTACAGCCATGGCTCTTGCCGAGACCTGTAGCGATGTTAACGGCTGCTCCCATGTTACTTGCCCTGAACATGATTATACAAAGGAATGCGTTAATGGACAGTGCACATGTACACACGGTATGATATTTATCGTTAGCATTTATCAACAATTTTATACTTCGTTTACAGTTATCTTTTTATTAAAGAAAGTCGAAACATTTGAAACGGCGAGGGCTATCAATCAACTGTCGTCCATTAAGCAGTTAGTGATATACCCCTTGGTCATTGGTACCTGTCTATACAATGAAAATATCATGCATCTTTGACTGTGGGGTAATATTCTTTCCTGCAAACACATCAAAACAGTAAATGGATTGAGATCAACCTGTACAATCATGGAATCACAGCTGTTATGGCGATAATGGGAGAGGAAGTTCATATAGGCAGTTAGTGATATACGTTGGTCATTGGTGCCTGTCAAAACAATGAAAATTGCATGCATCTTTGACTGTGGGATATAACTTCCTGCATCAACATCAAACAAGGGAATATATTGAGAGAAACCCATTTACTGATGGAATCACAGCTGTTATGACGAGGACAGGAGAGGAACTTCAGCTGATTACATATATTACTAATGGATTCATACAAGGTAATCTTTATTAATGGATAAGTTTATCAAAATCATATCAAGCTTGTTTTATCTAATTAAATGTAGTATATAAAGGAAGTCCTGTTTTTTTATTGCACAGTTTGTGTTTTTTATGATCAGGTTTTGTCTGATTTCCTTCGGTCACACGCCATCAACAATTGCCTTGTGAACAATCTACAGGCAACATTTTACAACATCCAATATGAATGAAAGTTTATCAGAAAATCATCTCCATCAAATCTTGGCCAAGTTATAGACTGGGAACTGTGAGGTGAAAAACTAGGTTTCAATGTCAATTTGAAGGAACATATTGAAAACACTCAGGATGCCTTATTTTAAACTTAAGCATGTTGAAATGTTTTCAGAATAACTGTTTTGATGATATCTAGGCTAAGTTTAAATATATTCGGTCATAAACTAGGTCATGTTGGGTCATAAACTAAGTCACTCCACCAAATTGAAGGAAAATCTTGTTAGTCTAAAGACCA
The DNA here is from genome assembly GCA_031761405.1 of Serripes groenlandicus. NCBI lineage: Eukaryota > Metazoa > Mollusca > Bivalvia > Cardiida > Cardiidae > Serripes > Serripes groenlandicus. The sequence continues at coordinate 38,654,727 of JASEVX010000011.1, forward strand.
CACTTTGCTTTGAGCAGCTTGAGGCTTTGTCAGAATGTTTGTCTTGACAATATCTAGACCTAGTAAGAATAAGGGTCATGGTGGGTCAAAAACTAGGTCACTAGACCAAAATGAAGTAACATTTTGTTAACACTCAGACATTTTGAATGCTGCATTTTTTATTTTAACATGTTGAAATTTTGTCAGAATTGGTGTTTTGGTGAACTCTAGACTAAACATATAGGTCATGTTAGATAAAAACAACAATGAGGTCCAAAGAAAAACATTTGAGAAAAATCTTGTAAACAGCTTGACCTCAAGGTTTGATTCAGCATCTTGAAACTTTGTCAGAATGTTCGCCTGATGATTATTGATATCTAGACCAAGTTCAAATATTGGTCAAATCGGGTCAAACATAAGGTCACTAGACCAAATTAAAGGAAAATCTTGTTAACACTCTGACTGCTGTTATTTTAATGTTAGCATGTTGAAACTTTGGCAGAATAGATGTTTTGAACATTGCTTTTAACCCAGAAATTATGTCACTAAGCTTAATTGAAGGAAAAACTTGTTTTCACTATTTATTTTTTTACCTTTCTATATTGATTATGTTCATGTGGTGAATTGAATGTTAAAATTGTTGAAGATTTGACTTTGCACCAAGAAATAAAGTAGGAATAGTGTACAACAGTGGTCTCAGTTCTGACAGCTTGAAACAGATTCCTTTATCATGGTAGTCACATACCCACAGGTTAGACCCATTATAGACGCTGTGCTCGTGATGAGGCTTTGCCTTTTTTATATTATGTATCTATCTACATTATTTACACAATGATTTCTTTAAGACAACACACACGATGTGTACAAATCGGTAGTTTCTTATTTTGTTAAGTATATACATGATAACTTCCCAAGTGATCTAGGTTTTAATTAACTGAAAGTTTTACTTAACCACCCTACGCGATTCACCAGACCGACTACCCTGCCACTGCTCGTAAAGAAACCCAAAAGTATATCGGAATATAACAGTCAGTATAAAGGGTTATGTCACACACAATATCAACAAGTACTGATGTACTAATGGTATCCAATACGTAAACCTTATGGTAAACCAGATTCATATCAATATAACAGTCAGTATAAAGGGTTATATCACACATATTATCAACAAGTACTAATGTACCGGTGGTGTCCATAACGTAAACATGTACGTTGCTAACCAAGATTGATGTGAATGTACTTCAATAATCAAAGTACTGACAGAACTGCTTGAAGGTGATTTTAGAGTGATGTCAGCCAGGTGCAGATGGGATAATGAAATGTATGTAAGGTATGAACAGATCATTGCTACGATATGTGGATAGGAACAAACTAGAGATAATATGCTGGAGATTAAATGAAACAAAGAATTTAAGTCTTTAACATTTTTTTTATTTTGCTACATTTTTAGAATAGGTAAAATAATACATAAACAATAAATATAATAAATATAATAAAAAAAAACCACTTGTTGTTAAGTTAATACTTTTATACTATATAATTTCGGAAGTAAGCCTTCATCAGTAGAATACAATAAATGAATACTTTAAAATTGTTGACACCTGGACATAAAAACATATACATTTTTATAATTAGTAAGTAAAAACTGCTAAGAAGTGAGGTGTATTGCATACATACAATTCATTTAGAAATTGCATTGAAAACAGAGAATACATTTTGTAATCAATATAGAAAGCATTTTATCAAATATAGACATGGGAAATGCACTGAAAATAATTAAATCATGTCTGTGAATAGTTTATGCTTTCTCTTTTAATCGCATACCAAACAATAAATAAAATGTGTTTATTTCATCAAAAAAGGCCCAATATAAATATTTGATAATTCTGATATTCTGATCACTGGTTTAAACCTTTAAATTACTTTGAACCAATATCAGTGGAATTGCAAGAAGGACCACAATGAAAAGCGACATCTTTACTAGACAATGTAAATTACGAATTATAACAACTTTCTAGCATAAATTAATACGTCACTATTAGCGGTATGACATTAAAGCAACTTTCCTTTGGCCTGGGGTTACACAATATCACCTAATAATCAAAACTAGACTTTAAGAACAAAATTTCACCGATATGAAATCACACTCTAGAGTCACTCTCTAAATGTGTATCAAACTTCTGACTTTTGCCACAGTATTTCAGTATTGCCTTGACACATAAGCCTCTGTTTGTGGAAAAGGGTTGAAATCATGTTCTTAGACAAAGAAAACTTTTGTATAGTTAAAACATTGTAACAATAGGATAATTTGCTCTTCATGAACACATTCTACGTTTGCCACTGTACATCAAAAGAGCTCTCAGAAGTGAACAGATATTGGCCTAAAACCACATCAATAATGTTCTAAGAAGTATTACGAAGAATGCTTTCAATTCGTCTGCATAAGGACGATACATAGCATAGCACGTCTTTTAAAGGATATCGAGACATCATATATAGACATACCTATAAATGCATGTCGAAAAGGCGTGAAACGTAAACAAAGTTCTTTGAATGAAAGTTTTAGAAATGAATAAATTCTACATTTGCAATAATGGCTTGATAAACTGTGTCTGTATGAGAAAATCAAAGCGCTGATAGCACTTATGAGCGAAAGACCTTCAGTTATCTGGACGCGATAACTGTGAAAACCAGCATTACAATAATGCTAAGACCTGTCTGAGGTTCAACGCTGAAGATTGAAATGCAATCTGCGTTACAGAAGTTTCTTTAAACTTTCTATAACAAATTCGCGTGCAGTGCAGACCCTGATCAGAATACGCGGATGCGCAAGTTGACCTTTATCTACAGTCGCAACTGCCTACGCAGCCCCGCTCATATGGACAATATGAAGCACTAATGAATACTTTAATAATCTGTCTATTGGCAGTAAATAGTGCAATAATACTATCTCGGTAATAGCATGGATAAGTGTATTGTTGTTGAAATAATATGACTGTACACATGAATGTAACACATTTTACTTGAGTACTTAAGGATGAATGGGATTTGGAAAAAGGGAGGAGTAAGAGATGAAAAACAGACAAGAAATGACATATACAAACTATGCAGATAAAAATGTTTTACATTTTGTGTTTGTTGGATAAAAGTTTCACATAACACAAGTTGAATGTATATGGGTTGATGGTACGAATTGACAAACGAATGAATGCATGGATATATAAATCAATAAATCGATACATAAATAAATAAAACAATTAATCAATCTGGTTGATCAAATTTAACAAGAGGCCCAAGAGGGCAAGTATCGCTCCACGGCCGTTAGGCAAAAATTAAATCTCCTAACAGCCCCGCCCCGTGATGGCCATGATTTTGACCAATCAACATGGCTTGAAGTAATCTGATTGAGGGTCAACCTAGGAACATTTCTATAATTTCTTATTTGAAAATCAGCCCGACGATTTTTTAAGTTTTGACTTTAAAGGCATATAAGGCAAAATAGACCCGCCCTCTGGCGGCCATGATTTTCGACCAATCAACATGGCTTGAAGATATCTGATAGAGGGGCTCTCAAGGAACATTTCTACAAAATTATTTGAAAATTGGCCAAACATTTTTGGAGGAGAAGATTTTTTAATTTTTCACTATAGCCATATTAGGCAAAATAGCTCCGCCCCCTGGCGGCCATATTTTTGACTTGGCTTGAAGGATTCAGATTGAGGGTCACTCAAGGAACATTTCTACAAAATTATTTGAAAATAAGCCCAAAACGTTTGGAGGAGAAGATTTTTTAAGTTTTCACTATAGCCATATAAGGCAAAATAGCCCCGCCCTCTGGCGGCCTTGTTTTTCGATCAATGGAATCTGATAGAGGGTCTCCCAAGGAACATTTCTACAAAATTATTTGAAAATTGGCCAAACACTTTTACAGGAGAAGATTTTTTAAGTTTTCACTATAGCCATATAAGGCAAAATAGCCCCGCCTCCAGGCGGCCATGTTTTTCGGCAAATTAACCTGGCTTGAAGAAATCTGATAGAAGGTCTCCAAAGGAACATTTCTACAAAGAAAAATGAAAATTGGCCAAACACTTTCGGAGGAGAAGATTTCTTAAGTTTTCACTATAGTCACATAAGGCAAAGTAGCCCCGCCCCCTTGCGGCCATGTTTTTCGACCAATCAACTTGGCTTGAAGGAATCTGATAGAGGGTCACCTGAGGTACATTTCTACAGAAACCAGAATTTTGCATATATCCTAAATATTTAAAGGAATTTAGGAGGGGACATTGAGAGGATGCTTCCTATGAAGTTTCATCCCAATTGGACAAGTGGTTAAGGAGGAGAAGTCGTTTGAAGCAAAACGCTAACGGACGCACGCACGCACGACGGACAATTCGCCATGACATAAGCTCGACTGGCTTTCAGCCAGTAGAGATAAAAACAACAAAAGGAAAAATCTAGGTTATTTTGTAAACATCTAGGAAAAAGTATAAATGAAAGTACTGATATAGAAATTGATAATTCCGGTCTAATTTCTACATTTAACGCAATTCTTTCAACATCGCCTGCTACAGATACGCCAAAACATGTTTGTGTATAATTGGTGAGGGGGGGGTGGGGGGTGGGGGGGGGGGGGGCGTAATTGTTGAAAACATTACTGTTGGTAGAAAAAAAATATGTAAAAAGGTCCATCTATTATTCTTATGTGTGCGAATCCGACAGATATGAACTAAATCTTATATAAATTGGATAACTTTTTTCCTCTAAATTGACACACAGATGAAAGGAATGAAGGTAGAATCTACCAGTGAGTGGCCATTTATCCATGCCGTGTATGAACATTGTACCGCTCACAGAACTTCTTCAGCGAGAATCAGTTATATAATCGAGATAGTAATTGGAGACGATTACCTCACAACCGTTTATAAGATCTGATAGTTTTACAGTATTACTTACCCGTTTTCTCAAAGTCCAACATCAAAAGTCGGCGAATTGGAAAATATTTAGACACAACTATGGAAACTCTCTGTCATTGAAAGTGTATTGAAATAAAGTAACAATCGCCGTTACAACGCTTTCAAAAGTATTCTACTTACGATCCACATAAAACAGGAACGCAGATAAGATCGTATCTACATTTCTGGTCAATGTATGTAAAACATGTTGAAATAATCTTTTTGGTAGAAGGTTGGGGTTGACACATTGTGTGAAAAGAAGGAATAAGTCGTTTTGAGTAATTGTTATATTTTCTAAAAAAGTTTTCAAAATGTATCCACTTCATTTGTGTCGTATACTATTACGTACAGGGTTAAACACTGAGAGTTCGTCCATGAAAACGTACGAAACCTGCCATGTCAAGTGTTCTTACGAGTTTATCAGTTTTCTGTGTATATACATGTACATAATGATATTATAACATTTTGTTAAAAGTGACAGGGTAACTTGTCTACAGTGCGATACTATTCAATGAAAGCAAAAGTATGTGTTCATATTGACAACAATCTAGTCCACAGTGAAATTACGTTTTGCTTTCATTCATGGGGAAGGCGGGTGGATCTGTGTGAACTTGTATTAGTTCGATGGACACGGTCAGTCCTCGAATTGACTTAGTTTATGTCCTGTGTATCGGTGTTGTTCACAAAAGCATCATTAATTCGTGAGTTAGTACCTTTAATATGGTCAGTTATTTATCAGGACTTGAATACGGACATCTGAACATTATGCAGGCTTTCACAACGTTAGTCTGTTAACGTAGTGAACAACATTATACTTGATACATCTATAACAAGGAAATACATATATGAAGACAATTTGCAACATTTATTTGTTTGCTTACATACTTCCAGAAAATGATCACAAGTGTATTATGCGAAAAATGAAATGGTGTAAACTTCGAAATTTTGTTTTGGATATATTTGTATTTCTAACACTTTCCGACATACTCCAAATATGCAGCAGAATAGTTATTTAATAAAGAAATCTAAAACAGTGTAACAAAAGATGAATTGCTTGCCATTATGAGCAATGTTTCGTTTTTTCCCACAATATTTTCCAAAGGAGGCTGCCACTGATGTGTCAAAATGCGTCGGTATACATATATATTATATATATATATATATATATATATATATATATATATGTATTACATGACTAATTGAATGCCGAGTGTGTTATATCTAAAACATTTTTTTAAAAGAGCTAAAAGAAACATCATACTATCAATTAGTTTAATCTTATCAACTATGAACATGTTCTCGGACATTTGAAGGCGTGAATTTTTATTCTTCGCAAAGTTGAATTTCACATACAGATTTAAAATAAATACGAAAATAGAGTGTGAGTTCAAAATGACATTTTTTAGATTGCGAAAGAGACACTCTTTATATATTTCCCTGTCACATAGGAACTATATTACTTTTAAAAGTTACAAAGTTTTGCATAAAAATATACTATATATAATTCAAGCAGACACACACAAACAAGTAAATATACAATAACAAAGCAAATCTTTCAGTTGACAGGTCTTTTTGACACTCGGTATAAACACGATACGAAAGAAGGTTAGGTCAGATAAAATAACCCCACTTAGAAGTGTAAGATACGCTCACGGATACGTAACTCTTTTCCACATACAGCAAACCTGTAGCAGACGACTTTGAAAACATATATGCAAAACAAGGGGGACAATCTTGAACTAAAAGTTAAACTATTTTATGTAGTTGGAAATAGTGTGACAAAGGGGGGAATTTTTCCGTGATAAGCAATAAACTCTTTTGTCACACACATTTCAACTATAGTAAATGGTTAAATTGGGAGTTGCTTATTATGGGAAGTTTCGTCCTTTGTCACAACGTATAAAAGGCATCTGATTTATGTGTAATTTTATTATACATGCAAAAAAGGGTCAGACAATACAAAGACCAATTTAATAACCAGTGTGCTGCAATATAAGGACTAATTGCAGTAGTCACAAGCTATTCTGAATTGAATATCCAAACACTTGAAAAATATGATTACTGATATTCGATACCGTCCATGTTTGCAATGAGGACATTTATATCGAACCATAACGCTCAAAAGATGACCCAGACGAATCAGGTGAAATTGACTGCATACACTTTCAATCTATCCACAATTGACCATTGTCAATGGGAATGGTACTTTCCAGTATTAATAACATACTTATTATGCATATAAAGAACCGGGAATAGTTATAAGTAGAGGAAATAATTATAAAGGAGATGTGCTTTCCAGATCAGACGCGTTGGGCAGACTGAGAGTCAAGAGTGGAGAAATAGAGCCGGTGGACCAATTGTGATGAACACAATTCGTAAACGGTTGAGGTGAAGTACGGATAGTTTCGCAAAAACGGATAAACCCATCTCGGCTAACGGGACCTTTGCGTAAATATCGTGGTCAAAAGAGACAAGATTATAACAAGTTCATAATGACAGCAGTTTGGTGTATCAGTATTGTTTCATATGTAATAAATAATATAATATTAACGTTTTTTGAACGTATTTTACTGTTACAAAACGCAGTGCGAAGTATAAGAGACACACGAAAATGGACCAGACAGATAAACCTTACACAACTCATGTTTACCTTGCACAAATAAACGTATAATAATTATCAGTACCATAAAAGTATCTCTTATGCTTAGGCCATTTCTATAACATTTACAATGTGTATTGATACAATGAAATGTTTGTAGACTGCTTCGCAATTTTACCAATGAATATCTCTATATTTATATCGAAAAAACATAGAAGGACTGTTAAATCCGAAGATATAAACGTTTCAAATATTATCAGAAAAATATGAGCCTTGTTTACCATCATTCGCTAACAGTGTATACATGAAAACTAATTATTATCTTCTAGTGATGAACTTGAATTGTGTAGCACTGAGTATTGCGACTTAAGGATGAACACACACTTATAGATAGGGGCGGGTTTCCTCCTTAAGCAATATTACTTGCTGAGAAAACATTGGGAGTGTAAAGTAGATCAGTTTAAACCATTTTAAACAAACATGTGGGATGATAACGAAACCATTAAGATTACTTTGATTTTTAAAAGTAAAGAGACCTTTCTCGTGTCATGTTGTCTGTTTAATTTATACAGATACTGAGTCTGCATTTAACTTGGGCTATTATAATAAAATTAGACGTTCACATAAAAGAAACGTTATTTTAATCAGCACTCATTTTGATTCGTCAGCATATGCTATTTTTGTTTGCAGTGCATGACCTGTCTTGGTTAAATACTAAATATGGATTACTGTATTTTTCTAAAAGATAAACCTAAGATATAACGACCTTTGCACTTATAAACACATTTACGTTTATACGGTTTACGAACAACATACATGTAGCTGATCATATGTTATGCTTTACTTGGGTTGATTAAGCATTAAGCATTTGCTTATACTTGTAAAAGATAAACTAACTATGAAGTAAATATTTTATGACATTATTCTGTAATTCCAAAGGTACATTTTTTTATTGAGGCAAACCATGTAACATTTGTTATTTGTTTTGAATTTGCTATGACCAATACACTATTTAACATTTAACACGGGTTGTGACATAAATGTAGTATAAACCTCAATTTACAGACACCATTAAGCTACCTGGCTGGCTAAGGGCAAGTAAAGGGATACTTCCGTTCGATACAAATGTAATGGGACTGTTCAGCATAGCAACAATGCAATGGTGAAGTATAAATACAGACAATGGCGTAGCTATATATATATGTCATCATTGACCATTTATCACGTACGGTCTTCTCTTCTTATACTATTTGGTGATTTAGAATTTGAGTGCTTCTACCCTGTTGCTGCCCAGTGTTAATAAAGGCGTCTCTCGGACAATTCTGATTCCACTTTGATACGTATATAATTGTGGTTTTAATTGACCGAATGGTTCTTGCTCATTTTACAGAATAATATGTTAGGGTCTTTGATGTGAAATAATTATTTAAATGGTGTTTTATGCCGCTTTCAACAATATCTTATACATATCGCATGTCTTCGAATGTGACAGTACATATTGTCAACATGAGATAATGCTGTTACCCGAGGCGAAGCCGAGTTTAGCAGTATTTACCAGAATGTTGACAATATGTACTACATTGTACTCATAATGGAAGCCATGCTATATTTATCTTTTTATACCAAATAAAATTACATATGGTCATTTCACCATTACCCAACTTTCGAGTGTATTCAATTTAATCTTTAACTTTTGCAGTAACAATTGATACAAGTTTAAACACGTTACAAAGACAAAATTGATACACAACAAATAGGCACAATCACTGACATCTCTCTCCGTCCCATTAAGCGTCTCTATGCGCATTATGGCAAAGTATGCGACATCATGGCCGTTTAAATAGAAGTGTTTAGCCACCATTTAATACTTGGGAAACCAAAGTTGTTTACGCGCGGGCTTTGTGACTGTTTCATTTCAATTGGTCAAAAACGTACCGACAGCATCGAGACAATAAAACATTGCCCGTGCTGAGTTTATTAGAATTTAACACGACAAAGTCATGTGAGGTATAATCATTCATTATATCACGGTACATTGTATGTCTTATGCATTATGCCATATACTAGAAATATCTGGATTATTTCTCATAAAACAATGGGCGCCAATGTTGAAAGTCATTGCTACCAGTTTTAAAAGTATTGGGTTTGACTTGACCTTGGACCGAACCGTTGTTTCCGCTCGCGCGGCGGACGCTCTAATTACTGTACCCCGGAGACAGTGGAATATCTATTGCAATGGTAACCAGATAAAGTTGCAACGTCATGTAGATCCGTTATTAGGGAAGTATCGCTGTTATTCTTTTTTTTTTTTACTATCTCAGCGTGTTACAGAAACATAATTATGTCTTAGGAGCGAAACTCGGACGTTTACGTTGGTAGCGTCAGTATATAGGCACGCTATATTACATTTCGATTTTGAGGAGAATACCTGTTAACTTTCGAATTAAAAAGCTTGAGTTCTTTAAATTGGACATATATTTAACAATATAGCTGTGGATAAGATAAGTGTTTAATTGTTTTACATACATTCAAACATATAGCTGGATATGCTTAATATATTTTACCTGTCGGAAATAGTAAGTAACGCCGTTGTCATATTTTAAATACTAAACAAATGTCGACTCATGTGTACACTTTAGGCAATTATACCAATTGATTGTGGCCTAAAAAAAACCACGTCCCTAATTTAATGCACTGTTTAAACTCGATTTGCTACAGACCTTACATTATTTATCTTAGAGCAGGTGGCTGTTATCGTATTTTACGACCCATCCACCGTCAAACCTGCATCGCATTGTTTTATATCACATGTGTTGACGTTCAACTAGAGTTTACAACTGTGCAAACAAGTTATTCGGATTCTTAGAAATGCACCGAATTACTATTGGTAAGTCTTCTTAAATATATTATTGTTGAAACAAAATGTTGATTTCAAGATTTATCTCACCGGTATGTTTATTTTGCTACATTTTTAGAATAGGTAAAATAATATATAAACAATAAATATAATAAATAAAAAAAATATAATAAAAAAAAACCACTTGTTGTTAAGTTAATACTTTTATACTATATAATTTCGGAAGTAAGCCTTAATCAGTAGAATACAATAAAATGAATACTTTAAAATTGTTGACACCTGGACATAAAAACATATACATTTTATAATTAGTAAGTAAAAACTGCTAAGAAGTGAGGTGTATTGCATACATACAATTCATTTAGAAATTGCATTGAAAACAGAGAATACATTTTGTAATCAATATAGAAAGCATTTTATCAAATATAGACATGGGAAATGCACTGAAAATAATTAAATCATGTCTGTGAATAGTTTATGCTTTCTCTTTTAATCGCATACCAAACAATAAATAAAATGTGTTTGTTTCATCAAAAAAAGGCCCAATATAAATATTTGATCATTCTGATATTCTGATCACTGGTTTAAACCTTTAAATGACTTTGAACCAATATCAGTGGAATTGCAAGAAGGACCACAATGAAAAGCGACATCTTTACTAGACAATGTAAATTACGAATTACGTCACTATTAGGGGTATGACATTAAAGCAACTTTCCTTTGGCCTGGGGTTACACAATATCACCTAATAATCAATACTAGACTTTAAGCAACTTTCCTTTGGCCTGCGGTTACACAATATCACCTAATAATCAATACTAGACTTTAAGCAACTTTCCTTTGGCCTGGGGTTACACAATATCACCTAATAATCAATACTAGACTTTAAGCAACTTTCCTTTGGCCTGCGGTTACACAATATCACCTAATAATCAATACTAGACTTTAAGCAACTTTCCTTTGGCCTGCGGTTACACAATATCACCTAATAATCAATACTAGACTTTAAGCAACTTTCCTTTGGCCTGCGGTTACACAATATCACCTAATAATCAATACTAGACTTTAAGCAACTTTCCTTTGGCCTGCGGTTACACAATATCACCTAATAATCAATACTAGACTTTAAGCAACTTTCCTTTGGCCTGGGGTTACACAATATCACCTAATAATCAATACTAGACTTTAAGCAACTTTCCTTTGGCCTGCGGTTACACAATATCACCTAATAATCAATACTAGACTTTAAGCAACTTTCCTTTGGCCTGCGGTTACACAATATCACCTAATAATCAATACTAGACTTTAAGCAACTTTCCTTTGGCCTGCGGTTACACAATATCACCTAATAATCAATACTAGACTTTAAGCAACTTTCCTTTGGCCTGCGGTTACACAATATCACCTAATAATCAATACTAGACTTTAAGCAACTTTCCTTTGGCCTGCGGTTACACAATATCACCTAATAATCAATACTAGACTTTAAGCAACTTTCCTTTGGCCTGCGGTTACACAATATCACCTAATAATCAATACTAGACTTTAAGCAACTTTCCTTTGGCCTGCGGTTACACAATATCACCTAATAATCAATACTAGACTTTAAACAACTTTCCTTTGGCCTGCGGTTACACAATATCACCTAATAATCAATACTAGACTTTAAGCAACTTTCCTTTGGCCTGCGGTTACACAATATCACCTAATAATCAATACTAGACTTTAAGCAACTTTCCTTTGGCCTGCGGTTACACAATATCACCTAATAATCAATACTAGACTTTAAGCAACTTTCCTTTGGCCTGGGGTTACACAATATCACCTAATAATCAATACTAGACTTTAAGAACAAAATTCACCGATATGAAATCACACAAGTCACTCTCTAAATGTGTATCAAACTTCTGACTTTTGCCGCAGTATTTCAGTATTGCCTTGACACATAGGCCTCTGTTTGTGGAAAAGGGTTGAAATCATGTTCTTAGACAAAGAAAACTTTTGTATAGTTAAAACATTGTAACAATAGGATAATTTGCTCTTCATGAACACATTCTACATTTGCCACTGTTCATCAAAAGAGCTCTCAGAAGTGAACAGATATTGGCCTAAAACCACATCAATAATGTTCTAAGAAGTATTACGAAGAATGCTTTCAATTCGTCTGCATAAGGACGATACATAGCATAGCACGTCTTTTAAAGGATATCGAGACATCATATATAGACATACCTATAAATGCATGTCGAAAAGGCGTGAAACGTAAACAAAGTTCTTTGAATGAAAGTTTTAGAAATGAATAAATTCTACATTTGCAATAATGGCTTGATAAACTGTGTCTGTATGAGGAAATCAAAGCGCTGATAGCACTTATGAGCGAAAGACCTTCAGTTATCTGGACGCGATAACTGTGAAAACCAGCATTACAATAATGCTAAGACCTGTCTGAGGTTCAACGCTGAAGATTGAAATGCAATCTGCGTTACAGAAGTTTCTTTAAACTTTCTATAACAAATTCGCCTGATCAGAATACGCGGATGCGCAAGTTGACCTTTATCTACAGTCGCAACTGCCTACGCAGCCCCGCTCATATGGACAATATGAAGCACTAATGAATACTTTAATAATCTGTCTATTGGCAGTAAATAGTGCAATAATACTATCTCGGTAATAGCATGGATAAGTGTATTGTTGTTGAAATAATATGACTGTACACATGAATGTAACACATTTTACTTGAGTACTTAAGGATGAATGGGATTTGGAAAAAGGGAGGAGTAAGAGATGAAAAAACAGACAAGAAATGACATATACAAACTATGCAGATAAAAATGTTTTACATTTTGTGTTTGTTGGATAAAAGTTTCACATAAGAAAAGTTGAATGTATATGGGTTGATGGTACGAATTGACAAACGAATGAATGAATGGATATATCAATCAATAAATCGATACATAAATAAATAAAACAATTAATCAATCTGGTTGATCAAATTTAACAAGAGGCCCAAGAGGGCATATATCGCTCCACAGCCGTTAGGCAAAAATTAAATCACGGGGCGGGGCTGTTAGGAGATTTAATTTTTGCCTAACGGCTGTGGAGCGATATATGCCCTCTTGGGCCTCTTGTTAAATTTGATCAACCAGATTGATTAATTGTTTTATTTATTTATGTATCGATTTATTGATTGATATATCCATTCATTCATTCGTTTGTCAATTCGTACCATCAACCCATATACATTCAACTTTTCTTATGTGAAACTTTTATCCAACAAACACAAAATGTAAAACATTTTTATCTGCATAGTTTGTATATGTCATTTCTTGTCTGTTTTTCATCTCTTACTCCTCCCTTTTTCCAAATCCCATTCATCCTTAAGTACTCAAGTAAAATGTGTTACATTCATGTGTACAGTCATATTATTTCAACAACAATACACTTATCCATGCTATTACCGAGATAGTATTATTGCACTATTTACTGCCAATAGACAGATTATTAAAGTATTCATTAGTGCTTCATATTGTCCATATGAGCGGGGCTGCGTAGGCAGTTGCGACTGTAGATAAAGGTCAACTTGCGCATCCGCGTATTCTGATCAGGCGAATTTGTTATAGAAAGTTTAAAGAAACTTCTGTAACGCAGATTGCATTTCAATCTTCAGCGTTGAACCTCAGACAGGTCTTAGCATTATTGTAATGCTGGTTTTCACAGTTATCGCGTCCAGATAACTGAAGGTCTTTCGCTCATAAGTGCTATCAGCGCTTTGATTTCCTCATACAGACACAGTTTATCAAGCCATTATTGCAAATGTAGAATTTATTCATTTCTAAAACTTTCATTCAAAGAACTTTGTTTACGTTTCACGCCTTTTCGACATGCATTTATAGGTATGTCTATATATGATGTCTCGATATCCTTTAAAAGACGTGCTATGCTATGTATCGTCCTTATGCAGACGAATTGAAAGCATTCTTCGTAATACTTCTTAGAACATTATTGATGTGGTTTTAGGCCAATATCTGTTCACTTCTGAGAGCTCTTTTGATGAACAGTGGCAAATGTATGACCACAATGAGAAATTAATCGTTAAAAGCCAAATCCGTCTGTTGTAAACGCGTTGAAAAATGTTTTACTGTATGAAATGGATGCTCCTCGTGACTTGGTTCCTCTAAACTTCTGCTATATTGTCTATCAGAACTTAGTTGCGAAAATATATTTTGGCAGAAACTGGCCATGACTTTCTTAAACAATACATTGCAACTCAAAAAACAAAACATTTTAAGCAAATGAACCCTCGGATTAGATGATCACAGCCCTTTAAAGGAAATTTCCCTCCAACTGGATGCCGCAATCCAGGGACAATCCGCCATACACGTAAATCTTGAAGAAATGAACTTTTAAGCCATGGCACTTTTCGCTTGAGGCTGAAGACAGCCAATGGACCTTAAATTATATAGAGCAAAAACCCGCGAAAGAGGGGCAAACTACAGATCTTGGGTAGGTGTGTCCCTTTATAAATGTTGTAATAAACCTTTGTTATACCCATCCACTACTCGGCATAAGTCCCTTATAGGAGGAGTCTTATCACTAATGGATTCCCGTTATATGTACTATGACGTATCTAATACTTCAGGATCAAAGTGCAAAAATAATTGAAACTCGCGACTCCCTCAAATAACCGGGTTTCTGTCGATTAACGACAAATAATATTAATGAATAAAGTTGTAAACATTGTTGAAAAATAAGGAATTGCTCCTTGTGAGCAATATCTTCTTGTGCAACTATGTTATAAAAAACAGTCTGCTAGAGTGGCGTCAGAAAGAGCCTGTTTATAGAAAATGGTTAACTGAGATGCCATTTTTAGGTGTTAACCTAGATACCATGTTCAGAGTTTCTATACAGCAATTTCATGTTCAATCGAGCAGTGAGAAGGCTTTCCTTATACTGCTCCCCCCTTGAACGCACCCCTCCCCCTACCCCCCACACACTTATATATACAGACAGGTGTCAAATAACAGTTTCATGTTTTATTATATAATATTTACAAATGTCGGATTATTATTTCCCTATTGGTCCCATTGGTCCTCCTCCTTGTCCCGGGAATAATCCACATCGACATTGCCCATCAATACAATGTTCGTCTTGCTGGTGACAGTTGGGTAGGTTGGAACAGCCGTTTGTACCAGAACATTTTAACGTAGCTGTAATAAAAAAAAATTATCAACACTTTCACACATACATCAAGTCTGTAGTTGTCAGCTTTGAAAACATCTACATGTAGGCCAACTATAGGGAACTTTTAACACTCTAAATGTTATAATGTATTATAGTTGAAAACATTGTGGTGACAAATGTTTTCTACTTGATTCAATACTCGTGATATCGTTTATAGGGATCACTCACACGTATGTTAATCTAGATGTTTCAAAGTCGTCTGCTGTAGATTTGTTGTATTTAGGAAAGGTTTCATATTTTCAGTAACGAGCAATATCTCCGGAAGCCACACTATTGCAACTTCGTTCAATTATTATACTTTCATTTACAGAGAGTTTTCCGCTCGCTAAAATGGCTATATTCAACCTCACAGAACAGAAGATTTTTGGTATTTTTGCCAAGATGTTTTCAAAGATATTCGCTGCAGATTTGTAGAATGTGCAGTAGACGATTTTTGAAAACATTGTGTCAAAAGAAGAAATTGCTCATATTCAATAATTATAGTAACATTAACAAAAGTTGTTCATATTTTTGCCACGATGTTTCCAAAGCTATTCCATTCAGATATGCAGTATAAACGTTGAATGAATGTATTGTTTCTAATATGTCCATTGCGTGGTCAGTATCAATCAAACTGTTCGCCGGATTCGCGAGCGACATGGATAATAATGACATGGCATGTCTGAGGATTATTATCGTGTCTCGAAGTGTCTCGCGAGATGAAAATTGATGGTCAATATAACTTACCTCATACTTAAAAGAAGTATTTAGGTTTGGATTGAATTGTTTGCATTTTGTTCTTTAAAAAAACCTTATCATCTAGTTTCGTTTCTACAGCCTGAAACATCATATTTGAAGTTCTTGAATATATTGGCCTGTCAATGACATGACCAATTTCATCAAGGGCACACATATAGGCATTTTGGACGAAAACTTAATATTATAAAACACAACAAACAAATAAAAATCATATTTAAGTTCATATATAACTTTATATATAGAATTAAAATCAATATGAAAAGAGAATTTGTGAGAAAAATATGAAAAATAATATATTAAGCTGTTTTTCAAGGTCAAATTGGTGTCACATTTTACCCCTGAAAAAGTTAAAAAAAATCAAGAAATGTTCCATTCTACATGATTGAATTTTCTGAAATTATTCATAAACACTGAACATGGTTCACTTTAATAAAAAATGCAAAAAAAAAGGTAGGTCACCGTACTCCTTTTCTTGTAAATCGACCTTTTCCTTGATTCATATCTAAACAGACCTCGTATTTTCCTAATAAGCAATCAATATCAAGGTGATCGTCTTACATGTACCACTTAGAAGTCGATGGAATTAGGACATAAATTAAAGCACCCTTACACAATTCACGTTTTAAAACGTCTGTTTATTTAGTAAAAGTTGGTTGACCTTCATTCTGGCGCAAAGGGGCAACATTGAATAAATCATCTTCGTCACTCGAAATTCGATCTTTTAGTCTTGACGAACGACATAAAGTCACATCAGCATGCGTATCAATGTAGTCCAATTATGATCCCTCTTCTCATTCTAGCCAAACAATCATCTTGATAACTATTTTGATACAAATCGACAAAACGTGTATGAAATTAGGTCATAATCGCAATAACCCTCAAAATATATCAACCGATTTTCAAATGGCGTTCAAATCATATGCAAATCGTACACGAAATGAGATCACTTTCGCACAATGCCTTTAAGGCCTCCATATCCAAATTATATTGGATTGCTTCAGCCTCTTCTCATATCCATGCAAATGCAATTTGTGTTCGTGTTTAAATATATGACAAGTGTACAATGGAAACGATTTGATTACTTACAGTCAATACACTTTATTGTTTCGGTTCTGCACAAACAATACAAAAACTGCACACTAAATCAAAATGTTTCAAAAGTTTATATTTCATTTAATTTTAATTTTCAAATTTAATTTGACTATGTATTAAATTATTTCAATCATTTTTAATGTTACCCTTGTGGTTACTTAACCAGCATAAGCGCCAATTGTGTCGAACAATCTTGAAAGTTGACACTGCCTAAATGATGGATTCGAACTCGGAATCTTTTGATAGCGAGCATCTTACTCTACACCAGAGACACTGTCTCCGACAAAAGGCCCTTTAAATGGAAGAAGGATAGAGCCAGACATACATACATACATATAAATAGACAGACAGACATATATAATAGGCAACTGGCAGACACACAGATAAACAGACATATGAGTATAGACAAATGGCAGACAACTGTAAGGAACATTCATCACAGCTCATGTGCCAGCCCAGTAAAATAATTCACAGTAGTACGCTTTAGTTAAATAATTTAATTTTGGAGAAGCATTCCTCGTAAACGCGTTATAGAAAAGAACCACAATATATATTTGTTTACAATAAGTGCAAAATTGACCACCCTGGGATAATTACGTCATTTTCTATTATAGACAGAGTGGACCTTTACTCGCAGAGTTATTGTGAAAAACATATAACAATATTAACTGTAGAGTTATAACTGTTTTCGTTAGAAGCTGTTTCTAGCCTTACATAGGAAACGTTATCCACATATGTAACAGTACGGTAGAATTGTAACTGTTTTCGTTAGAAGTTGTTTCTAGCCTTACACTGGGAATGTTATCCACATCCGTTAAAGTACGGTAGAGTTATAACTGTCTTCGTTAGATTCTGTTTCTAGTTTTACACTGGGCGGGTTATCCACATCCGTTACATTACGGTAGAGTTATAACTCTTTTCGTAAGAAGCTGTTTCTAGCATTACACTGGGAATGTTATCCACATCCGTTAAAGTACGATATAGTTATATTTTATGAATGTCTTCGTGTTTCTAGTTTTAAATTGGGAGGGTTTTCCACATCCGTTACAGTACGGTAGAGTTATAACCGTTTTCGTTAGAAGCTGTTTCTAGCCTTACACGGGGAGGTTTAACCACATCCGTTACAGTACGGTTGAGTTATAACTTGTTCTGGTATAAGTTGTTTCTAGCCTTACACGGGGAGGGTTAACCACATTCGTTACAGTACGGTTGAGTTATTAGTCGCCGGGCAGAAGCCCGCGACTTCTATTTTTAATAGGTTTTCGGAAATCACATGGGAGGGGGGATTATTATTAGAAAGAAACACATTTAGATGTCTTGAACATATTACAATTGTGTTTGTTTAAAAACACTAAGTAATGAAACATCTAAAATGAAATAAATATTCCGATGTTTTAGGTATTTTCAGTTTCTTTATTTTGACTCGCATTTATGTTTTGTTGTTTTATTTACGAAGACAAAACAGTCCCTATTAGCTAGACTGGTATACATTATTTTTACACTATATATTACATGTACTCAAAAGGCGATAACTACAAACATTTACGTCGCAGTCTAATTTGTTTACATACGCGCACCTGCTTGAAGCGTGACTCGCGAATACCAACTGCGTAGATTAATCTCCTTTGCAGAGAGCCGTCTCTTTACACTCACTTACAAATAGTAAATCGTAGGTGATTTAAAATGTTTATTTGGTTCGAAACAAATGAAGAAAAGAACAAACCGAGATAAAAACTAGTTTTAATAGAAAAATTACTTTGAACGAACACTCTCTGCCTATAAAGAGAGTCCTCTGCGAATAAGAAAGAATCGGGTCTTTCGTACAAAATTATTTCGTCCTTGACAATTTTAAATGTGTCATTTAATTCCCTAAAGGCATATTGCTTCCGATCTGCATATTGTTATGGATCATTGACACAAGGGCGCTCATCATAATATAATTTTAAAACATGAGTAGTTTTGTTATTTTCATTATAAAAAAGGAAGGAAAGAATTAAAATAAATAAACATGTTGTAGGGCTCAGTTTATGTTCGAAATTAAGTTTAAATTATACAACAATTTCAATGAGATTTTTAAAACTGTTTAGTTGATATTATATTTCGAATGTGGTCTAATTTATAAATATTGGACTACATTTCAACATTTGTTAAAGTATGATATAATTAGGATGCCAAGCTAATATCATTTATCAGCGATTTAACTCATTGTTTTAAAAGTATATTGCTGCAAAGGTGTCCACTGTTGACTTTAATAGAGGAAAGGTAAAATGATGTGCTATTGCATGCAAATCCTAAATTGTCTGTTTTGTGGTTTTATTGAAAAATAATAAAATTCAAATATTCCGACAAACATCTTGAAAAGTGTATGTGGAATTCACAAATCTTATCATTATTCCTTAATGAAAGCACTGTATACATATTAAGAATGATTGGCAAGATTTCTCATTTCCATTACTGTTTATGATCAATAATTAGTTGGTTGTGTGTCTAGTCAACCTACTTTGGAATGGAGATTGATCATAAACAATGAAAGGCTTCAATTATCATTCACTTCGTTGACAAAACAATGCAAGTTATGATACATTTTCACTTGACCCCACCCCTGATGTTCCAATATGCCCCTCAGTTGATAACTGTTTATTCAACTACTATAATGTTAGTGTTATGCATAACTGCACAATGGATATCCGGCGACATTGATGCATTGCATCAACTTTCTCTTGTAACTTGTTCTGGTATAAGTTGTGTCTAGCCTTACGCGGGGAGGGTTAACCACATCCGTTACAGTACGGTAGAGTTATAACTTGTTCCGGTAGCAGTTGTTTCTAGCCTTACGCAGGGAGGATTAACCACATCCGTTACAGTACGGTAGAGTTATAACTTGTTCCGGTAGAAGGTGTTTCTAGCCTTACACGGGGAGGGGTAACCACATCCGTTACAATACGGTAGAGTTATAACTTGTTCCGGTAGAAGTTGTTTCTAGTCTTACGCGGGGAGGGTTAACCACATCCGTTACAGTACGGTAGAGTTATGACTTGTTCCGGTAGAAGGTGTTTCTAGCCTTACGCGGGGAGGGTTAACCACATCCGTTACAGTACGGTAGAGTTATAACTTGTTCCGGTAGAAGTTGTTTCTAGTCTTACGCGGGGAGGGTTAACCACATCCGTTACAGTACGGTAGAGTTATGACTTGTTCCGGTAGAAGGTGTTTCTAGCCTTACGCGGGGAGGGTTAACCACATCCGTTACAGTACGGTAGAGCCGATTGATGTTGCTCTACATAATATAACTAGGGACACTTTATTGTCCCTGAAACCAGATTACGTCAGACACGGATTGAATATCAATAATGTTATTAAAGTTAAACTGAGTAAAGGTTCCCATGCAACTGTGTACATGTCCAATTCAACTGGTGTTATTATGTTTCTTTTTTAATAAGTGCGTGTCGAAATTATTGACACCATTCATCGGTAATTATATATACCCAACCGGTATTCGACCTCACAATTCCTGGATCGATAGACCTCGTATTTTCCTACTAAGCAATTAATATCGGAGCAGACTATCGCCTTACGTGTACCACTTAGCAGTCGATGCAATTAGGACAAATTTTAAAGCACCCATAACACATTCAATAGCTAAATCGTTCAGTATTAGTATGGTTTGTCCTGCTTTTATTCTGAGACAGGGAGCAAAATTGAATACATTGCCTTTGTCATACGCAATACGATCTTTTGAAATGAACAACTGATGTAGAACCACATCAGTGTGCGCATCCAGGCCGTCCAATTAGGAGCTCACCTCTTTTCATTCTAGCCAAATACTCACAATAATAATTATGTTGACGACAAATCGTCAAAACATGTATAAATTTAGTTTGGTCATAATTATTCTCAAAATATATAAACCGGTTTTCTAATGACGTAGCTGAAGTGCAAATCGTATACGAAATGGGATATCTTCCCCCATAATGCCATTACAACTGCAACATCCACATTCTAATGGATTGCTTTAACCCCCTTGGCGTATCCTTGTAAATACAATTTTTGTTCGTGTTTAAATATATGACAAGTATACAATGAAAACCATTTGATTTCTTAACAGTCAACACGCTTTATTGACTCGGTTCTGCACACACAATACAACAACTCCACACTCAATCAGAATATTCCATAAAGTATATTTCTTTTTAAATATATCAAATTTTAAATTGACTATGTATTACATCATTTCAATCATTTTTGATATCTCCCTTTTGAATACTTAACCAGCTTTCGCGACGATTGTGTCGAACAACCTTGAAAGTTTACACTGGCTAAATACGCTCTACCAAGGGGTGTCCCAGTAAAATAGGTTTTTTAATTGGAGAAGTTATATGTTGTGGATATTTGTACAGTTGTCTTCTTGGTGAGGCA
>JASEVX010000011.1:38676797-38705833 GCA_031761405.1 Serripes groenlandicus
CTAGAAAGAGAGAAATAGAGAGAAAAAGAAAACGAGAATTACAAACAGAGAGAGGGAGAGAGGCAGAGATGGATATAGAGATATATAGGGAGGGAGAGAGATAAGATAGAGAGAGGGAGAGAGAGGGAGAGATGAATGAGAGAGAGAGACAGAGAGATAGAGAGAGAGTAGAGAGAGAGAGAGAGAGAGAGAGAGAGAGAGAGAGAGAGAGAGAGAGAGAGAGAGAGAGAGAGAGAGAGAGAGAGAGAGAGAGAGAGAGAGAGAGAGAGAGAGAGAGAGGGAGAGAGAGAAGGAGAGACAAACAGACATATAGACGGACAGCGTAGGCAACTGGCAGACAACGATAAGGAACATTCATCACGGCTCAGCTCAGTAAGTAATTTCTTGAGCAAATAGTTCACGGTATTACCCTATAGTTTAATGTAATTTTGGGGAACCATTATTACCGCACAGTTGGGAACCACAATGTATATCTTTTCGAGTTTGCATAATTGACATCTCTGGTCTAATGACGTCATTTTCCAGTATAAATAGAGTGGACCGTATGGAAGGTTATTGTGAAAAACATATAAACTGATCTCATAAAATGCTGCTTTCTTGGTGAAATCAATGTTATTATTTTCTCCTTCTCGAATCGTATGTTGTCACTGAGTCACGCAAATACTATCGATTTATGGATCATAACTTTAGAACCGCATCAACAATTTTTCGAATAATTGACAAATGCCATTGTTTATATGTCATTAGCCTTCCGACAATAGACATATATTTATTTGTATAAAGCCCAGACCAGACAAGAGGCACACGTGAAGTGCTCCCTGTCTACTTGAAAGGGGCAAAACAACGGTATCTAAAACATTTTATTAAATATCGGTTTAGTTTGTTTAGATATGTTACTGACTCTTTAAGGGACGGCAAATATATATATATATCTGTTTTTACAGAACAGAACAGAACAAAACCTTTATAATCTCAAACCACAATTATGGTACACGAGAAAAACAATAAACAGTAAACATGCAACTGTACAGATATAATGTTTACTCAAACCTTGATTATCTTAAACTTATGTAAGACATATTCACATAAAACTGATGTAAGACATATTCACATAAAACTGATGTGAAATCAACGAGGGAGCTCGGGAATTACCGTTGTATTCAGAAGTGTCACTACATTGATGAGACAATACTATGTAAACATATAATCTTCCAGTACAAAAAACGAACTTCATGGCCAATCAAGGTTTGATAATTTCTGGTTTCCGAGGCAATCCCAAATTTCCGACCGACTATTAGTCTCTCTTTAATTGAATGTTGTTACTATAATAACAGGAACCCACACGAAGGAGGAATGTCAGGTTAAACCATCAAGGATCATTCGAGAACGACATAAATAGAGGGTAGACCTACAAAACACAATTATTATTGTCAATTACTCGGAAAATTGACTGTATATTCGTACATGGGTACATCTTTCAATTCTAAACAGCTGATCCCCGGTAGCCCAATCGGTAGCGACAAGGGCTGTCAATCCATGCATCATGAGCTCAAATAAGTAAATAAGTCATTGTAGATGACTTGCTTAGTGAAGGATTGGTAGTACATTACTTGTTAAGTGAATGAGTTGAAGTAGATTACGTGTTGTTTAGTAAATAATTTGAAGCATATTATTACTAATTGATTGGTAAATAAGTCATTGTAGATGACGTGCTTAGTGAATGATTGGTAGTAGATTACTTATACAGTGAATGAGTTGTTGTAGATTCCGTGATAAGGTAACGCCTTATACACCCCTGAATCATTAATTGATAGGATTTACTTAATACTTATTTTATGTTACATTTTATCATTTCAGTACTAGAGCTATATTCCATGATTAATATTAATGGAATATACCTCGACACACACTTTTATCACACTGTCTAGACAAGGTTATAATGTGTCAAATTTTCTTTACAAATAACACGATAAGTAGATGATTACTTGTTTTGATAATGCGTTCTATAACCTTGAACACTTTATGTTGTCTGATCGATCATTGATAACACAGAAGACTTGTTTTTATCATCCCCCAATAATTTTAAATACCTTTTATTTTTACTACAGCGCAACTCTGCCACAGGGAAACATTTATAACGAGTTTAATATTATATCAACAAATAATGTGAGTCCAGATTATAAGGTATCGGACTGTTGCTATTCGATCATTAAATCATTTGAGTTATATTAGACTTTGATTTCCTTTTATCTTATATCTGACTTTTGTCTTTTTTTCCATTATGTATACAACCGCTAAACAACTTTGTATTATACAAACTTGCCGATGTTACAACAGGAATGGCAATATAATGTTTCGAACTTTTATTTCTCCAATGTTTAAAACCAGTCATTATTATATCTTTAGCAACATATTTATACCGTCGCAATAAACAGGAAGTATGCAGATAAGTAAGCAGTAATCACAGTAATCGCTCGGGAGAGTGCTACATCTGACACTTTTGTGGCAACAACAATGCAAACTACAATCCGTCGATGAAATGTGTAACCAAAAAAGCTGTAGATGGATTGAAGGATTAGATGTTGTTACCATAGCAATCTTTTCACTTCGTTTAATTTGTAAGTTTCTTTTTTGTATGACTGAATTTGAAATTAATACCATAACACTTTGATCAGCTCGTAAGTGCCATGATTCGTGTAGTTTGTAAAAGTCACGATTCGTTTAGTTTATAAGTGTCATAATTAGTTTGTAAGTTTCGCAATTCGCTTATTTTATAAGTGCCATAATTCGTTAAATTTATAAGTGCCAAAATTCGTTTAGTTTGTAAGTGTCGCAATTCGTGTAGTTTGTAAGTGTCACACTTAGTGTAGTTTGTACGTACCACAATTTGTGTAGTTTGTAAATGTCGCAATTCGTGTAGTTTGTAAGTACCACAATTCGTGTAAGTTGTAAGTGTCACAATTCGTGTAGTTTGTAAGTGTAGCAATTCGTGTAGTTTGTAAGTGTAGCAATTCGTGTAGTTTGTAAGTGTAGCAATTCGTGTAGTTTGTAAGTACCACTATTCGTGTAGTTTGTAAGTACCACTATTCGTGTAGTTTGTACGTGTCGCAATTCGTGTAGTTTGTAAGTGTAGCAATTCGTGTAGTTTGTAAGTGTAGCAATTCGTGTAGTTTGTAAGTACCACTATTCGTGTAGTTTGTAAGTACCACAACTCGCGTAAGTTGTAAGTGTCACAATTCGTGTAGTTTGTAAGTGTAGCAATTCGTGTAGTTTGTAAGTGGAGCAATTCGTGTAGTTTGTAAGTACCACTATTCGTGTAGTTTGTAAGTACCACAATTCGTGTAGTTTGTAAGTGTCGCAATTCGTGTAGTTTGTAAGTGTAGCAATTCGTGTAGTTTGTAAGTACCACTATTCGTGTAGTTTGTACGTGTCGCAATTCCTGTAGTTTGTAAGTGTAGCAATTCTTGTAGTTTGTAAGTGTAGCAATTCGTGTAGTTTGTAAGTGTCGCAATTCGTGTAGTTTGTAAGTGTAGCAATTCGTGTAGTTTGTAAGTGTAGCAATTCGTGTAGTTTGTAAGTACCACTATTCGTGTAGTTTGTAAGTGTCACAATTCGTGTAAGTTGTAAGTGTCACAATTCGTGTAGTTTGTAAGTACCACAATTCGTGTAGTTTGTAAGTGTCGCAATTCGTGTAGTTTGTAAGTGTAGCAATTCGTGTAGTTTGTAAGTACCACTATTCGTGTAGTTTGTAAGTGTCGCAATTCGTGTAGTTTGTAAGTGTAGCAATTCGTGTAGTTTGTAAGTGTAGCAATTAGTGTAGTTTGTAAGTGTCGCAATTCGTGTAGTTTGTAAGTGTAGCAATTCGTGTAGTTTGTAAGTGTAGCAATTCGTGTAGTTTGTAAGTACCACTTTTTGTGTAGTTTGTAAGTACCACTATTCGTGTAGTTTGTACGTGTCGCAATTCGTGTAGTTTGTAAGTACCGCATTTCGTGTAAGTTGTAAGTGTCACAATTCGTGTAGTTTGTAAGTACCACAATTCGTGTAAGTTGTAAGTGTCACAATTCGTGTAGTTTGTAAGTGTAGCAATTCGTGTAGTTTGTAAGTGTAGCAATTCGTGTAGTTTGTAAGTACCACAATTCGTGTTGTAAGTGTCGCAATTCGTTCAGTTTGTAAATGTTACAAGTCGTATAGTTTGTAAGTGTTGCAATTCGCTTAGTTTGTAAGTGTCACCATTCGATTAGTATGTAAGTGTCACAATTCGTGTAGTTTGTAAGTGTCAAAAATCGTTTAGTTTGAAAGTATCGCGATTCGCTTAGTTTGTAAGTGTCGCAATTCGCTTATGTTATAAGTGCCCTGATTCGTTTAGTTTGTAAGTGTCACGATTCGCACAGTTTATAAGTGCCACCATACCTTTAGTTTGAAAGTATCACTATTTGCTTAAATTGTAAGTGTTGCAATTCACTTATTTATAAGTGCCACGATTCGTTTAGTTTGTAAGTGTCACAATTCGTGTAGTTTGTAAGTGTCACAATTCGTTTTGTTTGTAAGTAGTTTCAGCATTCGCTTAGTTTGTCAGTGTCACAATTCGTTTAGTCTGTAAGTGTCACAATTCGTATAGTTTATAAGTGTCACAATTCGTTTAGTTTGTAAGTACCACAATTCGTATAGTTTATAAGTGTCACAACTCGTGTAGTTTGTAAGTACCACAATTCGTTTAGTTTATAAGTGTCACAATTCGTGTAGTTTTAAGTAGCACAATTCATTTAGTGTGTAAGTGTCACAATACGTTTAGTTTGTAAGTTTCACAATTCGTTAAGTGTGTAAGAGTCACAATTCGTTTAGTGTGTAAGTGTCACAATTCGTTTAATTTGTAAGTTTCAACAATTCGTTTATTTTATAAGTGACACTATTCGTTTAGTTTGTAAGTGTCACAATTCGTGTAGTTTGTAAGTGTCACAATTCGTTTAGTTTGTAAGTGTCACAATTCGTTAAGTTCATAAGGGTCACAATTCGTTTAGTGTGTAAGTGTCACAATTCGTTTAATTTGTAAGTTTCAACAATTCGTTTACTTTATAAGTGCCACAATTCGTTTAGTTTGTAAGTGGCAACAATATGTTTAGTTTGTTAGTGTCACAATTCGTTTAGTTTGTTATTTTCACAATTCATTCAGTTTTCAATTTTAACAATTCTTACAGTGTGTTAGTGTTTTTAATTTTGGAGCGTAACAATTTTCTTTTAGTGTATTGGAGTTGTGTAACCATAACAATACGTTCATTATGTTTGTGACACAATTCATCTAATTTTGGACTGTATTTGATATTGTTAACATAATAATTTGTTCATTTCGAAAAATAAATCCATATATTTAGTGACACAATTCGTCCAAGTTAGAGTGTCAGTCATAATATGGTATAGTGGCATTTTATTTGTGACTTTGTGTCAAATACATTGAATACATCTAAGGTTTATGTGAAGAATATTAGAATTTTTGAAGTAGCATAATATAACAAATAGATGCTGATTAAAGTTAGATCGATTATAATTTACGATACTGATACGATATAAGAATACTCTCAGTTCCATTGGGAAAACAAAGTCAGGTTTCAAATGAGAGATTATGAGATTTAATATTTCTACATAATGCTTTATATTCTCACGTTACCAACATTTTAGACAGCAAATTCCTTAATGTCATCTTATAATCAGATTTAGCAATATATTTGTCTTAAGATGATCTGAATCTTAAACTCTACATTGTATGCGTGAATGATTATACGATAACATATACCCAAGAGAAATACAATTTGAAGTAAAGATGTTTTAAGGGAGAATATAAATTAGATAATAAACAATCTAGTGATAAATAACAATGAAATTCGGCAATATATGTCTTAGATATAAACCTGTATTAGTACTATATCTAAAGCAATGCGCGTAAATGATTTAACGATAAGGCAAATACCCAAGAGAAACTTGTTTTGAAGTTGAAGAGTATTCAGGGAGAATATAGATGCATCTGTAAAACAACAGAGCCACGACATGCGGTAACCGTCATACATAAGGTAAGTAAAGTATAGACTGAAACAGAGCTGAGCTCGTATTCACTGACCAATCTCAATTATAATAATTCTAAATTTGATGAATATTCAATATTTCATAGTTACATAAATTCCGAATGGCTAACTCATACTGGCTAAGCCAGTTTAAAAGTAACTATACAACTATATATTTATCGTTATTGGTATTATATACAAGTGATGGTATCATTTCTATCGGTACCGTAGTTAAGAATGAATTTAATAGAATGTGGTTGCCCATGGATACAGAAAAAAGGTGCTCTGATCCGAATTTTGCGATTGAACGTTCTAATCTCATCATTGACAGTATACAAATGTTTAATTGGAAGGAATTCAAATGTCAAGGTCGAAATAGAAATCGAACGAGACACGTTTATTTAACACTGATCAATATGTATATATTTGACAGCTTTTCCCATAATAGAACAATTGAATAATTGTTAATTGTTTTACGCCGCTTTCGAGTTGTTTAAGTTACATTACGGCGTTTTCAGGGTAAGTTACCAGTACTTCTGGTCCATTCATCCTGAAACTAGGTAGTCAGTCGTAATGCTTACCCCGCAACCCTGAGCGTCAAGGCGGGCAATCATTACTACCATTTCTGAAAAATTTGCTATGATCCGACCGGCGATCGAACCAGCTACAGTCAGCACACGAGGCGGACTCTCTACCACTACACCACCGAGGCGGTGATAGCAGTATAAGAAACCGATACAATTCTTTAACACACATGTGTGTCCTAACTTCAGTATGTGTACTCAAAACGGTGTGATATACCTTAGGGAACTACACGTTGACGTTTTTTATACTAATATATTTTTACAACGTGAATACAATTACAAGACAGAATGTTACAATGATCTACACGTTGACGTTTTTATACTATTCTGTTTTTAAAACGTCAGGAAAGTTACAAGATGGACTGTTACAATGTACTACACGTTGATGTGATTATACGAAACTATTTTTACAAAGTCAAGAAAGCTACAAGACATAATGTTACAATGATCTACACGTTGATGTGCTTATACTAATCTATTTTTACAACGTCAAGAAAGTTACAAGACAGAATGTTACAATTAACTACACGTTGACATTTTATACTGTTCTATCTTTACAACGCCAGGAAAGTTACAAGACAGAATGTTACAAAGATCTAATATAAGTGCTTATACTAATCTATTTTACAACGTCTTGAAAGTTACAAGATGGAATGTTACAATGGACTACACTTTAACGTTTTTATACTATTCTATCTTTACAACGTCAAGAAAGTTACAAAATAGAATGTTACAATGAACTACACGTTGTCTTTTTTATACTATTCTATCTTTACAACGTCAAGAAAGTTACAAAATAGAATGTTACAATGAACTACACGTTGACGTTTTTATACTATTCTATCTTTACAACGTCAAGAAAGTTACAAAATAGAATGTTACATGGAACTACACGTTGACGTTTTTATACTATTCTATCTTTACAACGTCAAGAAAGTTACAAAATAGAATGTTACAATGAACTACACGTTGACGTTTTTATACTGTTTTATCTTTAAAACGCCTAGAAAGTTACACGATAGAATGTAACAATGAACTACACGTTGACGTTTTTATACTGTTTTATCTTTAAAACGCCTAGAAAGTTACATGATAGAATGTAACAATGATCAATACTGTTCTATCATTAATACGTAAAGAAAGTTACACGGTGGAATGGTAAAAATTTCTCCCAAAATAATGTGCATCCCATGAGAAACTACTTTTCCAATATCCACATTCTTTTAACAAAATCACTTTAAAGGCTAAAATTAAAATTTCCCACGAGCGCACGGTTCTTTAAAAGATTCTTTTGATTTTGATTGAACATGTTTTTCTTTTTATTGGTTTATAAAGAAATTGTCTCAAATTTTTGAGACCAAATATGGGTATAAGGAAAGGTCGATACTTGCTCGCAAGTGGGTTACACAGTTGCGAGTACTTTGCATTGCAGTATGTACTCCTGGGAGTGCTTGTTGGGAGCGCATTCTCATTCCAGGTTCCTTCAATTCCATGACGCGTAAGTTTTTCTAAACAAATGGCACGACGTAGCGCAAACTATTAGTGTGTTGTCTACGCTGCGTGGCACTAAATGACATGTCTTCGTGTAAGAGTTACCCATGACTCGGTCTGGAAGGGTGAAAGACGTACTACTCTTCTTTGAATACTCATGCCTGTCAAATGATATACTTTTTGCACTTGCACTTGCAATGACCCGGCGACTTGTAGCAATTCACGGTGTTTAGCGAGCGTCGAGGTGCATGGTCTAGAGCCTGACCTGCAGAAATGTGTGTTATAATAACACTTTTATTTGGACCCTATTTTGCTACGTTGGTCTATTACTCCGACACTTTGGTGCGCCCTTATGCGGTGAATTGTAATGGCAAACCATATCAAAGTATTAACGTCGCTTAATGTTTAAGTACTTATACTTAACACATTGATCCAACAAAATCAATGCTGCTTAACTACACGTAGAATCAAATCGGTATTGATTTGGTTTTATTTTTAGTTTTAAAGCTTAAATGGTTTTGTCGTTTACAAATCGTTAGTAAGTTTTTCGGTCATATCACGGCGTTCTCTGAGTAAATAACTAGTACTGTTTGGAAGCTTATCATGACACAAGTGCAACAGTCGTTATCATGCCCCCGAAATATTCGACGCCAGGGAGGGAAGCCACTTCTACGGTTTTTAAAAGTCTTTGGTGTGACCCTACCGGGGATCGAACCTTGGTCTCCCGCTCTCGAAGCGTACGCTCTAACCAATATATCACCGAAACGGTCCCCTTTAATTTAAGCAACACAACATTCAACTCTATATATCGCAAAGTTTTGACCGCCTCTGGTGCAGGAACCCACGGGTTCGATTCCGGGCTGTATCATACCAAAGACTTTCAAAATGGAAGTAATGGGTTTCCCGCATTAACGCTAAGGGGTTGTGTGTAAGCATAACGACTGACTCGCTGGTGTCAAGATAAATAGACCAGTATTACATGTACCAAACACGCCGTTATATAACTGACAAATGGTTGAATCCCTTAAATCATCATATAGACCAATTCATCGCCAATGTCACATCCCAAGATGAGTAGTTTATGTAATATATGTAACTGTAATGACTCGCCTGGAATCCTCCAAATAGTATCTAAGATTAATAGACTGTCATTTCGTTTGAAACAGTTATTTTCTTAATATCTCGACCTCCTCACCTCTGTCTCACTTTTCATAGATTTCTCATGAACAGAAACCCAATTGTTTTAAGTAGATCATGTCAGCAAAAAAGGAAGTGTTTTTATTATATTTAAACAGTTAGCAAAACACATGTAATCCGATACAATTTGTGAAAGCTTTCACTTTTGAAAACTTTATATTGAACACAATAATATAATCGACCTACGTTTCTTTCGTGGTTTTATAGTTTAAAATGAACGGAGTTTTGCAAAAAACAACCATATGGAGTTGTCTTTATCTTGTTTACCTTGTTTGCACTGTTTACTTTTTATTGACCTATGATTAGTCATTCGCCTCTCTTTGATCCATTTCATAAGGTTGACGAGCCTGCTTCCGGTCCATCACAAGTTGGTACATTAAGACATGTGTTATTATTTAAACTAGTTTAAACCTATTTATACCCGTTGTCTCCACAACAGCAGCCTAATCTGGTTGTGAACTGTTCGCCAATAGTTCATAGAAGGTTTTAAACAAAATAAAGTTTATATTTGGATCCGATAGGATGCATGCACTGGTAGATATTTGAGCCAATCCGTGAGAAAACCAACAGTATGGTCTCTGCGATATGTATCGACCCAGGTCAGCCTGTGCAGTCCGCGCAGGCCAATCCGGGCCGAGACATTCCGTCTCAGATGGATAGAAGAAGAATATTTCCTAAAACAGAAAATCCACAGGAGGCGAACATTATCTGCCCGGGTAAGCCTGATCGGCATGCTTAGCCTGATTTGCATCGATAGATTACGCAAAGTCCATAATTATTGTTTTCTCGTGGAACGGGTCATTTGTCGACGTGTAAAGTAATTACACTAAGGTTAGTTTTAATCGAGCACCGGTCAAATATTAATGAACTATATCAGATTTTATTTACATTTTAACCGTCTTCCTTTATTGTTTCGTACAAATGTCCAAACCTGTGAGAAGGCAAATACCTTAAAAATTGATTAATTGGGGTTTAAGGTCTATTTATACAATTGTTCATATCACGGCGGCCATTTTCCTGGCTTTCTCACACTAGTACCCGACACATCATTATTCCTAGGCAACTGGTTAACCAACGAAGACTGTTATGGACGACGAATGACGCTCTTCGCATTGACTTTTGTCAAACGTCGGAAAGATAGATGGCCGAGCTGGGATTCAAGCAAAAAAAACCCTGAATTGACATCCCGCGTCGGTACCAAATGAGCTATCAGGGCTTGTCTTAAAGGCATTTAGAGCCTCAGTAGATCACGATTATTGTAACCAGGCTGCTTCTGGCGTTTTATATAATAATGAAGTACTACTTCTGAAAAAGAGAAGATTTGTAGCGGGACATTGGGATTGCAGTGGAACGGCATTCATTTGCAAATAGTAAAACAAAGGAATAATATTAGTATCGATCCCTTTGTGAGTGCCATTCTTATGATGCGTGTGATTCTACCTTTCACCTGTTATCCCATAATAGCAGTACTGCCAGTAGCCTTCTAATAACCTTATTTGGAAATAATACAATGAAGTTGCATATATCAACCTATGTGTTACTGGGCTCTTCTCTAAATCACAACACTATCAAACTCTAACTTGACTGTAACTGGACTGTAACTGAATGTTTAATACACAGGACAGTACAATGTATACAATGGTCAACGTGTTGGAATGGAATTTACCGCCATGTTTCCAGCTTGCTGGGCACCATTGTATGACAAGCGAAGGATGAGAGAAAAAATAGACAGTTTTGCCTGTTTTAGACATTAAACATAAAAGTCACATTGTTTGTAAATTACCATCCGTTATTTCCATATTACCGAGGCTTGACGTATAAACTCCTAACATGTACAGTAATAGGATACCGATTTGTATGGATATAGTAATGTTGCATTATTCGCGTTCTCTTATATATTTACGAAATAGTTAAACATAATTGACATTGAGTGTATGACCGATTCCGTGTATATTTATAATTATTTGCCGTACGTCATAAAAGACGACAGTAAAACGAATTTCAAATATATAGTGGCCATGCACAAAACAATGATCAATCATTATTATCATTGTCTAGACACTCATATTTTAATACCTATATGTATAGCCATTGAAGTGCTAAATAATTGTATAGCCATATAAATACTATGTAATGTTAAAGCTGAGTTGGCAATGTTTACTATAATATGTATCCCTTTATGAAGATAAAATCTTCATAAAAAACATGAACATGTTTGACTTTACAGTCTTATTATTCCACGTTCCTATTGCTATAATGCTACCAGCTCATTAAGATTATGTGATATTGTATGAAGCTTATCTACGGAATAGGTCGACCTTTTAATTAGTTTATCTAATAATTCATAATTTTGTATGATCAAAGACAATTTGAGTCATTCTAGGACAACAAATATAAGTTGAAATGTCTGAAGATTGTAGGTTGATACAGTTATCCTACTTTACATCTGCTCCGTCTTAGCACAAGTTGAATCTACACAAGTTCACAGAAGCTTCTTAAAGGCCTGTGTTAGTAATATGTGCACATTGGAAATGTTGATCATACTTTGTCGATGCACAAGCTGATCTGAATATACATTGTTCACAAAAGCCATATTGTATCTTTTCGCACGGTCGGTCAAGACTCATTTACAATCGTTTTAATTGTTCATACCTAATGGGACATTTTACAAAATCTGCTAGGGCAAAACAATAGCGGGATTTGACTATTCAAAAACACCTTGCATATTAGATGACCGAATACAGTTTTCGCAACTTCTAGTGGAACCTTCATTATTTTAAAAATACAAAATCTATTCATAGTATCAACAAGGCACCCTGACACAGACATCTACATGAGGAATATTAGATTACAAGAGTGACGGAAGGATCAGAGGTATCGCCTGCCTATATAGTAGTAAGTGAACGCGTAATGGATATACGTACGATGGATAAGTAATACGTATATGTCTCCCTGTCAGGAAAGAAGATACATACAGGAAGTATAATGTTCTAGATTACAATTGTAAATTATTATAAATACTTAACTTTTCAAATTCCTCCTAGTGGACATTATGTAGAGTAGAAAATTAAATAAATCTGCGAGATATGTTAATGTTTCTCAAATACATAATAAATGCGATCTCCTTAAGAGTATTTGTTCCTGTTTTTGTTTGACACGCTTTCGTCTGAACTATTTTGACATTTTCGCCCTTGTCATATTAATCGAAGTGTCCTCATAAATAAAGGACATTGTTACGTGTCTATCTAATGGTTCTTGCCAAAACACATTCTACGAGAGATCAGGAGGCGTCAGCTAATTGATATACGAATAATTCAAGATATGTCCAAAAATAGTCTAAATGAGCCCGTGAATGGCAAAAAAGGAATAAAAAAGTAATTTGTGAACAATGTAGATCCACATCATCCTGTGCATATATCTACACTGTTCACGTACTAAGTACACAAGCGTGTGGGAAGCTCCTGTCAAATTTTATAGATTCTGATCACACGGGGCACAGGTAGATAATATGTATAGTGCAGTCTATGTTTAGTTTTTTCTCAACTAAGTTCTGACAGACACTATAATAGACGTTTAGAGGAACCAACCTATACACATTTGGAGTCAGTAATGACAAAATGTTTTTTCAAAGTCATTTGCAGGAATCAGAAAATAAGAGAACATATTTAAGTATTCAAGTGTTTCTGGACTCATCTCCAATAATGGTTCTTTCATTTATAGAGAGTTTTCGTATGAACTAAATGTTTTTAAAGTCGCCTGCTGCATATTTGTTGTATGTTGGACAGCGTAAATTAAATGGTACACGTATTTATTTAT
Organism: Serripes groenlandicus; assembly: GCA_031761405.1. NCBI lineage: Eukaryota > Metazoa > Mollusca > Bivalvia > Cardiida > Cardiidae > Serripes > Serripes groenlandicus. The sequence continues at coordinate 38,689,939 of JASEVX010000011.1, forward strand.
CTGATGTTCAGATGTGTTCAATTCATTGACAGTCTGTTGAGAAATCAACCCTTACTCACAGTCAAACGTTTTTCGACGGGTCTAAAACAGACGGATTCAGTTTCTCATTTTGTCACAATGTTTTCAACTTGATTAAATAATCGTGCTTTCATAAATGGAGATTGTTTACACGTTTGTTTATCTGAATTTTTTCAAAGTCGTCTTCTGTACATTTGTTGTATTTAGGGAAGTTTCATACTTCCAATAACGAGCAATACCTGTAATATAACTTACCCCCATACTTAGAAGAAGGATTTATGTCTGGATTGAATTGTTTAAATAGTTACTGACCAACAATGCTTGTCAGTAATGGAAACATTTAGGCATTCTTGTTAGTAAAACAAAAATGATGCAATACGCACTAAAGTATTTAAGTATTATTTAGCGCTAAGTATCCGTGTTGGAATTGTTCCCGATCTCTTTATAAGTAAACATGTTTCTCTTGACATAAACCACAGAGCAACTAAGACAATAATAAGCAAAAAGAACGGAACTAATCTTAACCACGATTCATTGTATATATCTTGAGACTCGTTCGGATCTGTTTCCGAAGATCAATCTTAAGTCTGTTTGTGGACGCTAGCGAAGAAACATTATTATCCAGTGATTCTCCAAACAAGAATAATTGTAACACCCCTGCCCATAAAGCTACGTGTTGCCTCTTCGCTCAAACATAATTACAACAAGGAAATAATATAAAAATTATTCTTTATGTCGTAATGATACTATTCTCTTGGGGATCATTCTGATACATTTGCTAAAACTCGTTTTGAGGTTTTTTTGTGCGGAATCTAGCGCTGGCGTATTATTGGATTGGTAAATTTCCCTTATATTACCATTTCGTGTATAAGGATCGGTACATGCTAATCTAAACGGGTCATAAGTATACCCGTCAGTTTTTCCGAGATTTAAGAGATTAGTGGCGCGTGTGCAGTTGATATAGACAATTATTTTGACAGTTCGCGGGATGCTGAATACATGAAAACTGAACAATATTCTCAAACTTTAATTAGTTCTCATCCACACTTTAATTGTTACGTATCCCCATTTGCTTGCAACCACAAGACAATTGCTTTATTCAAGTTCAACATGTTTGAAGTAACGCAAAACCTTATCTGTAACGTTGAATTTGATCGTGTTACCGCTCACCAAATCCAAACCAGTCCAACGAAATATCAGCCTCTACCACTGTCATATGAAATATTCACACAAAGCGGAACCACTGCTATTTGGGCATCGGACACTTAACCCATGCATCACACATTGGCATACGAGCATCGGATTGCATTACTAGGGCGTTTTTGTTTCGTTAGAAGATACACACAGACAAATATTACATGCCGATCGATTATAAAGACAACACGACATGTGTTCCTCTGGCACGGATCTTTTATAGATATTCGTCTGGCAGTAAGTAGTTCTTCAATAATTTGCAAACAGAGAAAAATGTGATGTATGAACACAAAGCCTCACTAGAGAAAAAATGTGATGTATAAACACACAGCCTCACTAGAGAAACATGTGATGTATAAACACACAGCCTCACTAGAGACAAATGTGATGTATAAACACACAGCCTCACCAGAGAATGCTGTATCCGCTTACATTTATATATATGTAACCTTATACGACGAAGCATCGAGAGGGCATAACGTTAGAATGTCCCTAATTGTTAATTCCGTTGACAATTCCATGAGCATTGCCGATCTCTTGCGATTTCGGGCAGTAATCATCACGTCATGAAACTGTTAATGAATACCGACGTCATACAGAAACAGCCGAGAGTCGATTAAGTGTGTTCTACTGTTAAGCAACCGTTCGCCAGACACGGGTTTTATATCAATTATGTACAACAAAACGTTAGACTGAGACAGTTTCCTAGGCAACTGAGTACATGTACCGTTCCACTAGTGTTATGAACATGTCTCTATTTTTATTAGCGCATGTCGAAATAATTTATATCATTCATCCGAAAGAACATATTGCAAAGCCGGTATTCGATCTGACAATTCCAGGATTAATAGACCTCGTAAGTTTTCAACTTAGTGATTTATATCGGAGCAGACATCCAGTCTGTACGAACACTGTTGACGCGTGTCGAAACTATTTATGTCATACATTGGAAATAACTGTGGCCAACACGGGATTCGACCTCACTAGTTATGGATTAACAGACCTCATATATCCCTACTAAGCATTCAATATCAAAGCGATCAACTTACATGTACCACTTAGTAGTCGATGCAATTAGGACAAACATTAAATCACCATTTAAAAACTTGGTAATTTAATAAGGTTTTTCGTTGACCCCCATTCTGAAGCAATGTATGAATGAATGAATGTATATTGTTTTATGGCGCATCGACAGCTAAGGTCATTTAGCGCGCAATTAATTTTAATTATTCATGATCCCTGGGTAAACAAACCAGTACTAGGCTAGAAAATGTGCCTTGCCCAAGGGCACTCCACCATGACCGTAGTGCCGCGACTGGGGATCGAACCCGGGACACCCGGTTTCGAAATCCCCGACGCTAACCACTCGACCATAGCGGATTCCCATTCTGAAGCAAGGGGGCAACATTGAATAAATCATCTTCGTCCCACGAATACGACATTTTGGTCTTTACGACCGACATAGAGTCACACCAGCGTACGTATCCATGTAGTCCAATTATGATCCCTCTTCTCATTCTAGCCAAACAATCATCTAGATAACTATTTGGATACAAATCGACAAAACGTGTATGCAATTTGGTCATAATCGAAATAATCCTCAAAATATATCAACCGATTTTCAAATGGCGTACAAATCATATGCAAATCGTATACGAAATGAGATCACTTTCGCACAATGCCTTTAAGCCTCCATATCCAAATTATAATGGATTGCTTCAGCCTCTTCTCATATCCTTGCAAATGCAATTTGTGTTCGTGTTTAAATATATGACAAGTTTACAAAGGAAACGATTTGATTTCTTACAGTCAACACACATTATTGTCTCGGTTCTTCACAAACAATACAAAAACTGGACACTAAATCAAAATGTTTTAAAATGTATATATTTCATTTTTTTTTATTTTTTTTTGTTTCTCAAATTTAAATTGACTATCTATTAAAGTATTTCAATCATTTTTGATGTCTTCCTCTTGGATACTTAACCAACATACGCGCCCATTGTGTCGTACAACCTTGAAAGTTGACACTGGCTAAATGCTGGATTCGAACTCGGAACCTTTTGATAACGAGGCTCTACACCAGAGACACTTTCTCCGACAAAAGGCTATTTTAATGGAAGAAGGTGATACGTTGTCCTTTTTTATGCCAGTTTTCGACGTTGTTAACAAAGCAGACGGATCAATTGGCATTTGCCCTCTGTATATTACTCAGGATACTACTGCTAGCGAGCGTCAATGAGAGTGCTGGTTATTATTTAAGGGAGTAATGGAAGGTTGAGTAAGTAAGTGACCAAGAGCGAGATAGAGATAGAGAGGCAAACAAACATACATATAGATAGAAAGACAGGCAGATAGAATAAGCATCTGCCAGACACAAAGAGAAACAAACATATTAGTATAGACAAATGGCAGACAACTGTGAAGAACATTCAACACAGCTCATGTGCCAGCCCAGTAAAATAATTCACAGTAGTACCCTTTAGTTTACTGTAATTTTGGCCAATCATTCATCGTAAAAGCATTATCACGACACAGTTTGGAACCACATTGTATATCTGTTTAAGTTTGTATTAAGTGCAACATTGACCACCCTTGTGTAATGACGTCATTTACCATTATAGACAGAGTGGACCGTTAAACGGTGGGTTATTGTGAAAAACATATAACAATACTAGCCGCAGAGTTCTAACTGTTTTCGTTAGAATCTGTTTCTAGCCTTACACTGGGAGGTTTATACACATCCGTTACAGTGCAGTAGAGTTATAACTGTTTTCGTTTGAAGCTGTTTCTAGCCCTACTCTGGGAGGCAGTGTTATACACATCCGTTACAGTACGGTAGAGTTATAATTGTTTTAGTTAAAAGTTGTTTCTAGCCTTACACTGGGAGTTTTAACCACATCCGTTACTATGCGGTAGAGTTATAACTGTTTTCGTTAGAAGCTGTGGACCGTTTCTAGCCTTGCACTGGGAAGGTTATACACAACGTACAAGGCTACAGAACGTACCTTTATAACCGTTTTCATTAGCCGCTGTTTATAGATCCGTTACAATACGGCAGAGTTGTTACTGTTTTCGTTATCAGCTATTTATAGCCTTTCATGGGAAACGTTATCCACATATGTTACAGTACGGTAGAGGTATAACTGTTTTCGTTAGAAGCTTTTTTCTAGCCTTACATGGGAAACGTTATCCACATCAGTACCTTTTCAGTTATTTCATTGCGTTCCCTTGGTAAGTTACCAGTACCAATACTGCTATTCCAGTCTCTCAGTCTTAACCTTAGCGTCAAGGAGGGCATCCATTACTACCAATTTTAAAGTCTTTTGAATGACTCGGCCTGGAACTGAACCCACAACATCCTGCATCCGGTGCGGACGCTCTATCACTACACCCACAGAGGCGGTCGTCTTCTATTTGGTCAGTGTCGTTACCTGTTACGTTCTCGAATGATTGAATGACAGGAAGTCACGTTTATTTCGAATTTACAATCATTGCAAAGTTCCAATTGTCGGGTTTTACCATGTCTTGGCTCATGACCCTGTCACACCAGAACGTTTTAGGCCAACGCGTGAGTAGCGTATTAAAAATAGATGATACGCTGGCAAACGCTGAACTTCCACAGAAGTGGAACCATGATTGCAGCTTGTTCATAACGCGTTGATAATGGGTTCATTGCGTATGCCAGCGCATGAGTAGCGTCTGCGAAAAGTATAGATAAAATATGACAGCGTATCGCCAGCGCGTGAGTAACGCGTTAGTAACGCACTCGACGACAGAGGAACGACTGCCATGCGGCTGAGAAGCGCGTTACAACTCGCGTCAGCATACTTCACCGACCATTAGATTGTTTCGTATTTAGCCGAGGCACTACTATAGTACAAGCGTGTCGCCAAGCTACGCCAGCTTGTGAGTAGCGGGTTGGTGATCGTCTAGCGCGTTCGATGCGTGAGTAACGACTCTCCATCGTTGCCAGCGAATGCAGCACACGCTGGCAATTTTAGATATGTTGAATAATTTTTTTTTTGCCTCAGCGTGTGACAGCGTGTCCCAGTGTGAGAGTAACGCGCTGGCACAGCGTTGGTCAGCGTTTGCCAGCGTGTTGTCAAAATTCCAACACGTTACTCACGCGTTGGCCTAAAACATTCTAGTGTTCTAGGGCCATTACATTGTATACAGATGAACAATAACGGAATACGAGATTGTGAGATCGACGCATGCCCTATACAATATATGGCCGATATAAATGTTACATTTAGTACGGTAAATGGGGCATACAGCATTATCAATGTAGAACAGCACAGTGTGAAATAACGCCTCACACGTATTTCCAGTTGGGTGATTTCTTTGCGATCCATTCGCGTAATTTAATGTTAATTGTCATTAACTCTATCCTACATGTACATACACACTTGTTCTGGTGCCTATGCAGTTGACGATAATTGAAAACATTGCAGTAAAAGGAGAAACAATGTTTTCAACTATATACAATAAATTTGCTTTTGAATATATTGTAATAGATTCCTTTAAAGTCGTCTGCTGTAGATGTTTTATATGTGGGAAAGGGTTAATGTCAAAACCTCTGAAGAACAGATTTCTTCTGACTTGTCTTTTAACATCACGTGTTCACAATACAATCAGGCATATCCTTATTGTAATTTAAATTAAGACTTTCATATGTTGCTGTGTTTAATAAGTGTTCAAATGACGCTCCTCCGACTTTTCGTATAATAAAAATAAAGTAAAATAAAACAATATTACATTTTACTTAAGGTTTTTGTCTTACGACACTACTCCTGTCATGGAAGCTTACACCTGTAAGAAATACAAGACGTTTTAAAAGTTATATTTAGTAAGGGATTGATTATCAACCTAAATCGTGCACAATGTGTGTCAAATGACACGACCGGGTATCGAACCCATTACCTCCTAGAGCCAAGACGGACGCATTAAAACTTCTCCACTGAAGCGGTAGGGTGATACTCGCTCCAAAAACTCAATTGGATGAGGTTATCTATACATAATAAAGCTACAAGAGACGACTTGAGAAGCATCTAGGAAAAAGGATGAAACTTTCTATAAATAAAAGAATAATTATGGAAAAGAGTTGAAAGCAGTGAGGCAAACTTGGACATTGCTGATAAGGAGCAATTTCTTCTTCTCTAACAATGTTTTCAACTGTGGTCTCCTGCAAAGCGTCAACACGCGTCTGCAAATGTTGAAGGTCTAATATTATTTGTGCATTCTCTACACAATGTTCTCATACTGATAGTGCGAGCTGGATGACTATGATCAGACGCCGTGTTTAAACAGTTTCATCACATTGCAAAGGATACAATGCTCTTTATCTATGATGTCAATCGGTTCGGTCATTTATTTTCACATCACGACCGACATGACCAATCGTTCTAAATGTAGACTTGGGTTATCACGTTTTCACGGTAACTCTATAGTATATAAGAGTCCCAAAACATCGTACAACTCAGTTAAGTCTTCACAGCATACTAGAAACGCAACATCAAACATGAATACCATCTTGTGCTTAGCCGTCATTCTGGCATGTACAGGTAGGGTATTTTTTTTCTTATAGTCCATATGTTTTCATTTGCTTCAAATACACATACACGTATATTTATTTTGATTGTATACACGTGAAAGATAATTTGAGCCAGGCACTACGAAAATTAACCTTAGATCTTGTTTTAAAAGATCCAGAAGACGAGTAATTCTCACATCCATATTGTTTGGTCTAAATGTACAAGACATGCACGAGATCTCCTGTATGCTTCATGGCTCATTTATAAGCAAAACAGTGTGATCTGTGTCTACACTGATCTTCAATATCATGTGGTTGGGTTTTATTGAGCGGTGCTCATTAATTTTTTAATTGGAACTATATTTTGATAAGCTCTGGGCATATAAAGTAAAAATGGGTTTAATCATAATGTCGCTTGTTGAAGTAAACTGATGTTATGCGGTTTGCATTTTGAAGCACATTTAGTAAAATGAAAATGTAAAGTTGATATTGTGCATCACTTGGCATCAGTGGAAAACTGCTATAACGATTCCTTTACAGCTTAATTGTATTATATTGAATATTGCATAATATGTAAAGTTGATATTTTGCATCACTTGGTATCAGCGGCAACATGTTGTAATGGTTCCCTTACAGCTTAATCGTAGTATATTTAATATTGCATATATTTTTCGAAGTCTTTTTAAATTGTCACAATATCAAGAAAATTCTGAAAACACGTTGTCATTTAAAATTAACGTAATTTACTAGCACATCTCAACTCAGCAAAGGCTCTCTACATTTTTAAATATGAATGTTGCTGTTAACGGACTACAGTCTACATAATTCACACATTTCTCCGTTGACATTCTATCATGTGTTTAGTCCTGCTATCTTTTGCTTCGGGAAAAGTCCCAGTTACTGAACGAGATATAGAACTGTGCAGAGATGTGAAATAGTCTGTTTCTACAAATGTTTATATTATTAGTAAAGATCAATTCAGAGCTATGAAATAATTCGTTAAATATCATAAAATTAATGCATCAGGCAACGGAATTCAGCTGGATAAGATTTAATAGTTGTAAATTATAATTTTTTGATAAGTTATTTTCTGTTTTGAACTTTCTTTCCAGCCATGGCTCTTGCCGAGACCTGTAGCGATGTTAACGGCTGCTCTCATGTTACTTGCCCTGAACATGATCAAATAACACGAGGGTAACGCGTCTTCTAAGAAAGCGGATAACCCTTTTTAGCAAACCATCAGACTAGGAATATATCTACTTAATCGTATGAGTCCGAAAGCAAACTTGTCCTTTGATGTTTTCCGGTGATTCATTCAAGCTATTGTAACAAGCAACTTTCGTCAAAACAGATATATACGTATGGAAACTTAGCTAGTTGCCTGTTAATAATGTTGTCCTTTGGTACAGGTGTGCGAATGCCAGGAAACAAATAATTACGGTCTTCTTTGATATAACTAGAAATACTATTCAAAACCACGTTAGGCTTAAATCAATCAATCAACCAATAATGTGATCCACTTTGAACGATAAGTATATAATCATTCGAAACATATATTTTCATTAGATCCATGCTTTATTTAAATGTATCACAAATATGTGTATTTTACATGATTGATAGTATGTGCATTTACATAAATAACATTATGTACATGTTACCACAATGTTTTAAAACTATATTTCATTATAACACGTAGAGTGTTAAAAGTTTTCGATAGTTGGCCTATATGTAGATGTTTTCAAAGCTGACTGTTACAGACTTGATGTATGTGTGAAAGTGTTGATAATGTTTTTTTCATTACAGCTACGTTAAAATGTTCTGGTCCAAACGACTGTTCCAACCTACCCAACTGTCACCAGCAAGACGAACATTGTATTGACGGGCAATGTCGATGTGGGTTATTCCCGGGACAAGGAGGAGGACCAATGGGACCAATAGGGAAATAATAATCCGACATTTGTAAATATTATATAATAAAACATGAAACTGTTATTTGACTCCTGTCTGTATATATGATGTGGGGGTGGGGGGGGGGGGGGGGGGGGGGGGGGGGGGGGGGGGGGGGGGTACTGTTTTTTATAACATAGTTTCCCAAGATCATATTGCTCATAATGAGCAATGCCTCTTCAACAATGTTTACAACTTTATTCAAGATTAGGATTTGTCATTAATTGACAAAAATCCGGTTATTTGAGGGAGTCACGAGTTTGAATACTGTTTGCCCTTTGATCCTGAAGTATTAGTTACGGCATAGTAATTGTAACGAGAATCCGCCTTTCTACAAGTGATAAGACACTGGTAAGTATTGTCCTACTATAAAGTCATGGACATTTTCTGCCAAAATAAAATAATAATGTGTATAGTGCAGTCTTTGTTCAGTATTTTCGCAACTAAGTTCTGATAGACAATATAGCCGACGTTTAGAGGAACCAAGTCATTAGGAGCATCCTTTTCATACAGTAAAACGTTTTTCAACGCGTCTACAACGGACGAATCTCGCTTTTAACGATCAATTTCTCATTTTTTTCACAATGTTTTCTACTAGATTCAATAACCGTGATTTCGTTATTAGGGAGCACTGATACGTTTGTTTATCTAGATGTTTTCAAAGTCGTCTTCTGTACTTGTGTTGTATTAAGGGAAGTTTCATACTTTCAATAACGAACAATATCTCCTTAAGCCACACTGTTGCAACTTCATTCCATTATTATACTTTCATTTACAGAGAATTTTCTGCTCGCTAAATTGGCTATATTAAACCCCAGAGAATAGAGGGTTTTTGGTATATTTGCCAAGGGCGTTTTCAAAGTTATTCGCTGCAGATTTGTAGTATGTGCAGCAGATGATTTTTGATGATTTTTGAAAACTTTGTGTCAAAAGAAGAAATTGCTCATCCTTTTGCCACAATATTGTTAACTAAAGTTACATTAACAAAAGCTTTTCTTATCTTTGCAACGATCTTTTCAAAGTTATTTCCTGCAGATTTGTGGTGTGTGGGAAAGCGTTGAATGAATGTATTATTTCCAGTCTAATATGTCCATTGCGTGGTCAGTATCAACCAAACTGTTCGGGGGATTTTAAGAAGCAAACTATGGTATCCGCTAGCGACATGGGTAATAATGACATGGCATAGCCTGAGGAATATTATCGTGTCTCAAAGTGTCTCGCGAGATGAAAATTGGTGGTCAATATAACTTATCCCCATACTTAGAAAAAGTATTTATGTCTGGATTAAATTGTTTGCACTTTGTTCTTTAAAAAACCTTTATCATCTTGTTTTGTTTCTACAGCCTGATACTTCGCATTTGAAGTTCTTGAATATATCAGGCTCGAATCTAACCAACCATATTTAGCACACGGAAATACTTAAACTCTTATGAAATGCTGGAACCTTAAACTTCTTGCAATCACGTTTTACAACTAAAAAAATAACTCAAAATTATTCAGCAAACGTAAATGAGTATGGCGCCATAAATAGTTACTAAACAACAATGCTTGTCAGTAATTGAAATATTTAGGCATTCTTATTAGTAAAACAAAAATGATGCAATACGCATGCGCACTGAAGTATTTAAGAATTTTTAAGCGCCAAGTATCGGTGGTGGAATTGTACACGATTTCTTTATAAGAAAACATGTTGCTTTTGACATAAACCGCAGAGCAACTAACACTGCACGAAAATTGGGATTTAATTTAGAAGTAAATTTCCTTAAATTTGCTTAAATTCCGAAATTTAATTGCAAATCAAGTAAATTTCGGAATTTAAGCAAATTTAAGGAAATTTACTTCTAAATTAAATCCCAAGTAAATAAAACGCAACCAGTCTCAACTGCTTTACACTGTATATATTTTGAGCCTCATTCTGATATGTTTATTAAGACCAATCTTATGTCTGTGTGTGGACGCTAGCGAAGAAACATTTTTGTCCAGTGATTCTCCAAGCAAGAATAATTGTAACGCTCCAGCCCGTAAAGCTACGTGTTGCCTTTCCGTTCAGACATATTTTTAGTTAAATACGTAAAACGAAAACAAAAATACCTTTTCCCAACGTGTTGACCTCGACCTCCCAAATTTATTGTAAACATTGGTCTGCCATTTTTGTTCTTTTTCATTTTTTCCACCTTAATCGCTCTGGTATACTGCTTGTGTTCAGTTGTGTTACTTCGGGTCGAAGTCAAGAGAAAAGAGGGAGAAATGTAACGGGAAGGGGTATAAATATCACTTATACAGCCGGCTTTTATAGCGACGTTGGTAGAGTGGATGACCTTTTCGTAAAGTTAAGCAACTTTCATCGCGGTTAGTGCCTGGATGGGTGACCCGCGATGGCTTAACGCCGGTACACGTTAAACTGTGGTTTTAATTTACAGTATAAGTATAAAAAAACTACTCGCATACAAACTCGAACGAAAGCCGGTCTAGTGACGAACTGCTACGGAAATATCCGAGAGCTGACAGTGAAATACGGCGCATGCGCGATTAAGACGATTAACAGGGCGCATGCGCAAGCCCATTGTACCAGTGACAGTTTTTTCACAACCAATATACATGAATGCACTGGTGCTGAGACACCTGCGCAATAACACAGAAATTATTCTTAATGTCGTAATAATGCAATTCTCTTGAGGATCATTCTGATACATTTGCTAAAACTCGTCTTGAGGTTTTTTGTGTTGAATCTAGCGCTGACGTATTATTAAGTTCGTTACTTTCCCTTATATTACGCTTTCGTATACATGTAGGGATTGGTCCATGCTAATCAAAACGGGACATAAGTATACCCGTCAGCTTTTTCGAGATTTAAGACTGGACATTAGTGGCGCGTGTACAGTTGATAAAGACACCTATTTTGACAGTTCGCGGGATGCTGAATGCAAGAAAACTGAACAATATTCATCAAACTTTCATTACTTAATTCTCATTCACAGTTCAATTTTTATATTTCACCTAATGCTTGCAACCTCACGTCCATTGCTTCGTTCAAGTTCAACATCTTTGAAGTAACGCAAAACTGTATCTGTAACGTTGAATTTGATTGAGTTTCCGGTCGGGAAATCCAAACCAGTCCAACGAAATATCAGCCTCTACCACTGTCATATGAAATATTCACACAACGCGAAACCACCGGTATAAGGGCATCGCATATTACACATGGACATCACACATTGGCATACGGGCGTTGAAATGCATTACTATGGCGTGTGTGTTAGAAGATACACACAGACAAATATAACGTGCCGATCGACTATAAAGACAACACGACATATGTTCATCTGGCACGGATCTGTTATAGATACGCGTCTGGCAGTAGGTAGTTCTCCAAGCAAGGCTGTGATGTATAAACACAAAGCCTTACCAGAGAATGCGGTATCCGCTTACATTTGGCATCGTTTAGAAGTTGTATTTAGCCTTACACTGGGAGTGTTATCCACATGCGTTAAAGTACGGGATAGTTATAACTGTCTTCGTTAGAATCTGTTTCAAGTTTTACACTGGGCGGGTTATCTACATCCGTTACAGTACGGTAGAGTTATAACTCTTTGCGTTAGAAGCTGTTTCTAGCATTACACTGGGAATGTTATAAGTACGATAGGGTTATAACTTATAACTATCTTTGTTATAGTGTGCTTCTAGTTTTACACTTGGAGGGTTTTCCACATAACTTACAGTACGGTAGAGTTATAACCGTTTTCGTTAGAAGCTGTTTCTAGCCTTACACGGGGAGGGTTAACCACATCCGTTACATTACGGTAGAGTTGTAACTGCTTTCGTTAGAAGTTATTTCTAATCTTAGGCGGGGAGAGTTAACCACATCCGTTACAATACGGTAGAGTTGTAACTGTTTTCGTTAGAAGTTGTTTCTAGCCTTGCGCGGGCAGGGTTAATCACATTCGTTACAGTACGGTAGAGTTATAACTGTTAGCAGCTGGTTGTAGCGGACAGAGAAGGATCCGACGTATAAACAGACTGCCTCACAACACACAAGAGCTTGCGATATCCGCTTATATTTAGCGGAGTCATATATGTAACCTTTTACGCTGACACAATGGGAAGGTATTGAAGTAGAATGTCCTTTAATGACTGGTATAAGTCGTTAAAGATCGGCATATTCAGTTGACAATTCCAAGAACATTGCCGTTTTCATGCGACTTCGGGCAGAAATCATCACGGCATTATACTGTAACAGCCGAGCCGATTAAAGTTGCTATATATAAAACAACTAGGGGCACTTTATTGTCCCTGAAACCAGATTACGTCAGACACTGCTTGAATACCAATAATGTTATTAAAGTAAGACTGAGTAAAGGTTCCTAGGCAACTGTGTACATGTTCAATTCTACTAGTGTTATTAGCATGTTTCTTTTTTAATAAGTGCGTGTCTTAGATTTTGACATCATGCATCGGTAATAGATTACTAATAATATATAGCCAAACCGGTATTCGACCTCACAATTCCTTCATCGACAGACCTCGTGTTTTCATACTAAGCAATTAATATCGGAGCAGACGATCGCCTTACATATACCACTTATCAGTCGATGCAATTAGGACAAATATTAAAGCACCCATAACACATTCAATAGCTAAGGCGTTCAGTAATTTAGTAGGGTTTGGCCTGCTTTTATTCTGAGACAGGGAGCAACATTGAATAAATTGCCTTTGTCATACGCAATACGATCTTTTGAAATGAACAACTGATGTACACAACATCATTGTGCGCATCCAGGCCGTCCAATTAGGAGCTCACCTCTTTTCATTCTAGCCAAACACTCACCATTATAATTATTTTGATGACTAATCGTCAAAACATGTATAAATTCAGTTTGCTCATAATTATTCTCGAAATATATCAACCGGTATTCGAATGACGTTGCTGAAGTGCAAATCGTTTACGAAATGGGATATCTTCCCCCATAATGCCATTAAGCCTGCAGCATCCACATTATAATGGATTGCTTTAACCTCTTTTCGTATCCTTGCAAATACAATTTGTGTTCGTGTTTAAATATATGACAAGTATAAAATGAAAACAATTTGATTTCTTAACAGTCAACACGCTTTATTGACTCGGTTCTGCACACTCAATAAAACAACTCAACAGTCAATCAGAATATTCAATAAAGTATATTTCTTTTTAAATATATCAAATTTTAAATTGACTCTGTATTACATTATTTCAATCATTTTTGATATCTTCCTCTTGAATACTTAACCAGCATTCGCGACGATTGTGTCGAACAACCTTGAAAGCTGACACTGGCTAAATGTACTCTACCACGGGGCAGTGTCCCCGAAAAGTAGGTCATTTAAATAGGAGAAGGTTATACTTTGTGGATATTTGTACCAGTTGTCATCGTGGTGAGGCAAAGCAGAATGATTAATTGGTACACGGACAACAGTAGATTAATCAGGATATGTTATGCTAGCGAGCATCACTGATGGTAACTAAACTAAATATTTGTCAGAGAGACGGCTGAGTGAGTAAGTGTGAGAGAGAGAGAGAGAGAGAGAGAGAGAGAGAGAGAGAGAGAGAGAGAGAGAGAGAGAGAGAGAGAGAGAGAGAGAGAGAGAGAGAGAGAGAGAGAGAGAGAAAGAGAGAGAGAGAGAGAGAGAGAGAGGGAGAGAGAGAGAGGGAGGGAGAGAGAGAGAGAGAGAGAGAGAGAGAGTGAGAGAGAGAGAGAGAGATGAGAGAGAGAGAGGGAGATGGACAGCGAGAAAGAGAGATAGAGATAGTGTGAGAGAGAGAAAGAGAAAGATAGAGAGAAAACGTGAGAGAAAGAGACAGACAGACAGAGAGATCAAGCGAACGAGAGAGTGAAAGAGAGAGAGAGAGAACGAGAAAGAGAAAGAGAGAGAGAACGAGAAAGAAAGAGAGAGAGAAAACTAGAAAGAAAGAAAGCTAGAAAGAGAGAAAACGAGAGAGAAAGAGAGAGAGAGGGGGAGAAGAATATAGAGGACGAAAGAGAGAGAGAGAGAGAGAGAGAGAGAGAGAGAGAGAGAGAAAGAGAGAGATAGAGAAAGCGAGAAAGATATATATATATATATATATATATAGAGAGAGAGAGAGTGATAGAGAGACATAGAGGGTGAGGGACAGAGAGAGACAAACACACACAGAAATAGACGGACATACATACATACAGACAGAGAGAGGGGGAGAGACAGATATATATATATATAGAAACAGGGATGGAGATATAAGAGAGAGACGGAGAGAGGGGGAGAGATGAAGGAGAGAAAGACAGAGAGATAGAGAGAGAGGAGACAGAGAGAGACCGAGATAGAGACAGATAGAGTGAGAGAGAGAGAAAGAAAGAGAGAGAGAGAGAGAGAGAGAAAAAGAGAGAAATAAAGAAAGAGAGACAGATTGGCAGAAAGATAGACGGACAGCGTAGGCAACTGGCAGACAACGGTAAGGAACATTCATCACGGCTCAGCTCAGTAAGTAATTTCTTCAGAAAATAGTTCACGTATTACTCTATAGTTTAATGTAATTTTGGGGAACCATTATTACGACACAGTTGGGAACCACAATGTATATATTTTCGAGTTTGCATAATTGACATCCCTCGTCTAATTACGTCATTTCCAAGTATAAATAGAGTGGACCGTTATATGGAAGGTTATTGTGAAAAACATATTAACTGATCACATAAAATGCTGCTTTCTTGGTGAAATCAATGTTATTATTTTTCTCCTTCCCGAATCGTATGTTGTACACCGAGTCACGCTAACTCAGTCGTTTATCGACAAACGCTATCGATTGATGGACCATAAGTTAAGAACCGCATCAATAATTTTTCGAATGATTGAAAAATGCAATGGTTTATATGTCATTCGCCTTCCGACAATAGACATATATTTATTTGTGAAAACACAGACCAGACCAGGGGCTCACGTGAAATGCTCCCTGTCCGCTTGAAAGTGGCAAAACAACTGTATCTAAATCATTGTTTTAAAGATCCGTTCAGCTAGTTTAGATATGTTAATAACTCTTTAAGGGACGGCAAAGTGTGTAAGGCCTACATCTGTTTCTACAGAATAGAACAGAACAAAAGCTTCATTATCTCAAACCACAATTATGGTAAACGAGAAAAACAATAAACAGTAAACATGCAATTGAACAGATTTAATGTTTACCCAAACCTT
>JASEVX010000011.1:38706033-38787151 GCA_031761405.1 Serripes groenlandicus
TCACACTATTAAAAAAAGCGTAGCCTAGGAAGTTAATGATAAGTTATTAATAAACGAATCAAATGTGTCTAAACATTTGTCAAAAAGGTTGAAGACAATCGTATTTTGCATCTTGTTGTTTATTAAATCAGTTAATACAATTAATGATTCATAAAGGTTGTTTTATTTTCAAACATATTACAGAAATTTTCTTAACAAAATAATGTTGGTTGCTCCCTTTTCGATTGGAACAAAATTGAATCGTATTCAATACTGACATATGTCAGAGGCGTCAGAAAGCGTCTATATGAAGGAAAGTGTTAAGCCTCTCCACTCCGCTTTACAAAATGGCTTCCAGAGCTAAATTTTAACATATGACACCGCGCTTCAATAATAAAAGTTGAGCCGTCCCGCGAGAAAACCAACATTATTGCCTCTGCGTAATATATTGACACAGATCAGCCTTCGCAGTACGCGCAGACTGATCAGGGCCGACACATTCCGTCTCAGTGGGATAGAGATATAGATTAATGATTCCTGAAACACAAAAACCACATGAGGAAAAAAGTGTCTTTCCGGGTAAGCCTGCGCGGCATGCTAAGGCTGATCCGGATCGAACAATGTTGGTTTTCTCGCGGGACGGCGCAGGTGGAGTATACTTAATGAAAACCAACGTTCAAGCGTCAGGTGATTACTTTCTGGAATCCCATTGTAAACATACATGTATTAATACTTATCACCTCATTATTGTGGTATTTGACGTTTTATAATCGCTACCGAAAATGACATAATTTCAAATTGCATTCTCGATGTCCAAATGATGAAAACCACTCTCACCTGTGCATGTTTCAACTCGGACTAGAAGTATTGACCATCAGCCCTACAGTTAGATGCTCGAACAACATAACACAACAGGGGCCATAAATCACCAGCTTAACTTGTGGACAAAATACTGTATTCATAAAGTTAGATAACGGTTTCATTATCAAACGCATTATCTTATATCGTAGATTTTTAACTCTTTCAGCGCTAATGTCAATATTAAGGTTTTGCAAACAATGCAGATTTAGGCGAGTCAGCTCGTAACGAGCTGTCTCACCTGAAATCAGCATTGTTTGCCTTGGAGTAATCAAATTTCCAAAACTATATTCACATGATTAAAGGAGACGCCTGAGTTCTAACTGGAAGTGTCTACGTTAAACAATTCGGCGCTAAAATATTGAGAAGTACTCAAACTTTTCTTCCCATTTTGTTATGGTAAGGTTGACATTTAACGCCTGATCCCCCCCCCCCCCCCCCCCCCCCCCCCCCCCCCCCCCCCCATCTCCAATCTATATTTAACAACACTGAGGTATTACCAATGGATTTTAATAACTTTGACAGGTTTTCCAAACAATAATATGCGTCACACCTAATTGGGATTGGCATGCCGCTCTCACGTGACAGATTCAGTAAATGAGTTATTTTACGCTGTAACATATGTATACATGTGTCGTAAGATTAACCCTTACACACATACGACAAATCTGAAGCAAACGATTCGAGGAAACTTCTAGGCCAAAGTAGTTTGGAAAATCCACTTAAATGAAAATATAACTTTTGAATAAAGTTAAAATCATTGTGGCAAAAGGAGAAATTACTCATGGTGAGCAGTTTCTCTTTTTGCCACAGTGTTTTCAAAAGTTGTCTGGGCAAATGATTTGTCAAAATGCTTCTGTACGTTGTAAATGGTTAAATTATATACTTGTTAATTCGCTTCGTGTTCGTAAACGTTCTACTGCTGAAGCTAAAAGTTCTTTAATCTTTGTTTTTTAATGTACGACTGGCTTCTTTAAGTATCCATCAGGGATTGATTGCTTGGTGTTTTACGCCGCTTTCAACAGTTTTTGTTTCAGTTATATCACGGCGTTTCCTGTGTAAGTAACCAGAGCAACTGGTCCATTCACCCCGACGCCAGCAAGCAAGTCGTAATGCTAACCCCGCAGTTCTATGCGCCAAGGAGGGCAGTCATTACTTCAATTTATAAAGTGTATGGTATAACCCGGCCATGGATCGAA
Organism: Serripes groenlandicus; assembly: GCA_031761405.1. NCBI lineage: Eukaryota > Metazoa > Mollusca > Bivalvia > Cardiida > Cardiidae > Serripes > Serripes groenlandicus. The sequence continues at coordinate 38,708,070 of JASEVX010000011.1, forward strand.
CCCGCGACCCACCGCACCCAAGGTGAACTATTCTTTAGGGGAAAAACGCAATGTTTACAGATGTGAACACAATACTTGCCTGCACATTCATCTTAAGGATCAAAATACAGAGATTTATGACAAAATTGACGAACATGTAAAGCCAGATCAGACTGCGAATAAGATGGCTGATCTAGATCTACGCTGGTCGCAAATGATTCGTGGTTATTGTTGTTGTTTTATCGCAAAACGCAGCTCGATATGCAAATAAGATGCAGTTTGTTTAGTTAATCAAATACATCGATATGTTTTTTCCGGTACACTCTATTTTCGAACACAATAGCCATGTGATGCACGAGAACCGGATAGTTTTTAACGATAAATTGTTAGTTTGTTTGTGATGCATGATGATATGTGTAGCTTAAGCCTTGTTGTTATAAAGTGAGTTTTAGGGGCTCTGCGAAAAGAATGTGTTAATAATATAGCTGTAATTGGGATCAAACGGTTTTCAGCTGCACTGTAAAAGACGAATCATACAGAAATTCGTAGCTACAACTTTATGTTTGTGTACTTTTACAACCAATTTAGATCTAGACCAGCCTTGCGCACAATGCACAAACTAAGGTTTTCAACAATTTCCTCTGAAGTTTACAGAGCTCCAGATAAGGGGTGTTTTGCATGTTCTAAAATCCTTATTTGACCCTCTAACCCTGTCTTGTGGGTACTCAAAAGAATTGTCTCAGTGAGACGATTCTTTTGAGCAATCACAACATAGTGTGTGCTTTGATAATAAGAGAGAAACTGTGGGAAAAAGAGCTGAATACCCCTCATTATTTGGCCCTCTGAAGGTTAGTTTAAACGGCACATGGCTCATAATCCCAAGATCAACGCTATCAAGTGAGTTGGGATCTTAACCCTTTCCTACATAAATCTGCAGCAGACGACGTTGAAAATGTCTACTAAAAACTATGGAAAATCTCTATAATTGTAGGTATAATAACTGAAAAAAAGTTGAAAACATTGTGTCAAAAGGAAAAATTGCTCGTTTTGAGCAATTTCTCCTTTTGTAACGATGTTTTCAAAAGTCGTTTGCTGCAGATGCGTCAAGATGCGCCTATAGGTGAGAAAATGTGTATGTATCTGCGTACAAGGCTTTCCGAAGATGCCGAGTTAATGGCGATGGGTTCCCGAATGTACCGAATGGTTGTCGATGGTTTGGCGAAGATCCAGAAGATGTCCCAAACAAATCATTCGGCGTCCAAATTTTAAAACTTTTTTTTCGATCCCGATTTGGCCCGAAGTGCCGAGAAGGTTTCCAGAAGTGTTAAGGAAGGACAAGGAAGGGTTCCAGAACATCACGAAGACATGCCGAAGCATCCAGATTTTGCGAATTTCGCTTTCGGGAAACCTTCGGAGGCCTAGTGGACGGCATGTCTAATAATAAGGGCAAATTGTGCCACTATGTGTTGTAATGGAATATGGTATAATCAAATATCAAATCGATTTTTTTAAGCAACGTAATTGTAATAGCAATTGAAAATTCAAGTTCACAAGAATACTTTGGTTACCTCAAGAAGAAGAAGGACGAAATGGAAATGCTTATTTTATGATTATACTATCTAATGTTAAACTTGTTATTATATAATGAAAAGGGTTACATTTTGAAAGTAGTTTATTTATGAATTAATCCTGGTGGGATATCTGCTATGTCATATATTAGTCTGCTATTAGTCAAAATGGACAATCCTTACCTTCTACAATATTTTAAGTGTTAGTCTATATGCAGACGAACTGTTATATGACTCCTGATTGGCACGAAAATCTCCGTACCATGTCGTAAGCGTGATAGCGACATGTGCATGTTGTAGAATTCTTGGTGGAGTCTCGATTTTCAATGTAGATAAGACACAAATAAACAATAAAACAATACTTTTAAGTGTTAGTCTATATGCAGACGAACTGGAATATGATGGAAAGTATGTAAATACTAGCTTCAACATTGCTGACTTATTTTTTATCTAACTATTCTATTGGGATCCTTGCAGTGTTAAATTAGTCTGCTACCAGTGTGAAAGCGCCACCTAGGAACGGGTTATGGTACGTTACTTTATTGATAATGCACTAATGCATACGAACAAGGCATAAATCACCTAAAGTTTCATTTCTAAATTTTAATTTCCCAATGTTCAGTACCAGATAATTTGAGCCGTTCCACGAGAAAACCATTATTATGGACGTAATATATCGACCCGGATCATCCTGCGCAGTCCGTGCAGGCTAGTCCGGGCCGACACATTCCGTCTTAGGGGAATAGACGTATAGCGTAATTATACATGAAACAGAAAAACCACAGGACGCGAAAAGTGCCTGGCCGGATTAGCTTGAGCGGCATGCTTTAGCTGATCCGGGTCGATACTTTACGCAGAGTCCACATTGTTGGATTTCTCGTGGGACGGCTCGTTTGTATTTTAACACACGTAGCAGTGTTCGTAGAAACTAGATGACCACGTGGTACGTCTGCGGTACCCCCGATGGACACGATGTCCGTACCAAGTAATTAGAGACCGGATTTTGTCTGTGGAATTCCACCGGAAATGACCGACAATTTCACGAATAGTTCTGATGTCTAACGACTTCGAACGGAGATAGCTGGGCCCTAAATAATTTTGATAAATACCTACGTCATACGGAAATGACCGAGTCAATTCAAGATGTTCTATCTTAACTTATATTTCGTGAAAAGAGACTAAAGACAGAGATGTAGTTATTTCGGTTATTGGGTTTTTCGTCAAATGCTACATCTGCAGCTCTTTTAAATATATGCGTATATATTTACCTTTTCAGCCCACCTTATTATCCGCTAGATGTGGCTCAGTTATATTCAAGCATCCAAGGAATGTAAAGAAATGAAACATACAATAACATCGATAATGTGTATACAGGGAAACCCCGGTTCAGCCTGCGTCTCCGTGCTATCTTTCCTCTGACCATCCACGTTTCTCCTAGACCGGAATAGATCAATTAGGTTAAGGTATATATCAGAACTGTGTATTGTAGTGGAAGAGCGACCACGTCGGGTTCAAAGAAATACTACGGTGATCCACCAATCCTTCTCACTTGTGGTACGAGCCGTTACAAACTATGAACTACCAGTCTGCTTCTTTGAACGCAGGGCTGAAATGACAATAAAGCAATGGTTCTGTAGAGCAGTTTTTATTTGGATCCTTAGCATGGAAATACAGGCATGTCTTTTTTTGTATACATGTAATAATTACGGTTCCGCCTCGTGTGCGTGTTCGATCCCCGGTCGTGTCATACCAAAGACTTTCAAATTGGTATTATTATGGCTGCCCTCCTTGGCGCTACGGGTTGCGGGGATATTATCATTACGACTGACAGGCTGGTGTCAAGTACCTAGGAAACGTGATATAACTGAACAATTGTTGAAAGTGGTGTAAAACACCAAACAATCATTCAATTACTACGCTAAGATTATATTTGGCAGTGTACCTCTCAAAACATAGGTCCCGGAACTGACATAATTACTTCCTTTGTCGCTCTGTTGATGGGCAAATTTAATTAGCAATATAAAAATAATAATTAAAAGATGTTTTACAGCACACTTGTGTTTTAGCTTTTTAATTTTCTGATTTTTTCTGATTCTTGATTCATACATGTGTGTACATGTAGATGTAGAAGTGATATTTTACTTAGTCAGTTTTTTTCAATATACGCTAAATATTCCTATAAATCGGCTATCAGGGACGGTACATTGTGTAGTTTTGAGAATGATGTATTTGCTTCTAAATCACCATAGAGTTTTACAAATTATTTGATAGTCCAACAGGATGGATGTACGTGTCGGCCTGTCTGTCGTAAGTGTTGAAGCGATACATTCAGGCTGACAAAGTTACATCTGGCTTTTACACTATAGAACTCCCTATTGGTTGATGTTAAATATCCGGGTCTGAGTTCACGTCCCCGCGTTGAACATCCAGCAAGCACAGTTTAATCACATTATTTCTAAGGAATGTCGTGAGCGTGATAGCATGTTGTAGAATGTGTAACACTGGCTTCTTGGCGGGGTCTCGAATTTCCACCGTCGGTAAGAAAACAGTAACATCGATGACAACAGTAATTGACCGATTGATTGATTGGAGTTTACGACATATTTTATTTATATCACGGCTTCCAGTTCCCCGAAAGCGTGTTTCCTATCATTCTTACACTTGTATTCCACCACATTTAATTTTCCCTTAAGAAGAAACGAGGCTCGAACCACGACACTAAACGAATATATCGTTCATTTTCACTCACTGTCCACAGGCCGGTTCAAATATTCGATGAAACAAATATTTCGACTTCAAATTAATTTTAGACGCGTCTTTATAAAACCTAAAAAAACCGTGTCGCTCCGCTGCACTAGACGACAAACAGAGCCACAAATATAAACATACATGTATATAAAGGATATCTCATTGACAACCTGCCTAATTCCAAAATATGTTCATTTTAAGTATTCATTTGCTTACCATCTACCGAACGTGTTCAGACCGTTATACTCAACTGAACAAGAAAGCCACCAGAGATAAAACTCATTAACCACTGGCCTAATTTCAAACTAAATTTACATGATTTATTATTTAGTGGACCTCTACAAAAATTACTTAACCCTCTCTTTCAAACGATAATTTTGCAGACGACTTTGAACATATTTTGTGAAAAAAAAGGATATCTCTTTAATTGAATGGATAACCTGACTAAAAGTGGAAAACATTGTGTCAAAAGGAGAAATTGCTCGTTTTGAGCAATTTCTTCTTTTGTCACTATGTTTTCAAAAAGCCGTCTGTTGCAGAGGCGTCAGAAAGCGTCTATATGAGGGAAAGGGTTAATTAAGCCTCTCCACTCCGCTTTACAAAATGGCTGCCAGAGCTAAATTTTTAATTAATAGTTGTACAAGATTTCTTGCCCTAGACGTTGCCAAATTTAAAAATAATTTCATTAACATATTCCTTATCTAGCGCTCTAGCAAAATTTATCCCGCTACTCTTCAAATGCTTCAAATAGAAACATTATAATTCCAAATATTCCAAGTATAGATTTAATAGAAAATAAGTCAAATTCCTTTTGTAACTTTTTGGCATTGTATTTAAGACCGATTAAATATTTCGTCTGTTCGCACAGGCTAAGCTGAGTGTTAATTGTACGCAGATCAAACAACCCCTTAACGTACCACACACCGCTCATAGTATAGGTTATTATGCCGTGCTGGAGATGCACCAATACACTTTTCGACTGTTGCGGCTCCATCCTATATCGAGCATTACTGGATAATAATGAGTTTCTTAGCTAACGCCCGCTACATTAGCCTCAAGAGGTTTCTTAATAAATGTAAAAATGAACCTCGAGAGATATACACTAGTATGGCATTAACCCTTTCCCACATACAACAAATATGCAGCAGACGTCTTTTAAAACATAACTGAAAGAAATGAAAAACTCCCTTTAAATGAAAGTACAATAATTGAACAGAGTTGAGCAATTTCTTCTTTTTTCGCCATGTTTTCCAAAAGCCGTCTTCTGTCAGAAAGCGTATATGGGAAAGGGTTAAGAGGACTTTCTGTTTTATTGACTTATTGTCGTCAATATTTGGCCGTTTTATGTCGATATAATAATGCTTTCCACGAAAACATGGCATTTATATTACAGTACCTTTGCGTGACTTCTACGAGCGTGGATTTTCTGTGCTATCACTGTTAAACAAAAGAAAAACATACACACGTATGTACTTGCAACCTGATATTAATTCCATACCTTTGCCAGATTGTATTTCAGTTGTCAGGTCTGATGATGTCATGGATATACAAAATCAAATCATGATGATATATCAAATATCAAACCATCCATATTTAAGAAAATCAAAAGTTAAAACTCATAAAAGCTCGTACTGTTAGATATTGATGAGCGCGAAAGAGCTGTTAATATTACCTAAGGCCTACTAAGTACAAGTTATGAATAGTTTATGAATTTACAACAGAACGTTTAATTAATTGCAATGCAGAATTTCAAAAAGATAAGATATATATATATATTTAAAAACAATATGCTAGAATATTTAGTTTGAATTGAGGTGAACTCCGCTTTCAACATATTTTTCAGTTTTAGCACGCGTGTCCTGGGTAAATAAACATGTAAACAGTTCTACCGCTATTTATCGTAATTTAAGCCATAACTACCACGTTCAATGTTTTTTGGCATGATCCGACTGGGAATCTAACCTTAGCCTCTCATACACGAGTTTGATGCACTGTCCATATCCCCACGGAGACGGTATAAGGATAATATCAGAGCCACATCATAAGAGAACTGGCCTACGATACTTGGCGACCAGTTCAAAACTGGATCAATCTTCGCCTCCGTGCAGTCTGATCAGGTTCTTTCCTATATGACAAACGTTCAATAACAAAATCCATATACATGATATAGTATGCATTCTTTCCTGATATATGTTGTCACTAATAGGAGATTGTGGTAAACGTCGGGGTTTGAAATCGGGCGTCCCGGGTTCGATCCCTAGTCGCGGCACGACGATCATGGCTTAGCAATTGGGAAAGGCAAATAACCTAGCCCAGGACTGGATTGTTTACCCAGGGATCATGAATAAGTGAACTGTAGCCGTGATATAACTGAAAGAATGTTCAATATGGTTTAAACCCCCAATAAAATAAACAAACAAATTAATACTTTAAATAAAAACGAATCAAATATATAGCATGCATTCTCTCAAAAATATCAAATATTAAACATGATATATCTGTTGTCACTAACGGGAGATTATTAACTGAAAAGGAGGATTTTTCATGTCTATACTTACACTCACCAAAGCAGATCCGAAGCAACCTGTAGTATATGTGGTCACACTAACGAGGTTTTTAGGGAGTTTTTGTAACCACCATCAGGGGCGTAGCTCCCTTTATGCACTGTAGGCACGTGCCTACACATTTTTTTCTGAAAATGCAGCTGCGTAATGTATCCGCGCAGACTGATCCGGCCGACACATTCCGTCTAAGGGGGGATAAATAGAGTAGTGATTCTTGAAACAAAAAAAACCAACAGGAGGCGAAAAGTGTATATCCAGGTACGCCTGTGTGGCATGCTTAGGCTGATCCGGGTCGATTTTGATTTTCTCACGAGACGGCCTACACATTGATTATTGCCAAGCTACGCTCCTGACCATAGTCCCGATTTCGAACAGTTTCGACCAAATACAGATGGAGTTTAATTAATGTAAACCAACTTTCAAACGTCAGGTGATTATTTCCTGGGATCCCATTGTCAACATATTAATACTTATCACTTCATTATCGTGGTATTTAACGATTCATTATCGCTACCGAAGAGATTATCTTTTCAAACGATTTTCCCGATGTACTTATGATGAAAATCACACTCGCTCACCTGTGCATGTTTCAACACGACATAGAGTTATTGACCATCAGCCTTAGAGTTAGATGCTCGAACCATAACACAACTGGGACTATTAATCAACAGCTTAACGTGGAAGAGTCTACGTTAAACAATTCGGCGCTGAAAGAGATAAATGATATTAGTGAGAAGTTCTCATTTTGTTATGGTAAGGTTGACATTAATAGCCTGATTGTCTCCGCCCTTCCTTACTGTTTTTTGTTATATTTTGAACTACATAAGTATATGTCTTACATGAAAAGATATCAAGGTCAATCTATATTTGACAACGCTGCGGTATTTCCAATGGCTTTTTATAGGTAACCGAAATACCATTTGTGTGTCACAAATTTCTTTTACGCGATGTCCTATGATGGAGGTGTCGTAAGTTAAAGGCACATCTGCAGCAAACGACGACTCTAGGAAACTTCTATGCTAACATTTTGGAAATGTCCTTTAATGAAAAGATAACTTTTGAATAGAATTGAAAACATTGTGACAAAGGAGAAATTACTCATGGTGAGCAATTTGTCCTTTTGACAAAGCGTTATTATAAAATTGGTCTGTTCTACTGATATGTCAAAATGCAACTGTACGTTGAAAATGGTTCTTGTTCGTTAACGTGCTAGTGCAAAAAGCTAAAAAGGTCTTCAATCTTTGTTTTTAAATGTGCGACTGGCTTCTTTAGTACGCTTCAGGGATTCATTGGTTTGTGCTTTATGCCGCTTTGAACAGTTGTTTCAGTTATATCATGGCGTGTCCTGGGGAAGTTATCACAAGTTCTGGTCAATTAACGCTGACACCAGCAAGTAATTCGCAGGGCAGCCAAAACTTTCATTTTTAAAGTCTTTGGTATGACCCGTCCGTGGATCGAACTCGTGACCTCCTGCACCCGGGGCGAACTATTTTTCAAGGGACAACACATATGTGGAAAAAAGACTTGCACATCCAAGCTAAGTTTTAAAATGAGTTTCTTTCAACATGCTTTGTCTAAATTGAAAAAACTATGTAGAGCCAGAACAGTCAGTGCGGATAAGCTGGCTTATCTAGATCTAGACTGTTCGCAAATGATTCACGGTTGTTGTTTTATCGCAAAACTTAGCTCGATAAGCAAATTAGATGGAGTTTTTTAACTCAATCAAACATATGATAAGTTCTGTCCGGTACACTCGAACACGGTTTCTGCAGCAAAAACAAAGCCATATGATGCATGAGAACCTTGTGGTTTTTAACGATTAATTGTTTGTTTGATTGTAAAGCATGCCGATAGGCAAATTTTATGCGTTTTAGTGCAGAAATATATGCATAAATATTATACCACACAAATCGACTTTATTGGATAGTTACGTTATGTTTTAAAAGTAACTATCATGATCCTAGGCCATTGGTTTTCCACATCATGTGTCGGTGTGTCTTCTTTGTTTCCCTTTTCCACGCTCTTAAACGTTTGTACTAAATAAATTGCCGTGGATTGTTATAAAACAATAGTGCGTTATATCGCTTTCAACAATTGTATAATTATATCACTGCGTTTCGTGTGTAAGTTAACATAACTACTGATTCAGTTATCCCGGTCATAATGCGAACCCGACAACCCTGGACGCAATGGAGGGTAATTCATTTCTTCCATTTTTAAAATACTTAAAATAACAGCGCGCACGAGGCAAATAATTCACCATACATCTATAGGTAGAGTTGATGGTTGAATAAAGGGTATCCTGGTGCATGATTGACTCCGCTGTTCATTTGAATCAAACCTGCTTTTTTCTTTACACGATGTTAAATATTGTATACACGAAACTGCGCTCTGTAGCGAGTAATCATTACTTATATTTAAAAAAAAAAAACCTTGTCGGATACTTACTTCAAAATACGCCATCTTTCGAAATGCAGTAAAGTTAAAACATGTCTTCATTTCTTCACAGTGTAGTTCGGTGCGTGTATTTGAATCATATCCGCTTTTGTTTCCCACGCTGTTTAACGTATTATATACTAAACAGCAGTAGGAATTATATTAAACAATATCGGATATGTTCTTTCTTTTTTCTCTTCCATTTCAAACATTTTGGATTTTATTTAACAAATAGCTCAAAGTATGTCCACGTGTTTCCTGGCCTTCTTGTTCCAGCATACCTATTCCATACCAATCGATCCCCACTCGGACTTTAACTAAAATAGACACCATGTTAATAACCCAGCAGTTTTGAAATAATTTGCAAATAACGCAACACAATTCGTAATGTTTGTCCATTTGACTCGCGGTACGCCTTGTTGTTTTGTTTGTTTGGAGTTTAACGCCGCTTTCAACAGCTTTGGTCATATCACGGCGGTCAGTGCACCTACCCATGTTTTCCTGGCTTTCCCACACCAGTACTTACACAACATTCTTTCGAAGCCACTGACTACTTTCTCACATAGATCAGAGGTGAGAGGCAATGGAAAAATCGCCCGAAAGAATGTCGCCGCAACCGGGTATCGAACCCGTGACCTCCAGATCACGAGTCAGATACGCTACCAATTGAGCTACCCGGCCGGGTCACGCCTTGTTGTTAAGGGGCTAGGCGAAAAGAACGTATTAATAATATAGCTGTAATTGGGATTCAACAGTTTTCAGCTGTACTGTAAAAAACGAAACATACGCAATAATTATTCTCAAAACTCGTAGCTACAACTTTATGTTTGTGTACTTTTACAACCAATTTAGATCTAGATCAGCCGTGCGCACAATGCACAAACTAAGGTTTTCAACAATGCAATTGTATTATTTTCCTTTGAAGTTTACAGATCTCCAGATAAGGGGCGGTTTGCATGTTCTAAAATCCTTATTTGACCCTCTAACCCTATGTTATAGGTACTCAAAAGAATTGTCTCAGTGAAGTATTAGCAAACATGTTACTCTATAAATAATTTCTATCTATAAATAAACATCAGTGGGTATATAAAACAAAAGTTATAATATTGCAAATTTTGAGGAAAGTCCTAAAATAGATAACAATATATTTCATATTTCTATAAATAAACCTAAGTATAAAGTTTATCGAAGGAAGGTGTATTTTTATGTTTCGTATTATATTTATTTAGTCCTCTGATAAATCAGATAATAGGCATGCCATTCAATGGTTGTGAGTTCGGGGAGTATTGGCACAGCCTCTTGACAGTCTGCAGGCCGTGTACCGATCTCTGTGTACCGTTGACAAGATCGGTGTGTCCTGGTGTTTGTAGGGGTGAGTAGATTTAATGTTATTGATTTTTTAACTGATTTGTGTGTGAAAATGTATCGACCGTGTTCACCCGTAATTCTCGTATATCACGACGTTAACAGGGTAATTTATCAGTACTTATTCTATACCTAATTTATACGTCCAATCGTAGACGCTCATTCGAATCATGTGACCGTATAATATATTTCCGTATCGGGACGCACGCGCGTACAAAATAACCCGTATTTTTTTCGTATTGTACGATTCACAGGTCCCATGTTAAACCTATGATAAAGACCGAAACACGTGAAAAGGTTCCGAATGAAAGTCTGAATCGACAGGCGCTCTAGATAAAGCGTTACGATAAAGCTCCTGTTGTCACCGGATCATTAATGTCGTTTGCAAACAAGGAGTAACACTGAAACTAAAATGCTGCACAATACAAAATATATTTTGGGGAAAAAGTCGAGTTAACGTATGCACGTATGATTGATTTGTGGTAATTTTTCAGTTATATCATGGCGGCCATTTCGCCTACTTTTTTTTCAGAATGGTGAAAGAATGGTGGTCGATCTGGTGTCGACGAGTACACAGCTTGGAAAATCATATTGGACTCGCCTAGCGGCTCGTCCAATATGATTTTCCAAGCTGTGTACGAGTCCAAATATATATCCGTATTGTACAGAACACTGTTAAATAACCTATAATTATCACCAGATCGACCACCATTCTTTCACCATTCTGAAAAAAAAGTAGGCGAAATGGCCGCCATGATATAACTGAAAAATTACCACAAATCAATCATACGTGCATACGTTAACTCTTTCCCACATACAACATTTCTGCAGCAGATGACTTTGAAGATATACCCGAAATATTTTGGAAACTCAATCTAAGTGAAAGTACATCGATTGAATAAAGTTGAAAACATAGTGACGAAAGGAGAAATTGCTCGTTTTGACCAATTTCTTCTTTTGTCGACTTGTTTTCAAAAGGCCGTCTGCTGCAGAGGCGTAAGAAAGCGTCTATATGAGGAAAAGGGTTAAGGTCCATAATGTCAAGTTATACATCGATTGAAATGTGCTTAATCTTTTTTTACTTAATGTTTTCAAAAACGTCTGCTGAACATCTGTTGTATGTTGGAAATGATTAATGGTGAACGTTTGAGTAGTAGAAAGGGAGAGTTTGCTGAATGTAAATTCGAACTACAGAAACTAACGACGTATTCAGATTCGACTCTATACATCTTCTAATTTCCCATCTACATCAAATATATGTAGACAGAATAATTTTCAAGTTTTTAATTATTGAATAGTGTTGAATACATAGTCGCAAATGAAGAGCTTGCACATTTTTATGTTTTTAAAAGTTTTCAAATGTCGTCTGCTGCAGGTACATCCAAATGAGTACGCATGATGGAAATGATTAAAGTCGGTATTTGTCTATTTTCAGTTTACTATAACTATATCAAGATAAACATCACAACAACCATGACGACTACAACATCTGAGCAATATACACCAAAGGCGAACATGAACAAATCCGCTGAAGACATCAAGTATCAATCGAACTTTATTTCGCCGTTGCTCATCTGTTTTGCTGTGATATCAGTTTTAATTCTCAGCATATCTTTCATATTGCTGGCACGAAGACGCAAGGGTCAACAAATCCTCCGACGAAAGAATAAACCTGATCAACGGCTCCGTGAAATTAAAGTGGATGATGCTAATGATGTTGGTACCGATCAAGATACGGGTGGCGGAGTGGGCGATGCTAATAACTCTGTTGGTACCGATCAACTTACGGGTGGCGTAGTGGGCGATGCTAATAACTATGTTGGTAACGATCAACATACGAGTGACGGAAACAGTTCTTGGCAAGGCAATACAGTGTATGATCGAGTAAATGATGTACTTATAGTGCAGGGTGTAGAAAATCTCCAACGTCCAAAACGATGTAATTATTCGACACTTTAATCTAGGTTATGTGGTACCCATGACGATTTGAGATACACATCTGATTGTGCTATCGAGCTATCTGAGGCATATCAACACTGTTTTTCTTAACTATTTCTCACTTACAGACTCATATTGACGCCTCTGAAGCAGACGACTTATGAAAACATTCGGTTTTATGACCAATTTATACAGTTTGGTTGCATTCCTTAAATGTGTCTGTGAATCATCAGTTGAAAATGTAGAGATTGCATGAATCTCATCGATGGCTTTAACTAACATAGAATAGCTTACAATATTAAACACACTCTAAATTAACATGTTTCTTTGTTCTTGCCGTTGTCAAAAGCACGTCTCATATTTTACATACATGTATATAACCCCCCCCCCCCCCCCCTCCCACACACACACACACACCACAGCATAGAGCTCGTTACACGAAAAGAGAGTTACAGCGTGAAAAGTGTTGTTCACTGGCCCTACTGTTGACGTATTTTATGTGGTAAAAGCATGATAGACTCTGAACATCTTACCTCAGCATCAAACCCTTGCTTTTTTGGTGTCAAAACGCCGTGCATGGAGAGACGCACAGTTTGGGTATCAACATAAATTTTTTTTTTCGCACGCCCGGAGAGGAATAGCGCGAAAAACGTATTTGTGTACCTTTACCTTCAGATAAGTGAAGGTTTTCTGTCTGGATTGCAAACGTGTCTAGTTATTCATTCTTTTGAATGCCTTATCTTTCATTGAATACTGATTTGTATATAAATATACAGGGTGAATTTTATTTTACGAATTATTTTATTCCAAATTGTAATGCATCATTCAGATGTTAGTCATCTTCTTGTATCTCTAACCTTACAATTTGATTCCTAGTCTGACTATGACGATGAATATGATCATATGATTATTATTATGTCACTGATTATAGATCTGTCATGAACATATGTTGTTTTTGATAAAATGTATGACAGAGGATAATGGAATCAAGCCAAGTTTACAGAGATAAGGTGCTTTTTGTGATAATGTGTCTACTTTGTGTCATACATTCAGTTCCAAGCGTGAAATAAAATCAATGACTCGTAAGTCTAGACAATTATTTGTGTTTGTTTAATTGGTGTTTTACATCTTTTCAACAGTTTGCAAGTTTTTGAAGAGTTAACGTTTCTATTCTTGCTGATAAGATCTCATTCATAATTGTAATTACTTATATTGGCACTTAAAATCTACCTAAAAAGTCGCACGAATAGATGATTTAAAATGAAACGGTTCATATCTGCCAAAATTATGTGTGTTTAATGAATTAGAATGGTACTAAAACAAACACGTTTTCCCCCCCAAAAAAATCGTATGAATATTTATTTTGAAAGTTACATCATATGATGATAGGAGTTATAGGCCCATGCGGCTGTGTGCTATTTTACCTTTTGTACTGTTGTATTGTTTACGCACATTGTTAATAAACATATCGCTTTTATACAATACTTACTTACTGTTATATTAAATAACTATATACTGTTCATTTTATATTTGTCGTATTGCGTATGTGTGGTAATTACTCTTCATTTATGGAGGAAATTAAGAAATATATATATATATCCATCTACTACCGGCATCACTGATCCTTACACAAACGCTTTCAACGGTACCATGAGCATAAACTATGGAAACCACCTCCACCAATTTAAAAATATTTGGTATGACTCGACTGGGGATCAGACCTTGATATCCAGCCCACAAGCAATACGTTCTAACCACTCTCTCACGAAAACGATAGGAGCCGTCCCACGAGAAAACCAACGTTATGGCCTCTGCGTAAAGTATCGATCCAGATCAGCCTGCGCAGACTGATCCGGGCCGACACATTCCGTCTCAGGGGGATAGAGTAATGATTCCTGAAACAGAAAATCCGCAGGAGGCGAAAAGTGTATATCCGGGTAAGCATGTGCGGCATGCTTAGGCTGATCCGAGTCGATGCTGACGCACAGTCCACATTGTTGGTTTTCTCGCGGGACGGCTCAAATATACATGCCTAAGCATGCCACGCAAGCTTACCCGGATAGACACTGTTTGCCTCCTGTGGAATTTCTGTTTCATGAATCATTACTCTTTACCTCTTTCCCCCTGAGACGGAATGTGTCGGCCCGGATCAGTCTGCGCGGACTTCGCAGGCTGATCTTGGTCGATACATTACACAGGACCATAATGTTGGTTTTCTCACGGGACGGCGTATGTGAACAGTATCTAAGCTTGGTATGCAGATTGATCTTCAGATATATACATGTTTATTTTCCTGAAACACCACTGATGTTTATTTCAACAAGAAAACAGATGCAGGATGCTAAATACCTAGCAAACATTTCTTTCAGTTTGTCTTCTAATACTCGATCAAACCCCTCGCTGTGGGTACTCAACAGAAATGCCACTGTTAAGCGTTTTCTTGGAATACCACAACAAAAGGGTTGTCTGAATGAATTAGAGAGTAGTAGTAGGAGAAACTGCCATTTAACTTTACCACTTCTTTATCTCGGCTTTTGACAATTTATTTTAAAAAGAAACGTCGACTACCAGAGCTCCACACAAGTTGAATATTTCATTTATAGAACCTTATTGGATCTCCAGACCCCACGATATTTGTACCCAAACAAAGAGTCAAGAGTTAAACGATTCCACCACATCAAAGGGTTTCGTGAATGAATAAGACTTTCCCACTTCTATAACTAGACCTTTGACATTGTGTCTACAAGTGGTATCTACAAGAGCTCCAGACAAGTTGGATATTTCATTTTTAGGACCTTATTGGTTGTCCTAACCCCACGTTCTGCGTACTCAAACAAAAAGTCAGAGTTACCCGTTTTCTTTGATTACCACAGCAAAGGGTGCCCAACATGTGTTTGGATATGAGAAAGTGCACGATAAAAAGAACAAGTTGGCATTTCTGAACAGTATTGGTTCAGATCATCTTGTAAAACCGCTCAGTCTGACAAGAATCTACACATGTTGACAGAACCCTTTTACTAGTTTGTGTGAGTAATCTGTGACCCGTGTATATATATTAAACAGATTGCGCAGATCTGCATCGTTTCTGTTATCAAAGCCAACTCGTTCCCTTTCTCTTGCACTGGCTCGATTATAGTGCGGTAAAGTACACTTGTGCATTCCCTATTCTTTATTTTGGAATTCTTAAATATTTACAAAAGCTCTTAGCAAGCTGCGGATGATATTTTCCGTTTTCTTGATATTCAAACACTACATAGGGGCGTACTCTGATGAATAGCCTTAGCGAGACATTTATTTTGAGCATGCACAAAACAGGGCTAATTTTCGTAATTAGAGAGATAATCACGGGCAGATAAGGGATTATTCTACAGTACGGAAGTGTCTGCCCTCCTCTTTCTGAGTTCTGAAATCAGCCAATCTCCCCGACAAACCAATTTCTTATAATTGCACCGGGATTAATTTTAGGATCCATTTTGTCTACTCCTGAATAATAAGTGTGCGCACTTGTCACCCACAGGATAATAAGTTACGTGAGATAGGACTTAATAAGCCTAATTTAATTACCAATTGTCCTCTTCTGTAAGAAGGAATTCATCAAAACACTGTAAGTTCCTTGAGCTGCTTCGTCATGGCCGCAATATGGCCGTATTGTAGCAAACTGTTTCTGCTTAATGAATATGGAGAGTTTCCTTATTAAAGACACAGATATTTTAGTGGTATGACATTCGGCCTATCTAGAATAAACGAACTAGTAACCCTTACTCGCAAACAACACATCTGTAACAGACGACGTCGACATCAACCTCGGAAAAATATTGAACATCTATATAAATAAAAGAACAACTATTAAATAAAGTTGGAAATATTGTGACAAAAACAGAAACTGCTCATCCGCTGCAGATGCGTCAGACATGTGGGAAAGGGTTAACATGAGCGCGGCTAAACTTATAGAAGAATATAGGACGAAGGATCTTAGGCGCTTTGGCTATCATATCAATTCATTCGAGGGTTCCCAACACGTGTACATAAGTCTATTTTCAGCCTAGAAGAAATTCCAACTGGTTACTATATATAAATTAAATGAAAGAGAAACTGGGATTTTGGCAAACTTTTATCTATTAACCATAACTTAACCTTTTCCCTCATATAGACGCTTTTCTGACGCCTCTGCAGCAGACGGCTTTTTGGAAACATAGTTACAAAAGAAGAAATTGCACAAAACGTGAAATTTCTCGTTTTGCCACAATGTTTTCCACTTTTTGTCATAGGTTATTCATTCAATTATGGAGATTTTCTATGTTTTGACAAAATACGTTTAAAGTCATCTGCTGCAGGAATTGTCGTATGAGGGAAAGGGTTAATAGCAGACAGCTTTTTGAAAACATAGTGACAAAAGAAGAAATTGCACGAAACTTGCAATTTCTCCTTTTGCCACAATGTTTTCCACTTTTTGTCATAGGTTATCCATTCAAGTATGGAGATTTTCTATGTTTTGACAAAATACGTTCAAAGTCGTCTGCTGCAGAATTGTCGTATGAGGGAAAGGGTTAATAGCAGACAGCTTTTTGAAAACATAGTGACAAAAGAAGAAATTGCTCAAAACGAGCAATTTCTCCTTTTGCCACAATGTTTTCCACTTTTTGTCATAGGTTATCCATTCAAGTATGGAGATTTTCTATGTTTAGACAAAAAACGTTCAAAGTCGTCTGCTGCAGAATTGTCGTATGAGGGAAAGGGTTAATAGCAGACAGCTTTTTGAAAACATAGTGACAAAAGAAGAAATGGCACAAAACGTGCAATTTCTCCTTTTGCCACAATGTTTTCCACTTTTTGTCATAGGTTATCCATTCAAGTATGGAGATTTTCTATGTTTTGACAACATACGTACAAATTCGTCTGCTGCAGAATTGTCGTATGAGGGAAAGGGTTAATAGCAGACAGCTTTTTGAAAACATAGTGACAAAAGAAAAAATTGCACAAAACGTGCAATTTCTCCTTTTTCCACAATGTTTTCCACTTTTTGTCATACTGAGGTTATCCATTCAAGTATGGAGATTTTCTATGTTTTGACAAAATACGTTCAAAGTCGTCTGCTGCAGAATTGTCGTATGAGGGAAAGGGTTATCAGTGAAAAATGATTTTCTATATAATATGATTAGGAAGAAGGTAATCGAACTGTTTTACTTAAAATTGTTAGTATAGTCACGTATCTGAATGATCTGATAGCCTAATATTATTGCATATTCGCAATGATAAACTGTTAGGATAAAAACCTTACACCTAATAATGTTCGCTGAACTTAATATATCCTAGATAATTGTTTCAAAATGCCATCAATCAGACATCCAACCGACCTTCTAGATAGGCTCGTCTGGGTCAAAAAGGTCGATTTTTGCGTGGCGTTTGTGTTCTTAACCCGCCCCACTTAAACCACTTCTGCAGAAGACGCCTTGAGCATATCTAGATAAACAATTCGTTTTTCCTAACCCGCCACACATACATGTACCTCACTCTTCGAACATATCTAGGTAAACATGAGACACTTCTCCTTTAAAGAAAGTATAATTATCGAAAAGTGTTGAAAACATTGTGGCAATAAAAGTAATTGCACATCATGAGCAATTTATTATGGTCAAAATGTTTTTAAACATTGTCAGCTAAGAAAGCGTCTGTTAATAAAGTATCGGGAGGTTAATCAGATGTCTGTGCAATCTCCTTCAAAGAAACGAAAAGCGCGACAGATCTATGGGACACTTTGTCTCTTTCCTTTATTCTACAACTCTATATATCTGAAGGTAAATGTGTAGCAGATGACGCTCGAAAACATTGCGGGGTAAGGGGGAAGCTATTTCTCATAAGCTGTGAATTTTCTATTTTCCCCATTATTATTTACAGTGTGTCTCGAAGTTTCATGTCTATTTTACATCAGATAAACTGCGATTTATGTGCATTTTACTTTACGCCGCTTTCAACAATTGTTCAATTACATCACGGCATTTCCTAGGTTACCAGTACTACTGGTCCATTGATCCTAACACAAGTGAGTCAATCGTTACGTTAACCCCGCAATCCTGAGCGCCAAGGAGGGAAAGCCATTACTACCATGTTTAATGTCGGTATGACCCTGCCGGTGATTAAACCCTCGATCTCCAGCATTCGATGCGGACGCGTTACTATTACATCATTGAGGCGGTCGGACGAGTAATTTGCACTGGTCACAATACATTGTAGTAATCACCGGACAGAATTATTACCGGATTGTGATTCGAACTCATTTAAACCTGATCGACATTCTTCGGCGTTTCATACTAAGCAGGGACCAAGGTCGTAGGGTTGCCTCAATACAATAATGGATTACCCGCGGTTTCCCAACACGTCTTCACGAGAGGTCCCTTTAAGGCTTTAATTTCCATCAGTTTACTATATGTAACTAAAATACTATTTCAATATATATATATTGGTCCATTGTTTGGGTACTCTTTTTCAAAGATGAAATAAGTAACAGATATGTGAAAGAAATATAATTGCAATAGGAATGTAACTCAAACCAATTCCTGGAACAGATAATGTCTTTTTGAATCAACGTAGCCTCATATCTGACTGCTCAGATTAGCAATGTGGACTGTTGCTGAACAGTTTCTTAATATAACTTGATTACTAGCATGTGTTGCATACCTCAAATCTAAATAAAAATGAGCCGTTCCACGAGAAAACCAACATTATTGACTCTGCGTAATGCATCGACCCTGATCAGCCTGCGAATTCCGCGCAAGCTAATCCGGGCCTACATATTCCGTCTAAGGCGGATGGAGGTATAGAATAATTAGTCCTGAAACAGAAAATCCACAGGAGGCGAACAGTGTCTGCCCGTATTAGCTTGCGCGACATGCTTAGGCGAATACGGGTCGGTACTTTACGCAGAGTCCACAATGTTGGTTTTCTCGGGGAACGGGTCAAATACATGACGAAGCTGATTAATCTAATTAAGCATAACTCAAAGGATCACCCGAACACGACGAAATATTGTATTGATCCCTCTCCACACAAGCACGACTAAACACCTTTCGTCGTTGTTTTATGGCCGTTTACCAAGCTCCAGTAGAGTGCAAAATTGGTGCTCATTGCATTTTTTTGCTTTTGAATTTATTAACTCTTTCAGCGCCGAATTGTTTAAAGTAGGCTCTTCCATGTTCCAAATCGGGTGTGTCCATTTCTCAATTTATGAAATTGTTGCTCTATTTTGGTAACTAAAAGGCAAACAATGCTGATTTCAGGTGAGACAGCTCGTTACGAGCTGACTCACCTGAATCTGCATTGTGTGCAAACACCTCAATATTGCCTGTGGCGCTGAAAGAGTTAATGATGGGTGTTGTACTATTGAACTTAATATCTTGTTTTATGAGATCTCAATTTATTCTGATCACTACATACGCAAAATGAATTTGAAAAAAAACCCGCCCTCTTCAGAAAAAAACATGTACATCGAAATTCTAAACTTAGATCACACGGGGTAAAACCAGAGCTAAATATAGACGAATACAAACACTTTCTTAAACTGTGTGGAAATCAATATACATGTATGCGAATTGGCATTGTTTATGTTAATGAGGGAGGGGAATACTTCTAGCACATTATTAACATATATGCGGCTAGAGAAAGTTTAGTGAGGCTATGCGTATGCTCAGGTGTGTCAGAGTCTTCACTGTAAGGGAATTCTTAACGACAGACCCCTTTACGACTGACGCGTCTCATGATATTATTTCTAGCTCACCTGAGCACGAAAGTCATTTAAAATTAAATTTATATTTGCAATATTTCAATTATTTGTTTAATTAAATCTCGTTATTAAAATGATATTATATACACACCTTAATTATAATATATTTTCCGGTTGTATGGCATTTGGAACACTCGGCAGACTACATCTAAAATGCAAAGAACCGACATTAGCCGAGGAAAGCCGAATCGATTTATGATAGATATTTTCAACTTGACAAGCAAAGATTAAAACATGTGTAAATACTTAATTAGAAGCTGTATTGGTTTTGAAAAAAAAGATAATGCTATTTTAAATAAATGTGTTGAAGTTTTTAAATGTTATTTTATGATTAATTCTTGTAATGTTACGACAAATAATAAGTTGACCCCTTTTTACCACATGTAGACGCACCTGCAGCAGACGAGTGCTCACAACATTAAGGCAAAAGAAGAAAACACTCTTAATGAGCAATATAAAATATAACCATTTTTCACAATGTTTCTAAGTTTATTATAACAATACAATTTCACTACATAGAAACTGTCCATGATATGTTCACGTCCTACAGGATGGGGTTATCTTTCAAATCACCTGAACTTAAGGATCAGTGTGATCTATTCTGATTAATTCTGCCTGTTTGCCCATCACCTATTGAAGAACATTCAAATATAGTTAAAACCATTGCAGCAATAGAATAAATTATCATTATGAGAAATGTTATAAATAGTCGTCGGTTGCACATGTGTCAATATGCGTCCGTATATGGAATGAGTTAATCGAGTATAGTTCGTCTAAAGACTGTTTCGCTCCAACGCCCAACCATTTTTGATAGCAATTTTTGAACTTGTATGGCTATAGTGAAAACTTTCAAAATATTCTTCGAATTTCTATTTCTCCGAAAGTATGTTGCCGATTTTCAAATGATTGTGTAGAAAGTTCATTGGATTACCCTCTATCAGATTCCACCAAGCCATGTTAATTGATTGAAAAACGTGGTCGCCAGGAGTTTGGCTGTTTTATCTTATATAGTTATAGTGAAAACTTTAAAAGTCTTCTTCTCCGAAAGTATCAACCCAATATCAAATGATGTTGTAGAAATGCTCCTCACGTGATCCTCTATGAGATTACTCTAGCCCTGTTATTTGTTAAAAAAACAACAAGTTATTGTAGTTGGTGTAACAAATCACATTGCATTACTCAGGTGAGTCCTCCAGGGCCATCGTGACCCTCTTGTTTCATTTCGGCTTACGCAACACCCCGCACCCATATACGACAAGAAAAGGAGCGGTTGCAATGAATGATCATATCCAACTATATATCTGTTGCAATATCTCACTGTGACGGGAATGACTTGTGTTGATAGCGGCTTATGATCAATTCAAAAATAAATTTGAAAAACAATTAATTACTGTTACTGTTGAGCAAACGTTATAATGAAGAAAACGGGATCCTTTAACAAAAATATCATAACATTTTGTTTGTTTATTTGGACGATTTCATTATGTTTGTGTGACATAGAAGGTGAAAGATTATGTAACACGGACGAGTATTTCCATTCACTGTTTGGGAAATGCGTGCCTTGTAGTGGAATCTGCGAACCACTAAACAGATCAGACTGCACAAAAAAGTGTTCGAGTGAGTAAGATATTATGAAGTGTATATGTAAAATTTATTTTCTCAACGTGTACAAAGTAAGCTTGTTCTGTTCATTTATAACTAGAAAACCTACATACTCTTCTTTTTGTCGGCAGAAAAAAACCTGTATATATTTATACAAAATGTTGTCATTATTACTAATAAATGCCTTTCAAAGTAAAGGCATTGAATTCATAGTTGTGATCAAGTCTTATCGACCCATCTTCGGGACAACTAAGAAAAGTGAAGGGTTAATTTACACGCGGTTCGTTTATCGTTTTAAGGGGATGGCCCAACTTGTGATAACTTGTGGCCAAACCCCTTTGTCTATAACATTTATATTTGTAAATATATAAAGTGTATTATGTATGTATAGTTTATGGGCAATCAAATATGTTTAAATTAAAGTTTATCCCCAACCTCCGAAATTCTGTTTACACATGACGATCCTTCAAAAATAGGACATGTATTGTTGTTGATTTAGAGGCACAATAAAGTAACACTAAACTAACAGGAAACGATAGTGGGAAGATGAGAAATTGCTCGTCTTCCGTAACCCTTTCCCCCACACAGACTCTTTCTGACACCTCCGCGGAAGATTACCTTTGAAAACAGTGTGGGAAAAAAGAAAAGGGAGCATTTTTGTCTTTTGTCACATTGTTTTCTTCACCTCTTTTCAAAATATATATGTTTAATAGTCAGTCTAAATGTTTAAAGGATACATGTATCCCTGGTAGAACTGAATGTTGTTGTTTTTCTGTGAAAATCTGAAAATCATAGATGATATTTCCACAATACAGCGACTTGACTACTATGACAATAACGATCTATATAGTCCAGTAAACCCCATTAAGTGGTATTTGAAGAGGGTGTGAAATATTCATTTATGTGTACATTTTTCAGATTATATTCGAAAAATGTCGTGTCCAATCGACCATTACTGGCATACGGTGTATAATAAATGTATACCGTGCAGCACAATATGCAGCCCACTAAACAGGACGACGTGCCAATCAAACTGTGGACGTAAGTGTGACATTTTGTTTGCCTTTCACATTAAACGACTATGTGTACTCGTATGTGCTTTTTAGGGTGGAATACGGATGTCTATTGAATCACTCGTATCACTGAATTAAACCTTCTCCTGTGGTACTCAACGAAATCGCCTTGACACCAACGTAGTGCTAGAACCACTATCCTGTGCGCCAAGGAATGACAGTCAGTACCACGGTCTACAACCTTGTAAAAGTTTTTAGTATTACCTGAGCGAGGATCGAATCCGACCTCTGTACCCGATGATCGAACCCGACCGTTGCATCCTAGGCGAACGCTTTACCAATTAACCACCGAGGCGGTTTCATATAGGGTTGCATAATAGTAAAGTCTAAGTGCGCTGAATCTTTAAAGTAGCCACAAAACCCGGCTTTAATTGTCAAATGAGGAGGCTTTCTAAAAAAAATGCGCCACGTTTAGAGAGCTGTTGATTTATATATATTCTATCAATCTTGCAGGTTATATAGACAGTTTGAAGTTAGAAGACACAACCACTGATACAGTTCCTATACTTACAACGTACATCCCACTGACGATTTCAGATTGGGCTCAGGAGCATTTGGTTTATATTGTTATTATTGCATCGTCTTTCGTGTTGTCAATAATGGGGGCGTCTATTGCTTTATATTTATGTCGACCGAAAGTTGATCAGTATTTACAGTGTGGCCGCAATGGTAACAGGAAGACCAAACATGTTCAAATTCAAGAAACAGAACAGCACAATAGTATGCCACTGATAGTAGTAGTAGGTTGACATACCCAATACACGCGTACTTAGTACATTACCAACACTAGATGGACATAGTTCTTGTACTGGATGAAATTATTTCATTTTAAAACATTGTGGCAAAATATTAAATGCTCATAGTGATGTGAACATGAGTGGTGAGTTAATATGGAGTGGACAGGAAAACTTGTCATATGACCTTTGACCTCTAAGTCTAGTCTTGATCTTGAAGCAAGTTGGTTTAACATGCACTGTGCATATCGTCAAAATATGGTGCGTATTTGAGGTCATTTCAAAATCCTTCAAGTGGTTCAACAGTTATGGAGCTGACACGAATACAATCATAACTACTTTGGCTTCTAATGGCGACCTTGAACTTCAACCATAATGGTTGTAACGTGCGATCTGCACATCGTCTCGATAAGGTGAACATTTGTGGCGAGTTATTTAAAAAAATCCTTTAAGCGGTTCAAATGTTATGGAGCGGACACGATGTATGTCGGACAGACGGACAGGCAAACAATTACATGTACCTGTCCTCATGCTGGTTTCTAAAGCATTTCCTGATGATATCATCTGACATATACTATTTATCTATGAATAACATGAATGATTTCCGTCTGGATTGCAAATGCATTTAGCTGTTTATTAATTGCTATACCGTGTCTTTCATTACACATTGTTGTATAATACACATGTACATTATGTACCATAGAACTGCATATAATTATGCTCATGTTAATCATTTTCTTGCATCGGAAACTAACTATTTTAATTAAGATATTGATTATGTTGTTGTTGTAATTATTGATTTTGTTTTTTGTTTTGTGTTTGTGGTGATGGTTGTGATGATGATGACTTATTATAAAAAAAAAAATGGTTTCATTAATATATTGTTGTTTTTTAGAAAATGTTTGCCAGAAGATATCGGAATCAAACAGAGTTTACAGAGATATGGTGCTATTGTGATGTTTTCTTTTTCATTCCGTTCGTTTCATGTTTTCATGTGATGTATTGTATATTTTGTATTTTTTAATTGATTGTATGGCGATGTACTTTGTATGCACAAGTCAACGTTGTCAATGTTCTGTTCTGTTCTGATTATATGTCTACTTTGTGCCATTATCACTTACATACGAACACATTAGGGTTCAAACCTTGCAATAAAACGATGGATCGTCAGTCCAGACGATTATTTGTGTTTGTTTGAATGGTGTTTTACAGCGTTTTCAACAGTATAACAGTTATATCACGCCGTTCCCTGGGTACTATACCCGTACTTCCGACAGTATGGATCCTTACACAGATGCTATCCTCGCAAGCCCGAGTATAACATTTGGAAGTCATTTCTGCCATTTTAAAAGTAGTTGGCAGGACTCGACTGTGGATCAGACCCTGGTATAACATATGGAAGTCATTTCTGCCAGTTTAAAAGTAGATGGTATGACTCGACTGTAGATCAAACGCTGGTATAACATATGGAAGTAATTTCTGCCAGTTTAGAAGTAGATGGCAAGACTCGACTGTAGATCGAACCCGGATATCCAACCCACAGTAAATACGTTCTAACCACCCTCTCACGAAGACGATATATATGCCCTAATATCAAAATAGGTTCTTCTAATCATAAAATCAACTCCCTATCAGAAGTTCTATTCTACACTTTACCTTACCACTTAATGTGGGGAAAATAGAATTCGTAAATTTTGAGCGCTATTTCGATTTTCCACAATTGTATATGTTTGGTATTAGCCAAATACATGACTACATTGAATGGCATGTTCATTGGACCAACAAATTCATAAATTTACTCTAATACACCTCGGACGATAAGTTCGGCAGAAGATGCGTGTGAACAAAATCAGTGTTTTAATGGACGGTGTAGATCAAAATCAAACTGCATATCGGTAGTCTACAGTAGCTTTCCAGAAGTCTCTGTCAAACTGTATATTTGATCAGTTACTAAGCTTGGTATGCAGATTGATCTTCAGATATATACATGTACATTTACCTGAAACATCTTAGATGTTTACTTCAATAATAAAACAAGAGCGCCGTAAGCGAACGCGAGCGCTCGGTTGCTTTTTTCTTTGTCGAAAAAGGGGCATTTCTCAATAATTACTAAAGCCAGAGTTATAAGACATGGTATAGATATGCGTATTATTCCTTGGAACATGTGTACCAACTTTCATTTAAAACTGTTGACCTGTTTTTGAGTTATGAGGTTAGGTTAAGGTTTTGTGACGATTCAGTCGCGAACGGTATCACAATACCCCGACTTCTTTTTCTTCTAAAATAGACACGCTAAATATGCACGATCCTAACTACTGAGTAAACATTTCTTTCATTGTGTCTCCTATTACTCACTCAAACCCAACGATGTGGGTACTCAACAGAGTAGTCACAGCTAAGCGGTTTATTTGTACTCAAGCGAATGGTCCCTGTTAACGGTTTTCCTTTGATAACCACAAAGGGTGTCACCATACTTCTGGATTTGGGCCAGTGCATGAGAAAAAGAACAAGTTGCCATTTCTGAACAGTATTGATTCAGATCATAGACATTTCAGTGGTATGACATTTGGCCTATCTAGAATAAGCGAGCTAGTAACCCTTTCTCGCAAACAACACATCTGTAACAGACGACGTCGACATCATTCTGGGAAAAATATTGAACATCTATATAAATGAAAGAACAACTATTAAATACAGTTGGAAATATTGAACTATTAAATAAAGTTGGAAATATTGAACTATTAAATAAAGTTGGAAATATTGTGACAAAAGGTGTAACTGCTCATACGCTGCAGATGCGACAGAAAAGCGTCTACATGTGGGAAAGGGTTTACATGATTGCGGCACGACTAGGGGGTATATGATGAAGGATTCTAGTGCTATGGCTATTATATCCATTAATCCGAGGGTTCGCAACAATTTTACACAGGTCTATTTTCGGTCTGATAAAACCCGACCGGTTACTATAATTAAATGAAAAACAAACTGGGGTTGGCGACCTGTTGTCTTCGTTGTCCAGTGTCCTTCCATGTTCAAACAGTCGAGAAGGTCGGTTTTCCTGTGATGTTCGTGCTCTTAACCCGTTCCCACATAAGCTACTTCACTACTGAAGCAGACGATTTTATAAATATATAGGCAAACATGTGATCATTCTATATACATGATAGTATATTTATCGAAAACAGTTGAAAACATTGTGGCAAAAGGACAAATTGCTCACCATGTTCTCAAAAATTGTCTGCTCAGAAAACGTCTGTTAATAAAACATCGGGAGGTTAAACCGATGTCTGTACAATCTCCTTCAGCGAAACGAAAGTGCCACAGATATATGGGACATTTTACTCTTTCGTTTATTATTCTACAATTAGGTATTTCTGAAGTTAAATGTGTTACATCACTTTATTTCTTAGATTACCAGTACTACTGGTCCACTGATCCTTACACCAGTGAGTACTACTGGTCCAGGGAGCGAACCTGCGACCTCCTGCAACGATACAGACACAAGTGAGGCGGTCGGACGAGGAATTGCACAAGTCATAATACAGTTTAGCTATCACCGAACATGGTTTATGCCCAAGTTGTGATTCGAACTCACAACAACCTGATCTGCAGTCTTTGGCGTTTTCTACTAAAAAATGAAACTCAACCAGGATGCTCGCTTCGCTAACATGATGGAAAACCACGTTTAGAGGTCTATTTTTAAACTGGAATTTCCATCCGTTTACTATATTTAGATTAAAAAAACCTGTTTTTATTTATAAATGTCTATTTTAGTACAATGGAACTCGCGAAAGACCGGTGGTGACTTCCAAACTTCACATTTCACACTTCACGCTTCATACTTCACTCTTCAAACTTCATAGATAACATGTTTGAAGTGTGAAGTGTGAAGTGTGAAGTGTGAAGTCTGAAGTTTGAAATTCAGACTTCATACTTCACACTTCATAGATAATATGTTTAGATTGTGAAGTCTGAAGTCTGAAGTCTGAATTTCATACTTCAAACTTCATACTTCAGTCTTCAAACTTCACACTTCAAACTTCAAACTTCAGACTTCAGACCGCACACTTCATACTTCACACTTCAAACTTTATACTTCAGACTTCAAACTTCATACTTCAAACTTAACACTTCAAACTTCACACTTCACACTTCATACTTCAAACTTCATACTTCATACTTCAAACTTCATACTTCAGACTTCAGACTTCACACATCAAACATATTATCTATGAAGTGTGAAGTATAAAGTCTGAATTTCAAATT
The DNA here is from genome assembly GCA_031761405.1 of Serripes groenlandicus. NCBI lineage: Eukaryota > Metazoa > Mollusca > Bivalvia > Cardiida > Cardiidae > Serripes > Serripes groenlandicus. The sequence goes on from JASEVX010000011.1 coordinate 38,736,120, forward strand.
TCACACTTTACACTTCAATCATATTATCTATGAAGTTTCAATTTCAAACTTCAGACTTTAGACTTCAAACTTCAGACTTCAAACATATTATCTATGAAGTTTGAAGTGTGAAGTGTGAAGTCCGAAGTCCGACGTCCGAAGTGTGAAGTGCGAAGTGTGAAGTCCGAATTCAGACACTTGCACTTCTTGTTCAATATTGGCGCTAATTACAATAGATTAGCTTCAAATTTAACTATGATGGATGCTTAATTTCGCAATATCTTCTTAATGTCAAAGGTAAGAAATGATGATTGAGATTTAATTAATAGGTACATAAATATACATGTAAATACATATTCTTATTTAAAAAGGGAAATACCCAGAGCCTTCTTAAAATAGACTTATACTTTGAGCCACGTCAGTGGCATGTTGTTGGCATGTTGTTGTATCTCCTGCTTCTCAGTATCAAGAAAAAAGAGAACATTGACGGGAAAGTAGTGGGGCTACACTTGATTTGAGTTTTCTCTTTCCATGTATTACTTCTTGTACCTATATTACATATGAGCGTGTAGTGAAGTCTATGGGGAACCTTTACTTATGCATAGGCTTGTCTGTATCTTCACTGTAGACAAATATCTAACGGCACACCTCTGGCATATTTCATAAAACTCCTGTCTTTATGTTGGTTTACCAAATATCATCACGCCTTAATGGTTCCATCGCTAACAAGTTCTAATCAATTATTAATAGATCTATTGCAATTTCACTTAGAAGTGAATCACTCGTGTTTTATATCATCTAAGGATCAATTGAAAAATAAATTTTAATATATTTAATAACTATAAAGAATTGACACTGGTATATTGAAAACGATGGCATCCTCTCAGAAATACATCATAGCAGTGTGTTTGATAAGTAGTACGATTTTAATTTGCGTTCCTGAAATAGACGGGAGACGATGTAACAATGAGGAATATTGGCATAAACTGTTTAAGACGTGTGAGCCCTGTAGTCAGATCTGCAAGCCACTTAATCGGTCCGACTGCGCAAGAAACTGTCCAGGTGAGTCAGATATTATGACGTGCTTTTATAAAACTTATTATTTCGTAATTTGAAAATTAAGAACTTGAATTATAAATCTAGCTACTCTACGTTTTTGCCGTCAGAGAAAAACATTATTTTACACCTGTAGATATTTATCCAGATTCATGACGTTATTATTTACGAATGCAATTTAAAACTGCATGTATTTAATTCATAGTTTGTATCACTTCTTATCGACCCATTATCGGGACTTTGCCACAATTGAGCTAAACCAAAGCAGTCTGCCTTTCGTACAGGTTAATACAGATCTGCATTTCTCCCAATCTGGTTAACCCTTTCCCATCTGCAAAACGCATTCTGACGCATCTGAAGCAGGCCACATTTAAACAATTTCTCCTTTTACCGCAATGCCTTTAACTCGTTAAACCCCTCCAACCCCCTTCCATTTATAGCTTACCATTTATCCATATACATGTACTGTTATTGAATAAAATATATATATACTGTATAGTTTACAATGAATTAAAGGGAAACGTTTTTGGAATATGAGAAATGTTTCGTTTTCCTTAACCATTTCCCGCACAAAGAAGTTTCTGACGTATCTGCGGCAGATGAGAAATTGCTCACAATGAGCAAGTGTTCTTCTTCCACGATGTTTTTCCAACTCTTTTCAGTAGTTATAACATTCGTTCATAAAGCTTTTAAATATTTTGTTTAGATTCTTTCTGCACAATCGATGTATGTGTGAATGGCTTTTGAATATGTTTCTCTTGATTTTCAATCAACTCTATCAATCGGTATTAATTGGTATTGGGAAAAGGTGCAATAATGTGTGTTTGTGTGTACATTTTTCAGATTATATACGAAACCTGGCTTGTCCAATCGACCTTTACTGGAGTACGGTGTATGATAAATGTATACGGTGCAGCACAATCTGCAGCCCACAAAACAGGACGATGTGCCAATCGAACTGTAGACGTAAGTGTGACATTTTATTTCTCTTTCGCAGTAAACGACAATGTGTAGATGTATGTGGTATTTAGGGTAGAATACGGATGTCTTTTGAATCACTCCTACCACTGAATTAAATCTTCTGTTGCCCTGATCAACAATATAATCTTGGTTACTTGTTACAACTAGCCCCTTTATCCTGACACCAACGTAGTGCTAAACCCACACTCCTGTGTGCCAAGGAATGACAGCCAGTACCACGGTCTACCACCATTGTTTAAGTTTTAACTATTACCCGGGCGAGGATCGAACCCGACCTTTGCACCCGAGACGAACGTTTTACCAATTAACCATCGACGCGGTATGATATATGGGTACATCGAGGGCTTGGCGTGAAAGGGTTGTAACTAAAAACCTTTTTTGAAAATGTTGGTTTAGGGGCAATTTTTGACTCCTTTGTAAACAATGCAAATTTAGGGGCACCTAAATTTCCATTGTTTACCAAGAAAAAAGATTTAACGCTTAAAAAAGACTTAATGGAGAGGTGATTAACTTTGGTTAAGAAATACCAATTTCAGTTACAACCGTTTCACGCTAAGCCCTCGACATACTAATATAGAATAAGTGCGCTGAATCTTTAAATATGCCACCAAAATCTGGTTTAATTATCAAATAAGGTGTTTTTGTAAACAGGAAATGCGCCACGTTTATATTTATTATAACAATCTTGCAGGTTACATAGACAGTTTAAAGTTAGAAGATACAACCACGGATACAGTTCCTATACCTACAACATACACCCCACTGGCGATTTCAGATTGGGCTAAGGAGAATGTGGTTGTTATTGCAGCATCGTTATTCGTGTTGTCAATAATTGGGGCGTCTATTGCTTTATATTTATGTCGACCGAAAGTTGATCATTATTTACAATGTTGCCGCAATGATAAAAGAAATACCAACAATGTTCAAATTCAAGAAACAAATGACCAAACTACTATGCTAGCAATAGGTGAACATACACAAGATACGCTTACTTAATACATTACTTTTTGAAATACTAGGCGGGCATAGTACTTGTACTGGAAACAATTCTTTTATTTTAAAACATTGAGGCAAAAGATTGAAATGCTCGTAGTGATTGTGAATATTTGCAATGAGTTAAGAAGGTTTTGACACGAACAATTGTCATCTGACTTTTGAATTCTACGGGTGACATTGACCTTGCAGCAAGTATGTTTACCATGCACTATGCACATCGATTCAATATGGTGAACATTTGTAACGAGTCCTTCGAGCGGTTCAAACGGTATGGAGAGGACACGATTTGTGTCGACAGACAGGCAGACAGAGAGCGCGAGCAAAACAGTGTGTCTCCACATTACATTTATCTTTACTCGTGCAGTTTCTAAAGCATATCTGATCATAATATCTTACACATACTATTTATCTATCAATAAGCCTTTTTTTCGGAAACATGAATGTGGTCTGTAAGGGTTGCAAATGTATTCAGCTGTATCTTCTTTTGTATACTGTGTTTATCATTCCGCATTGTCAGGGGCGTAGCTCCCTTTAGGCGGCACTGTAGACTCGTGCCTACACATTTTTTCTCAAAATGCTCCCAAAATGCAGCTGCGGCGATAGACATCTGCGTAATGTATCGACCAGATCAGTATGCGCTGTCCGCGCAGACTGATCCGGCCGATACATTCCGTCTTAGGGGGATAGATGTATAGAGTAGTGATTCCTGAAACAGAAAATCCACAGAAGGCGAAAAGAGTTTATCCGGGTAGGCCTGTGTGGCATGCTTAGGCTGATCCGGGTCGATACTTTACGCAGGGTCCACAATGTTGATTTTCTCACGAGACGGCCTACACATTGAGTATTGCAAAGCTACGTCCCTGATTGTTGTATACTATACATGCACATTATGTGTTTTATGAGTCGAATCCAAACTGTATTGCATTATTCTTATCTTGCATCGGAAACCTACTTTTTGATGCCTATAGTAACTAAGATAATAATTATGTTGTTGTTGTAATTATTAATTTTGTTTTTGTTTTGTGTTTGTGGTGGTGGTTGTGAGGATGATGACTAATTATAAATAATTCAATGGTTTAATGAACATATTGTTGTTGTTTTTTAAAATGTTTGACAGAAAATATCAGAATTAAACCAAGTTTACAGAGATATGGTGCTATTGTGTTGTTTTGTATTTCCTTTCCGTTCGTTTCATGTTTTCATGTGATGTATTATTGTATATTGTAATTGATTGTATGTCGATGTACTATGCACAAGTCAAAAGAAATAAACAATGTTCTGTTCTGTTCTTATAATATGTCTACTTTGTGTCATTGCCACTTACATACGAACAAATTACAGCTGAAGCCTTGAAAATAAAAACGATGAATCGCCAGTCAAGACAATTATTTGTGTTTGTTTGAATGGTGTTTTACGTCGTTTTCAACATTATAACAGTTACATCACGCCGTTCCCTGGATAATGTACCCGTACTACCGGCGTTATTAATTATTGTGTATTGCTCCTTCACCGATGCTATCACCGCATGCTCGAGTGTTTAGACTAGACGTCATTTCTACCATTTTAAAAGTAGAAGACATGACTCGACTGGGTATCAAACCCTGGTACAACATATGGAAGTCACTTCTACCATTTTAAAAGTAGATGGCATCATCCGCATGACTCGACTTGGGATCAAACCCCGATATCCAACCCACATTACATACGTTCTAACCACTCTCTCACGAAGACGATCTAATATGCTTACAGATCAAATAAGTTCTTCGGAACATGACATAAACTCCTTATCTGAAGTTTTATTATACCCGACCACTTCATGTGGGGAAAGATGATTCGTTAATTTTGAGCGCTATTTCGATTTTCCACAATGTTATTATTTTGGTAATAGCCTTATACATGACTTCATTGCATGGCGCTACACGTGGCATGTTCATTGGACAGAACAATTCATGAAATTTTCTATTACGCTTCGGACGATTAGTTAGGCAGGTTGCGTGTTGAAAAGATCAATGTTTTAGGTGAACGGTGTAGATAAAAATCAAACTGATTACTGGTAGTTTACATGTGCTTTCCAGAAGTCTTTGTCAAACTGTATATTGGATTAGTTACTAAGCATTGGTATGCACATTGATTTTCAGATATATACTTGTACATTTTCATGAAACATCTCTCAATAAGAAAACAAAAGTTGCATGCTAGATACTGAGTAAACATTTCTTCCAGTGTGTCTCCTACTACACAAACCATCCCCTCGATGTGGGTGCTCAACATACATGCCAGTGTTAACCGGTTTCTTGGAATTCCACAACGAAACGTTTTCCCGAATTAATTAGAGAGTAGCAGTAGGAGAAACTGACATTTAACTTTGCCACCTCCTTATCTCGGCATTTGATTTTTATATAAATGTCATATACGACAGCTCCAAACATGTTTAATATTTACTTTCTGACTCACAGTTAAACGTTCGCTTTGATTACCACATCACATGGTGTCATCTTACGAGTATGTTTGGATATGAGCCAGTCCATAATAAAGTGTACAGGTTGGCATTCCTGAAAAGTATCTAATACAACGGCTCTGTCTGATTAGAATAATGAGCCGTCCCGCGAGAAAACCAATATTCTGGACTCTGCGTAAAGTATCGACCCGGATCAGCCTAAGCATGCCACACAGGCTTACCTGGATAGAAACATTTCGCCTCCTGCGGATTTTCTGTTTCAGCAATCATTACTTTATACCTCTATCCCCCTGAGACGGAATGTGTCGGCCCGGATCAGTCTGCGCGGACTGCGCAGGCTGATCTGAGTCGATACATTACACAGAGGCCATAATGTTGATTTTCTCGCGGGACTGCTCATGTAAACATGTTGACAGAATCCTCTAACAAATGCCTGTAAGTAATCTGTGAACCGTGTAGATCTTGATCAGACTGTGTCGATGCACAGACTGTTCTGCAACTATTAATTAATAATTATGTTTATTTGAATAGAAAGCAAATGCTAGATCCTAGATACAGGGTAAACATTTATTTCAGTGTGTCTCCGTTATTAATCTCTCAAACTCCATGATGTGGGTACTCAACAGAATAGTCACAATTAGGCGGTTTCTTTAATGACAACATTAGTGGGGCAAAACCATGTCCTCACTTCTTTAACTTTGACATTTTGTCTTCTTCAAAATGTTATCTACCCGAGTTTAATCAACAAAGGGTGTCAGGATCTGTTTGAATTTGAATATTAGCCAGGGCCTGAGAGAGGGTACCTTACAGATTGGCATTTTTTGTAACAGTATTGGTTCAGATCAGCTTAAGCCTTTACAACTGCTCAGTCCGATCGGAATGTACACATGCTGATAGTACCCTCTAACTAACTTGTGTACGTAATCTCGGAACAGTGTATATCTTATAAGACTGTGCCGTTGCACATGCTGATACATGTATGCATATATTCTGTTATCAAAGCCAACTCGTTCCCTTTCTCTTGCACTGGCTCGATTATGGTAGGGTAAATAAATTACCATTTCACGTTCACGCTTCTTTATCTAGGCCTTTCATAAAGTATCTTCTTAAACAAATACCTGAGCTCTAAACAAGTTGCGTACTTTTGATCTCAAAACCCTATGTAGGGGGTACTCAAATGAATCACCTCTGTGATACTTTTTTATTTCCCACCCACGACCATAGAGTTTATTTGAACAATACGAGAGATAATCAGGGACAGATAAGGGTTGATTCTTCAGTACGGAAATATCTGTCCTCCTCTTCCTGTGTCCTTAAATCAGCCGATCTCCCCGACAAACCAATTTCTTATAATTGCACCGGGATTAATTTTAGGATCCATTTTTTTCTACTTCTGAAAAATAAGTGTGCGGCCTTGTCACCCACAAGATAATAAGTTACATGACATAGGACTTAATAAGCCTAATTTCGTTACCATGTGTCCTCTTCTATTAGAAGGAATTAATCAAACCACTGCAATTACTGATAGTTGCTTTACCGACCAGTTATTAAAAAAAATATTGAATAAAGTAGAAACATTGTGGCTGAAGAAGATATTGCGCCGCGTGACCAATTTCTCCTTTAGCCACTATGCTTGAGCAGTCGCCTTCTGCAAATGCGTCAGAAAGCGTGTACACGTGGTAAATGATTAGTATCAACTAGGGGATCTAAGACGGAGGATCCCAGCGCTATGGCTATCAAAGAGTTATTCGAGGGTTCCCAATAAACATGTCGACGTGTCTATTTTCAGTCTGAAAATTACCCATCGGTTACTATAAATAAATAAAAGACCATTCTGGGATAGGCGACATGTTGTTATCAATTAGCCAGCGTCCGATACATTGAGAGTAAGACGTAGTAAATCGAGATGTTATACTTAAGTTGAACGGCCGAATATGGTCGTTAGGCGATTATTATTGTTTACACGTATCTGAATGATCTATATATTATTTCATATTCGCAATGATAACTTTGTAGGGTAATAACTTCGCTGAATCTCTATATATCTTAGACAATTGGTTCAAACACGTTTGTTGAAATGTAGCCTTCAATCAGACGGACCATAAGAGACGCGTGTGCACACGAACACCGACCTTCGACATAGGCTGGTTCTCATTGTCCAGTGTCCTTCATGTTCAAACAGTAGTGAAGGTCGGTTTTCCTGTGACATTCGGGCTCTTAACCCTTTCCAACATACTTCACTACTGAAGCAGACGACTTTAAAAAGATATAGGCAAAGTGAAACATGTCATAATTCTATATACATGAGAGTATATTTATCGAAAACAGTTAAAAACATTGTGGCAAAAGGACAAATGGCTCACTATGTTTTCAAAAGTTGTCTGCTCAGATTGATTGATTAATTGATTGGGGTTTAACGCCGCTTTTAACAATTTCTCAGTTATATCAGCGCGGCCAGTTCATGCATTTCCTGGTTTTCTCACACCAGTACTCCAAACAACAATCTTCCCAAGCAACCCGCTGCTTTTTCACATAGACTTAGCCCATTGGTTGAAGACGAATGACGCATGTCGCATTGACTTTTGTCAATCGTCGGAAAGAAAGTTGGCCGAACCGCCCTGGATTGACAGACCGCGTCGCTACCGGCTGAGCTACCGGGGCTCGGCTGTCTGCTCAGAAAACGTCTGTTTAAAAAAACATCGGAGGTTAATCAGATGTTGTGTACAATCTCCTTCAAAGAAAGAAAAGCGCGACAGATCTATCGGACATTTGTCTCTTTCCTTAATCTACAATTCTGTATGTCCTAAGTTAAATATGTAGCAGACGACACTCAAACACATTGCAGGGAAAGGGGAAGATATTTCTTATTAGGTGTGAATTTTCGACTTTCCCTATAATTATATAATTGCGACGATAATTACAGTGTGTCTCGCAGTTACATGTACGTGTCTATTTTCCATAAGATAAGGTATAACAAGTGTTCCGTTCCTACATATGTCATGACGTATATATATACATTCTAAATTAAGAATAGAAAAACCCAGAACTTTCTAAAATAGAGTGATGCAGTCATGCAGTCTCAAGACCAAGAGCTACGTCAGTAGAATTTTAATCTTGCTGTATTGTAATATTGCTGTATTGTAATTTTGCTGTATTGTAATCTTGCTGTATTGTTATCTTGCTGTATTGTAATATTGCTATATTGTAATCTTGCTGTATTGTAATCTTGCTGTATTGTAATATTGCTATATTGTTATCTTGCTGTATTGTAATCTTGCTGTATTGTAATAATTGCTATATTGTAATCTTGCTGTAATGTAATCGTACTGTTTTGTAATCTTGCTGTTTCTCCTACGTCTCATTATCATACAGGGATAGATAACATTGACGGGAAAGAAGTAGGGCTACACTTCAAATGATTCGCGCTTTCTCTTTATATGTTTATATGTATAGGTATTTGTATAACATAACAGGATGCAGTAAAGTGAATATTTTACTATGCACAGGATTGTCTGTATCTTTACAGTAGGGACACCCCTGACACATTTCATAACATGCTAGTTTATTATTTTGGTTTACCAAATATCCACGCACCCTATATATAGAAAAGAAAGGGAGCGATAATTCGTATTGATTAATAATAGATCTATTGCATTCTCACTTAGAAGTGAATCACTTGTGTTTAATTGAAAAATAAATTTCAAGATATTTAATTACTATAACATACTGACCAAAAGTTATAATGAAACAGATGGGATTCTTACAAAAATACACCATACCGTTGTGTGTGTTATTGTTCCTGTCTGCTATAGCTGGGACAAGACGCTGTAAGACTGAACAGTATAAGCATACACTTTTTAAGAAATGTATGCCTTGTGAGGAGATCTGTAAACCTCTTAACAGATCTGTCTGCCAAACAAACTGCGCAGGTGAGTGAGTTTTTCTTTGTAAAAATCAATAACTATTTATTAAGGACACACAACTAAAGACCATAGCTTTAGATAAGAGGAATGTTTCACATTCCTAAATCCTTATTTGCCCGTCAAACCCTATGTTGTGGGTACGCAATAAAATCATCTCAGTGAGACTATTATTTTGAGTACCCACAACATAGGGTTGAATTTTGTCATAAGAGAGCTATTGTTGGAAAAAGACCAGTTTACTCCTCCATATCTAGTCATATGTAAATTCTCGTATTACGATTTATGGAATCGTTAACGGACATGTTTTTTAAGTACCCACAACAGTGATTTCAGAGTTCAAATACTGATATATGAATATAATGATTGATTGATTGGTGTTTTACCCCGCTTTCAACAATGTTTTAGTCATATCACGATGTTTCCTGGAAAAGTTACCAGTACTACTGGCCCGTTTATCCTGACACTAGCCAGTCAGTCTTGATGCTAACCCCGCAACCCTGAGCCCATAGGTGGGTAGACACTTCAACCATTTAAAGTCTCTATATGAATATGAAATACGTCCTTTATCTACAGCTCTGTAAATACACTGTGACAAGATATGAGCCGCATATCTGACGAATAGGTTTTATTTACGTGTGTATACCACGTGACTTTTACGTCACAAATGCTACGGTGGACAGAAATATTTTACTTCGGTTTAGAAGTAAAAACAAAGGTAACTTTTTTATTTCTTCATCATTTTTAATGAAACATGGTGCAGTCTACGCCGCTTACAGAGCCCTATCTCCGGTTTTTCAACGGAGTTTGATTAGTGGTTTAATTTCTTCAAACACTTCGATGAACCTTTTCTCAAAATGTATTAATATCGCCGACAGCCGGAGCATTATCAAAACTGGATTTTGAGAACAGGTTCGTCGAAGTGTTTGAAATAACTAGACCACCAATCAAACTCCTGTAAAAACCCGGAGATAGGACATTGTAAGCGGCGTAGACTTGCGGTTTGAGCTAATAAGGGTTTTGTTGTTCGTTTCTGTTCAGTAGTGGGAAACTTGAATAAAATGCAGTTTTATTTTATTTCCAGACTATGTGCGGAGCATTACCGCATGTAGTATTGCTCAGTATTGGGAAACACTGTATGGCGCCTGTATCAACTGTACAGTCATTTGTGATCCACCCAGCAGGGACAGATGCAAGGAAAAGTGTGGCGGTAAGATTGGAATTATTTAATTTATTTTAGATTTATCTTGTTTCCTTTCATATCACGTCGTACCGGAAATCATACTTAGAAATTTTCTTGATTGATTGATTTGGGTTTAACGCAGTTTTCAACAATTGTTCAGTCATATTACGGCGGCCAGTTCACCTACCCATGCGTTTCCTGGCATTCTAATATCAGTACTCAACACAACAAACTTTCCAAGCAACTGGCTACTTTTCCACATAGACCGTAAGCCCATTGGTGAAAGATCAATGTCACAGTGACTTTTTTCGAACGTCGGAAAGAATGTTGGCCGAGCTGGGATTTGAACTCACAACTCCTTGATTGGCAGCCCGCGTCGCTACCGACTGAGCTAGCGGGGCTCAAGTTCTTTGTTAAATATTATAAGTTAACGATGTTTATAACAATGAATACACGTTCATATGAAATCAAATTAAATCAGTCTGTTTATTATACATAAGTATGAAATTCACAGTATGAAAGCCATATGTTAATGAATACTTCATGCCCCAAAGGCATGTGTAATAATACACATGCGCACATATACATAAGGTAACGTTTAGGACAATCAATCTAGGGATCGTGTGTTCGAACCTTGTCGCAGCCATTCATTCCATCCGATGATTGACACAAGTCATTGTGACTAGCGTCATTCGTTAATGGACTAAATAATCCATGTTGGAATGTAGCCAGTAACCGTGTAATAATGAGGCAGTACTAGTGCCAGTAAGCCAGGGAAGACAATTCAGGTGACCCGGACGCAGTGATATAACTGAAATACCGATGAAAACCGAACTAAACTACAACATATCAACATGCAAACAGGGGACATAAGGAAGAGTAAACAGGTCTTGCTTCCACGATATCCCTGTAATCAATAATTGAAACCTATGGTGTGGGTTCTCAAAAGAATCGTCACACTGGGACGATTCTTTTGAGAACCCACTGCATAGGTTTTCTGTGTCAAATAACGATTTTTGAACATGCAACAGTCCCTTATCTGGAGCTCTGCATGCACGTTATCATCACATCTCCAACCCCCACCACATACCATCATAATCATCATCGCAATCACCATCTTTAAAACATGTTAGCACATCAGTATACGAACGTAATGTGTAAACTTATCTTTACAGCCTATATTGGGAATCTTAAACAACTCAATACCGAAACGCAAACAGTCCCTTACACTACGACAGATACCACACTGACCATAGAAGGATGGATAACGGATCACGTTGCTGTAATCGCATCTGTTGCTGTTACATTGAGTATGGCAATCGCCATCATCATTGGTTTATACTATTATCGTTCTAAAAATGCAAAATGTGAAGGGAAAGATTTCACCCGCAGAGGTGATAAAATGTCGATAGAAGAAATGAGTAACCGGGGTTGCCCAAGTGACGATCCGTTTGTCGAACAAAGACAACATCTAGTTTAACATTTAACTTGGTTAGATTTCGAAAATATACATTCTTATCTCTGTGAAAAAGAGAAAAAACAGAGGACTAGATAAGGAGGGGTAGATATGTATTTCTTGTTTGTTACCTCTCGTAGCAATCAATAAAACCCACAACATAGGGCTAGAGGGTCAAATAAGAATTTTAGAATAAGCAAAACTCCCCCTTATCTAGATCTCTTGAAAAACTAAGTATTATTTTAATACAACGATTTCAAAAGGAGACATCACTCACCAATAGTATTTTTTGATAACATTTACAAGATTCGTCTGTTGTGAAGGAGTCTTTATCAGGGAAATAGTTAGTGATGTTTTACATATTGCTCTAAACTTCGTTCTCATTGATTGATTGTTTGGTGTTAAACGCCGCTTTCAACCATTGTTCAGTTATCTCACGGTGTTTGCTGGTTAGGTTACCAGTACTACTGGTCCATTTATCCTGACACCAGCCAGACAGTCGTAATGCTAAAACCCGCCACTCTGAGAGCCTAGCAGGACAGTGATTGTTACCATTTATAAAGTATTTTGACCTCCCACACCGAGTCGGACGCTTTACCACTACACCGCCGAGGAGGTTTCATTCTTATTGTAAGCAATGAAGTAAATGTAAAAACATCGTGAACAGTCAATTTAATCACAACAAAGTTGGCATAGGTGGGTGACTACCTCTCCATGATATCACTTAAAAACGTTTAGCCCTTTGGTAATAAAAAAAATATGTTTAAGATAAACCCTTTCCCTCATTTAGACGCTTTCTGACGCTTCTGCAGCAGGCGAGTTTTGAAAACATTTTGGCTATAGTAGAAATTGCTCAAAACGAGCAATTTCACCTTTTGCCACAATGTTTTTCAACATTGTTCAGTAATTACTACCTAACTGTTTTCAAAGTGTTTTGCAGATTCGTTGTATGTGGGAATTTTATACTGAAGATGATGCTTTTGATAAAGTAACTATTATCGAATGTTATTTATAGATAAAAAAAATCGCTTTTCCTCACAGTATTAAAACATTAAAAAGAAACGGTCGATGAAACGGTCGATCGATGCTTATCAGGCCTGAAATGTCAACTTTTTCTTAATCCAGGGGGAAGAGGATCTTTAGTTCTTCTCAATGCTATCACTTAAAAGGGTCCAGTGCACACTGTATGTGTTTTATACTAAAGATAATGCTTTTGATAATGCACCTATTATCGAATTGTGTTTGTTACTTTAACAACTAGAATGTAAATAAATTACCATGTGTGTAGATAAGATAAAAAACACACAGATAGGTTCGTAGTGGCAATTGGACAGCGAGGGAGAAAATGACAGAAAGGATTATAAGAGATATATATGTTATTCACAGAAAAAATAAGTATTGTTGTGTTTTATACATGATACGAGCTCTAGAAAAAATAACCTTAGCAAACTTATGGCAACTTCAGATAAAGTTTTGTCAGTGCGTTCATGCTATCAGATCCATCTGAAAATGTTTGTTCAAACCCTTTGTGACCAATTAGCCAACAATTAAGAACACGATTAAAGGTGCTGAACTCCAGATGGAGATCAACATTTTGAAATGATGAGACTTTTGCAAATATTGCTTATTATGACAACAGAGTAAATAATAAACAGTTAAAAACTATTTTTAGCAGTAAATGTTGAAAACAAGTTAATTGCATGTCATGACAATGTACAACATTCGGCTTACAGGGTATGTCTACCCAGTAAAAATGAAGCATACACGATCAATTTAGTTGTGTATTGTACTGGAAAGTGAAATTATTAATCTACTGTTATCCAATAAATACGATTCTAAAACTTCAAGACAACTATTGAACATTTTTAAAGTTTTGACTACACTATCTATAATCTGGAGTTTGCACTTGTGTCAGGCTCTACACTTGTTGCAAATGTTCTAGAGTTGTGTTCGTAGATCAGGGTTCATACATTTTTGTAATGTTAAGTTTGTTTTTATTAATAAAAGTTTGTATAAATCTTTACGTTTGAAATTATTTATTTCACATCTATTGAGTAACACTCTCACTAATGTATGCATGCTAGAAACAGAACAAGCAACCAGGCCGAGTTGATGAGAAATTCCAATGGTTGATCCCTACACTATCAAGGGATTGGTTTGCGATATATGTAGATGACGATGTCGACAATTATCAACTAAGCCATTTTCCTGTGCCATAGTTGCATAAGCTTGACTTGGATTAAAGGTAGTTTTCAACATAAGTACAGTTAAATCACAGCAGTCCATGTGTTTCCTGATTTTTGCGCAACGGCACTCCAGACAGTATTCTTCCAATGTAACTGGTTAACTTCACATATAGACGCATGCCTCTTTTCACAATGATCTATTGAATAGATGTAATGAAATAGGGTTCCGAAGCATTTACATATGACTCGTACGTTTATTTCCCGACACAGTGGATACTTGTTCGTTTCTTTTTTAAGACCGAGGTATTATCTGCCACTGATGACTTTCAGACGACGAAAGTACATATACTTGTTGATACGTGAATGCTACATGTACCGTATAAATGGTTATTTTACCAATGTTATTCATAGATCCGATATGCAAATAAGACGCAGTACTATAGCCAATCAAAGTAATCGATATATACTGTCGGGTAAACCTGATTGCCGATCGCGTTTTCTTCATCACAAACAAGTCATGTGATGCATAAGAACCGGGTAGTTCTTTTACGGTTAATTGAATTGGTTAGTTTGTGATGCACGACGATGGTTGTAGATTTAATATACGATTTCGGATCTAAGAAAAAAGCCATTACACGTCAAAATAAATATGGCCTGTGAAGCGTCTTATTACGTATTCATTGGCATACACATGTATTTGGTATGGATAGTTTGTCTTTTAATAAATGACTGTCTCAAAATGACGGGACCCAATTTCTTAACAATGAAAAAACATTTCAAGTATAAATTGATCAACTTCAAGTGGAAAAGGTACAAAATGACTTAAGTGACCAATGTATGTTGAGACTTACTAACTATAGTAGATTGTGCAAGCAAATCTACTAAAACATGCAGAAGACATTTTCAGGTTGGTATTCTGAGTTAAGTACAGGTAAAACCCAAAGTCTCCTAATTATAGACAGTGCCTAATATTAGTCGCAAACCCAACAGTTCCTAATTATAGACAGTGACTAATATTAGTCGCGTCAATCGAATTGCGACCTTGTTGTATCTCGAGTGTCTCGGTATCGGAGAAATCAAAATTTGCGGGAGAGTAGTGGGGCTACACTTCAATTGATTTAAGTTTTCTCTTTTCGGAGGAGGTATAACTTCTGGCACTTTTATAATATATATATAGACGTACATTTTAGTATGCGATGGCGTCTTTGCTTATATACAGGGTTGTCTGTGTCTTCACGGTAGGCAAACACCTCAGATTAGTAACATTTTGGTTAACCAAATAATCCCTTCACCTTTGTAAGGAGTGCCTGGACGCTCTATTTATAACTACTTGCAATATATTATAGCGCTCTCATATTCGAAGTCAACAAAGGAACAGAACAGAGGAGATAATGAAAAGGATGCTATCCATTCAGAAATACATCACACTATTGTGTCTATTCATATTAGTGTTATTGTGTGTGCCTACTTTAGCAGGGACAAGACGGCGATGTAACACTGAACAATATTGGCATACACTGTTTGTGAAGTGTATGCCTTGTAAAGAAATCTGTAAACCTCCAGACAGATCTCTCTGTCAATCAAATTGCCCAGGTAAGTGAGGTTTGATTTGTAAAATTCAATAAATATTTATTAAAGACACAACTCTAAAGACTCCAACAACCTGACCATATCTCTAGTTAAGAAGAGTATTTCAAATCCCCAAATCCTTATCTGACCATCATACCATATGTTGTGGGTACTCAAAAGTACGCACAACATAGGGTTGAATTTTTTCATAAGACATTGCTAACCTCGCATTCCTGAGCGCATAGGAGGGCAGCCACTACAAACATTTCTTTAAATCACAGAGGACTAGATAAGAGGGAGTGAACTGGTCCTTTCCCAACAATATTTCCCTTATTTCTCAACCAAATCCTATGTTGTGGCTGCTCAAAAGAATTCTTTTGAGTACCCACAACATAGGGTTATAATATCAAATACGGATTTTAGAACACACAAAACGCCCCTTATCTAGAGCTCTGATTAATTTAGTCTGTATACGTCCTTTATTTACAGCTCTGTAAATACACTGTGACAAGATATGAGCCGCGTCTGGCGAGTTGGGTTTTTATCGACTCTCCGTAAAGGGATCATTTAAAGGTAAATTAGCGTAAACTGTAACAGTAGTCTCGTTACAGTTGCATGCCTACGTTTTATTGTTTTTTTTCTCATGTTACATACTTGTGGTTTGGGATAAAAAGGTTGTGTTGTTCTGTTCTGTTCAGTAGTGGAAAACTGGCAACTAAATGATTTCTTCTTTTTTGTTTTCAGACTTTTTTCGGAGCCTTACCGCGTGTAGTACTGAACAGTATTGGGAAAATCTGTTTGGTTCATGTTTCAACTGTACAGTCATTTGTAATCCACCCAGCAGGGACAAATGCAAGGAAAAGTGTAGCGGTAAGATTGAAATTATTTATTTTATTTTAGATTTAACTTGTTTCGTTTTCTGGTACGTCTTACCGTATGAAGCGCCCTTTTTACTATTTATTCCTTATTTTTTTATATCAGAAAATATTCATTATTTTCTGATATCAAGAAATTGATTTCCTGATATCAAAAAATGATTTTCTGATATAAAAAAATCGAATTCCTGATATAAAAAAATATCAAGAAATATGCTCTACTTTTCCTTATCAGATGATTTTCTAATATCAAGCATTCGAATTCCTGATATCAGAAAATGAATATTTGATATCAGAAAATGTATTTCTTGATATCAGAATCAATATAATGAATATTTTCTGATATCAAAAATTCGAATTCCTGTTATCAAAAAATAGATTTTTTTGATATCAGAAAATACTCTTTATTTCTTGATATCAAGAAATCTATTTTCTGATATCAAAAATTCGAATTCCTGATATCAAAAAATAAGGAATAAATAGTAAAACGGCGCCTCATAGTACCGGGCATCACACTAAACTTAAAGTGATGTATACCAGTCCTTTGTTAAATAGTATAAGCAAAGGTCCAGATAAGGAGGATTATACAGCTCTTTTACCCACAATATCTCACTTATTATCCATCCAAACCCTATGATGTGGGTACTCAAAAGAATCGAGACGATTCTTTCCAGTACCCACAACATAGGGTTGGAGGGTAAAATAAGGAGTTTAGAACGTACAAAACTAAGCTAGATCTCTGTTATAAGTTAACGATGTTAATAACACTGAATACACGTTCATAAGAAATTCAAATTAAACCAGTCAGGGTATTATACATACATGTACGTAAGAAATTCACAGAATGTAAGCCTTATGTTAATGAATACTTCATGCTCCCAAAATATGTATAATAAAACACATGCGAACATATAAAAAATAAGGTCGAACCGCGACAGCCCAATCGGTAAAGTTTAGGACTATCAATCCAGGGATCGTGTGTTCGAACCTTGGCTCAGCCATTCGTTCCGTCCGATGATTGACAAAAGTCAGTGTGACCAACGTCATTCGTTAATGGACTAAATAATATATTAGGAAATGAATGAGGTGTGTGCACTACTGGTGCCAGAAAAATGCCAGGGAAGACGATTCAGGTGAACCGAACTCAGTGATATAATTGAAATACCGTTAAACACAGCACTAAACTTCAATATATCAGCATGTAAACAGAGGCATAAGGAAGATTAAACAGGTCTGGCTTCCACGATATCCCTTTCTTTCCGACGTTTGACAAAGGTCATTGCGACATGCGTCATTCGTCTTCCACCAATGGGCTAAGTCTATGTGGAAAAGAAGCCAGTTGCTTGGGAAGATTGTTGTGTGGAGTACTGGTGTGCGAAAATCAGGAAACATATGAGTAAGTGAACTGGCCGCCGTGATATGACTGAGAAATTGTTAAAAACGGCGTTAAACCCCAATCAATCAATCAATCAATCAATCCACGATATCCCTGTAAATCAATAATTGAAACCTACGGTCAGAGGTCCAGATAAGGAGGGGTATTCAGCAATTTTTCCCACAAGTTCTCTCTTAGTATTAAAGCAACCCCTATGTTGTGGTTACTGAAAAGAATCGTCTCACTGAGGCGATTCTTTTGAGTACCCATAACATAGGGTTAGATGGTCAAATGAGGATTTTGCAACATGCAATACGCTCCTTATCTAGAGCGCTGCCTATGGTGTGGGTCCTCCAAAACATCGTCTCACTCAAACGATTCTTTTGAGTACCCACAGCATAGGTTTTGCGGGTCAAATAACTATTTTTGAACATGCAAACGCCTCTTATTTAAAGCTCTGCATGCAGGTAATCATCACCATTTCGAACCTCAACAACGCACCATCAGTAATTCATACTCGTCATCACCATCTTCAAAACATGTTAGCACATCAGTATACATACATGATGTGTAAACTTATCTTTACAGGCTACATTGAGAGTCTTGAAGGACTCACCACCGCTACACAAACAGTCCATAACCATACGACAGACCAAACACTGACCACGGTAAGGTGGATAACGGATCACGTTTCTGAATTCGTATTTGTTGCATTGATTATGACAATCGCCATCATTATTGGTTTATGCTGTTATCGTTCTAAAATTGCTCAATGTGCACGGAAACATTTCACCTGCAGAGATGATAAAATGCCGATAGAAGAAACGGGTAACCGGGATTGCCAAAGTAACTATCCGTTAGTCGAAAGAAGACAAGATATAGTTTAACATTTAACTTGGTTAGATTTCGAAATTATACATTCTTAGCTCTGTCAAAAAGAGAAAAAAACAGAGCACTAGATAAGGAGGAGTAAATATATCTTTTTTATATGATACCTCTCTTAGCAATCCTTAAAACCTATGTTGTTGGTACTCAAAAGAATCGTCTCATTGAGACGATTCTTTTGAGTACCCACAACATAGGGCTAGAGGATCAAATAATAATTTTAGAATAAGCAAAACTCCCCTTTATCTAGATCTCTTGAAAAACTAAGTATTATTTTAATACAACGATATCAAAAGGAGACATCACTCACCAAGAGTATCTTTTGATAACATTTACAAGATTCGTCTGTTGTGAGGGAGTCTTTATTAGGGAAATAGTTAGTGATGTTTTACATGTTGCTCTAAACTTCGTTCTCATTGATTGATTGTTTTGTGTTAAACGCCGCTTTCAACAATTGTTCAGTTATATCACGGCGTTTGCTGACTAGGTTACTAGTACTACGTACTGGTCCATTTATCCTGACACCAGCCAGACAGTCGTAATGCTAAACCCGCAACCCTGACCGCCAAGGATAACTACAATTTTAAAGTATTTGGTATGACCCGGTCGGGGATCGAACCCACAACATCCCGTAGCCGAGGCGGACGCTCTTCTACTACACCGCCGAGGAGCGGTTTCGTTCTTATTGAAAGCAATGTTCAAAATTAAAGAAAACACATATTTCAGAATTAAACTGGAGATCAAACATAATAAATAAAGAGAACTCGTTAAATGCGCTACTTATAACTTAGGAATCCGCCCTGACCGAGTGCTTAGCGTCGGGGATAAGGAGCCGGGCAGCCCGGGTTCCATCTCCAGTCGCAGCCCGCGGTCATGTGCAAGGCATATTATCATAGCCTACGATTGGTTGCCAAAAACTTGCTATTTTGGGAATTGGATTTACCCCATGAGTTCTATTTATAGATCAATTCACTCAGTTTACATAAATAGGTTTTAAAAATAGTCGGTTATCTCATATTCTGGTTAACCAACTAACACCTTGTAGAGGAAATAATTCAGGACTTGATTCGCTTTGCATTGCTATACAGCTTCATTTTAGGCTATACGAAATAATAAATCTTTCTCAAAATAACATTACATAACGTAACATAATATTACAATTACCAAACTATAATCTGTTAAGTGTTAC
The DNA here is from genome assembly GCA_031761405.1 of Serripes groenlandicus. Taxonomy (NCBI): domain Eukaryota; kingdom Metazoa; phylum Mollusca; class Bivalvia; order Cardiida; family Cardiidae; genus Serripes; species Serripes groenlandicus. Next base: position 38,756,228 of record JASEVX010000011.1, read on the forward strand.
TTACTCAGAAATTGAAAAAAAAATGTATTCCAGACCTGAACGATTCATATATAAAAAGATTGTCATATATCTCAAACAATGTAAGTCACGCAGAAAAAAATGTTCATGAACCTCATTGGATAAATATTTGCCCAAAATTATATATTGTACGTTTAAAACGTTTTAATTTCATAAAAAGGAATTATAAGGTTATGTATTATGATTGTTAATTATGTATTCATTTTTAAAATGAACCTTCTTGTATAAACCCGCTCACTGTATCTATGGCGACCATGTGTAAACAACGTCATTGTTTAGTTTTACGTACTGGTTTTTAGAACTCTTGTTGAATTTATAGAACGCAAAAAAAGGAAAATAACCTTTCGACAAATCACGCTCTTATTTACAAAATACAAAAACAATTCAGGAAAGAATTATTCGATATAGCATATTATAGTGATGTGTGTATACAATTTTACGAACATTTGTACATACATGTACATGTATATATCAACACAGAATAACCAGCCATAGCGAATATATAGATAAAATTCGCTATTGCTAGTAACATTATCAAAACATGAAAATAATCAGCGGGGATCAATCAGGCGTAAAACTGTCAACTTGATTAAAACCACGTGGGAAGAGGAGTGGCCTACCTCTCAATGCTATCACTTAAAAACGTTTAACCCTTTCCCTCATATAGACGCTTTCTGACGCCTCTGCAGCAGACGACGTTTGAAAGCATTTTCCAGTATTTACACCTACCATTATATAGATTGTTCATAGTTTTGCCTTACTGTTTACAAAGTCGTCTGCTGCAGATTCGTTGTGTGTAGGAAAGAGTTAATACACTACAATGTATGTCTGTGTTTTATACTGAAGGTAATGCTTTTGATAAAGTAACTATTATCGAATGTTCTTTATTCATACTTAAGGTAATGCTTTTGATAAAGTAACTATCATCGAATGTTCTTTAAAGTTAAAACTCGCTTTTGGTTGCATTATCAAAACATGAAAAGAAACGGTCGGTGCTAATCAGGGGTGAAAAGTCAACTTTATCTTTATCCAAGGGGAAGAGCATCTTTAGTTCTTCTCAATACTGTCACTCAAAATGGTTCAGTGCACACTTTATGTGCTTTATACGAAAGATAATGATTTTGATAAAGCAACTATTATCGAATGTTATTTGTTCAACCAGAATGTAAATAAATTACCATGCATGTAGACAATACCAAGAGAGGTTTGCAGTGGGAATTGAACAGCGAGGGAGAAAATTACAGAAAGCATTATATACGATATAGGTTAATCACAGAAATACTAAACACTAAATAGTGTTTTATAAATGATACGTGCTCTAGAAAAAATAAGCAAACTTATGGCAACTGCAGACAAAGATTTGTCAGTGCGTCCATGCCATCAGATCAAAATTAAATGATTTACCCAACCCACTGTGACCAATTAGCCAATAATTCAGAACACGATTAAAGGTACTGAACTCCAGATAGGGATCAACATTATTTTGAAATGTTGAAACCTCTGCAAATATGGCTTATTGTGACAACAAAGTAAGTAATAAATAGTTCAAAACTATTTTGGCAGTAACGGTTGAAAAAAAATTAATTGCATAAATGTACACAATTCGGCTTACTTTGGGTATGCCGACCCAGTAAAAATGAAGCATTTATAACTATCAATATTTAGATGTTCATTGTACTGGAAAGTGAAATTATTACTCTAATTTTAACCGATTGTTATGATTCTAAAATTTCAAGACAACTTTTGAACAGTTTTAAAGTTTTGACTACACTATCTATAATTTGGAGTTCAGCACCTTTAAGATGCACTGGTGTCAGGATCTACACTTGCGTCAAATGTTCTAGAGTTGTGTTCGTAGATCACGGTTTATACATTGTTGTAATGTTAAGTTTGTAATTAATAAAAATTGGCATTAATCTTCACGTTTAAAATTATTTATTTCACATCTATTGAGTAACACATCTAATATCTCGATGTAAGCATGCTAAAAACAGAACAAGGGCTCAGGCCGAGTTGATGATAACTTACAACGGTTGATTCCCACACTATCAAGGGTTTTGTTTCCGATATCTGTGGATGACGAGGTCGCCCTTTATCAACTCAGCCATTATTCTTTGCCATAGTTATATGCTTGACTTGGATTAAACGTAGTTTTCAACATAAGTACAGTTAATCACGGCGGCCTATGTGTTTCCTGAGTTTTGCATGACGGTAATCCAGACCGCATTCCTCTAATGCAACTGGCTACCTTCCAATATAGACTATTTCGCCCAATGCCAGAAGACGAATGCCTTTTCTCACAAAGACCTATGTCAATTATTGAAAGGTTGGAATGGAACGGCCTAGCCGGGCTTCCGATGCATTTGTACGTTTATTTCCCGACACAGTGGATAATTGTCGTTCTTTTTAAGACCGAGATATTAGCTGTCACTAATGACTTGCAGACTACGAAAGTACATGTACTTGTTGATACGTAAATGCTACTTTTATAATGGTAATTTTACCAATGTTATTCATAAATTCGATATGTAAAAAAGATGCAGTATTATAGCCAATCAAAGTAATCGATATGTTATGTCGGGTAAACTTGATTGCCGATCGCAATTTCTGCATCACAAACAAGTCATGTGATGCATAAGAACCGGGTAGATTTTTAATATTTAATTCAATTAGTTAGTTTGAGATGCATGACGTAGATTGTGACTTTAAGATACGATATCGGATCTATGAAAAATCAATTAAGCGTCCAAATGAATATGGCCTGTGAAACATCTTATTACAGTATTCATTGGCATAAACATGTATTTGGTATCGATAGTTTGTCTTTTAACAAGGGCACCGCAAAGCGGATGCATCCCCTCGGTATTCAATTTAAAAATATGGCTAAAAATATGGCCAATGATCTGGATATTAATGTTATGTACCAGATAACTAATGTTATTTGTCCTTGCCTTTATTAAATTGTTATTAATGTTATGTACCAGAGAAGTAAGTGTAATGTGTCATTGTCTACGCCTTTGGCCTTTGCCAAATGACCCACCTTTGCCCGTTGACATTTACAACCAATAGGCTTCTATATATTACCATATACTAAATGCATGGCAAGTTTGGTTATGATCTGCGAAGAGATGTTCAGTGAAGAGTGGTCGCAAGGTTGTTGATATGGGAAAATAGTCAAAGTCAATTTTGACCTTGACCTTTTAACCTATGACTTTGACAATAAATATGCTTCTAGACCTTGCCATATAGTAACTGTATACCAAGTTTGGTTAAGATCGGTCAAAGGATGTTCAGTGTAGAGTAGTCACAAGGTTGTTGATATGGGAAAATAGCAATAGTCAAAGTCCAATTTTGACCTTGACCTTTAACATATGACCTTGAAAATATATATGATAAAGTTTCAACATGCTCAAGCTAAAAATGCAGTATCCAGAGTGTTAACAAAATTTCCCTTCAATTTGTACTAGTGACCTAGTTTTTAGACTTGACCTAGATTTCATTTAGATAAACATTCTGACCAATTTCCAGGCTGCTGTAGCAAATAAAGCGGCTTCTACAGAGTTAACAAGATTTTCTTTCAATTTGGCCTAGTGACCTAGTTTCTGATCAACATAACCAATATTCGAACTTGACCTACATTTCATCAAAACAAATATTCTGATAAAGTTTCAACATACTCAAGTTGAAAATGTGGCCTCTAGAGTATTAACAAGATTTCCCTCCAATTTGGCTTAGTGACTTTGACTCTGCAAATATTCTGATAAAGTTTCAACATACTCAAGTTGAAAATGTGGATTATAAAGTGTTACCAAGATTTCCCTTCAGTGTGGCCTAGTGACCTAGTTTCTGACCTATATTCGAAGTTGACCTAGGTATATTTAAGACAAACATTCTGACAAAATTTCAAACTGCTGCAGCAAGAAATGCGGCCTCTGGACTGTTAACAAGATTTTCCTTCAATTTGACCAAGTGACCTACATTTTGACACGACATGACCCATGTTCGAATTTGACCTATCTATCACCAAGACAAACATTCTGATTAAATTTCAACATGCTCAGTTTGAAAATGTGGCCTCACAATATTTCCCTTCAATTTGACCTAGTGACCTAGTTTCTGACCTTATATACCCCAGTTTCGAACCAGTCCAAGATTTGATAGAGATAAATGTTTTGATAAACTTTCATGAAGATCGGATGCAAAATGTAGCCTGTAGAGTGTTAACAAGGGCAAATGCTTACGACGCACGACGAACGACGGACGGACGCCGGACAAAATGAGATCACAATAGTTCACCTTGCACTTCGTGCATAGGTGGGCTAAATAGAAATGCGGCCTCCAGAGTGTTAATAAGATTACGTATATCCTTACGTGCATCATCATATTAACCGCCTCGGTGGGATGGTACAGTGGCTTGTCAGAGTATTCACTGTAAGTTTATCTTACGGCAGACCCTTTTACGAATGACACATTTCATGATAGTATATGTTTAATTCTGGCAATTACGCAATATATACGATAAGAAAAAGCAGCGACTGCAATGTAAAAGATCTAATGATGGATCGGTCGATTGGAATCTCATTGTGAATAGTATCACTTGTGTTGACAGTCTCTTAAGATCAATTGAAAAATAAATTCAATGTTATTTTAACTACTTTAAACTACTGAATCAACGTTATAATGAAGAAGATGAGATACCTCATAACAATGTGTCTGTTTATTTGGACGATTTTATTGTGTGTGCCTGGTAGAGAAGGGACCGGACGATGTACTAATGAGGAATTTTGGAATTCACTGTTTGGGAAATGTTTGCCTTGTAGTGGGATTTGCAAACCACTAAATAGATCCGACTGTACAGGAAAGTGTCCCGGTGAGTGTTATTTGATAAAATGTAAATTTACATTGATTTTCTCTTTATTTGCAGGTTATGTTCCACCGACGGACAACAATTGGGCTAAGGATAATGCGGTTTATATTGCTATTATCTCATCGATCTTTGTGCTAATGAATGGGACGTGTATTGCATGTTGTTTATGTCGATCAAAAGTTGCTCAGTGTTACAGACGGGTTATTCATGGTAAAAAGGACACCAAACCTGTAGAAGAAACAGATGGGCAAAGTGGTACTCAACTGTTAGGTATTGGTCAACATACTCCAGACGCGCCTGCTTAATACATTACTTTTGAAAACACTAGGTGGAGAATGTCCTTTGTACTGGATGACATGACTTCATTCAAAACGTTCAACGTCATTAATTCGCTAAATGTTCATCCTAGGCTCAAATATTGAGGACATGTAATAAATAGTTTATGGTATAAAGCAGGGTCTTTAAAAAGAAATTCAATAGACGGTAAGCTTTACCGCAGTGCACGAAACCCCACTTCGTTACAGAGAAAAGAAGTCATTTGCCACGGAACCATACTTTGTTATCACGAAACAGGTTTTGCTTGCAGAGTTAGGTGGCATTACTCATGGTACATAAGTTCTAAAACCGAGAGAAATGTGGCGTGAAATTAATATTTCGTAAACAGATTACATGATTTGTGCATTTCTTAATTAGAAGTATGTATGGTTGTATGTATGTTAGTAATGTATGGTAGAACCGTTTTCCTCTATTCGGGGTGTATTCTGGTTTACCAACAATTGCACGTATAACACTCCTCTATTTTGTAAAAAAACTCGGCAGATAATTTTGAATATTCTATTTACATTTGTAAATGAAATAACATCATAGCGTTATCAAAATACTGACTTCAATATATCAAATCGAAAGTGTTACTTACTTAAAGGTGATAAGCAGCATTTTCTGAAAATCCCGACATTATATGTTCACACAACAAGTTGTAAAAGTTCACCGGATATTATACGCAGTTGATTACTCATTATCTTTTGATTGGGTATTTTTTTTTCCGATAATGTTTGAAGGTTAAAAAAGCTAATTTGTTCAGAAAGATTGTAATAATGTTCTTTTTAATAATCATTTTTAAATCATACATTTCTTACGTTGTTTGACATTTTGTTAAGCATAAGGCGAAGCTGTTCGGCTAAACTCGGAAACCTGATTTAGAGTGTCGTAAATAGCCGAGTGGGACCCGATTTAACCACTCTGCTAAACCTTCTACAATGATTGTCAATTAGCGAAGTTTCTACAGGTAAAATCCCGATTAATTAAAGGACCAAATGTATTTGTATAACAAAATGTATAAGTATTTGCGTGTGTCGTAATGTTCCGAAGTAAACTTTTCCCACAGCGGATTTTTTTTTAGAGCAGACGACAGTTTTTCAAAAGATGTCTACTGCAATATCTGTCTACTACATGTATAATATCTGTCGAAATGTTTCGGCGTGTAAGGAATATTTCTTTAAATGAAATTTTTTATTTTGTAATTCAATTCATGTGTTAATATTTTAAAACCAATACTGAAATAAAAGTATACACATAGAATAATAAACTAAAAGAATAATTACTAACATAAACAATAATCTCGTCGAAATGATTTGTTAAATTACCCGTTTGAAACAGAAAAGGCAGATAGTAGATCAAGGGGAAATATGATATCTAGTTATTGCAATTTATGTTGGCTTTACTCTGTACATACATATTCTTGTAATCAAACAATTTGTCAAAATAAACATATGAGGCAAAATAGACATGAAGCATTGGTATAAAAAAACCTGACTTTTTGTGACCTGTTTAAATGATGTCAGCTCATATATCACAATATGTCAACCCTTTCCCATATTAAGACGCATTTTGACGCATGTGTAGAATACAAGGTTTGAAAACATTATGGTTAAAGGAGAATTCACTCACAATCAGTTTTTACTTTTGCAAGATTCTATTTTCAATTATTTACAATAACTATATATCACTTCAGACAAACTGTCCTAATGTTTTCCTACAAATGGGAAAGGGCTAAACTTGTTTTACTTTTAACATACACACACTGTCACGAAACGCCTTTATTACCTCATTACTTCCTTTTTTAGAGTATTTGGTAAGACCGGACCGGGGATCGAACCCGCGACCTCCCGCACACAATGCGGACGCTCTACTACTACAACGCATCGGTGGTTGAGTCCCAACAACTAATTAGAAAACGATAACAATTAATCGTTACCATATGGGGCGATCTTACCGGCCCGAATGCTTACCGCATTTCTTTTTCAGTTTTCAGAAGAGTTGTTGAAATTGTAGCAAAAGAGTAAATTTCTGAAACGGGTATATACGGGGTAATGCTATCCCCGCAACCCTGAGCGCCAAGAAGGGGAGTCATAACTACCAGTGTTTAAGTCTTTAGTATGATTCTACCTGGGAACAAACCCTTAGCTCCTGCTCGTGAGACTGACGTTTCTATCACTACACCAGAAAGACGGCAACAAAACACACTACATCTGCACTAACAGGAAATGCAATTCCATTATCAGACGACATAATACGAATCCATCTGAAAGAATAATACCCTCGCTTAAAAATAACAAGATTTGCCTCTGCTAGGAATAACTCTCATTAAAAATAACTAGAACTGTGAGTGAACTCACAAAAGGATACTCCCGTCCCGCGCTTACGAGACATATGGACAGACGTACGGACAGATATATTTCCGACCGGGATAATCTTACTTCATGCACATCCTTCGGGTGTGTACTGCAACTGTGTAAAGTTTCATCAGAATCGGTCCAGCCGTTAAGGAGGAGTTGCGCTTACAAGACATATGGACAGACAGACGGACAGACAGACAGACAGACAGACGGACGGACTCATGGGAGAGTACTTGTGGGGTTATTTCGTTTGATGTTTTTTTTGTGGGGTGCACCCCAAAAGTATGCAATTCATTCCGTAATTAACCCCCTTTTACGGAATGAATAACATTAATATGCAAATGAGATACCCGTTATAAAAAAATATATTTATCTAAGTGTCTTTATAAGGGTGGTGAGTGGGCTTTAGGAAAAACACGCACCCCACAAGTACTCTCTCATGCAGACGGACAGACGGATAGGGTGATTCCTCTATACTCCCCCTAAACGTATAATAATATTAAGAAGAAGAACTAGATAGGTTGTTTTCGAGCGCTGCGTCGAAAACAGATGTCTCCCCTAAAAACGCAAATTTTACACCATTAAAATATTGAACAAGGGGAGATAACTTTGCAACAAAGTGGCCCAGATTTATAATTCTTGCAAAGTGCACAACTTTACATTGCCATCTATTTATGTTCCGAGTTTCAATAAATTCCTTTAGGTAGTTTCCGAGTTCTGCTCCGGACAAACAGAATAATGACAAATACAGTATGTCTCCCTTTCAGAGAAGGGAAGATATAATAATGACAATACAGTATGTCTCCTTTTCAGAGAAGGGAAGATATAATTATTCTGACAAATATTCAAATGAAACCTACAGTATGTTACTAATAAAAAATTTCCTTCATTTGGCCTAGTGACCAATTGTTTTTACCTTATTTGACCCATATTCAAACATGGACTAGATATCATCAAGACAAACATTCTGACAAAGTTTCAACTTGCTCAAAGTAAAAATGAACCTCCGGAGTTTTAACACTATTTTCCTTCAATATGGCCTATTGACCTAGTTTTTAACCTAATATGACCCATATTCCAACTTGGCCTAGATATTATTAAGACAAACATTCTGACAGAATTTCAAAATTGCGGCATCTATAGTGTTTTCAAGGATTTCCTTCAATTTGACCTAGTGACCTATTTTTGACCTTACATGACCCATATTCGAACTTGGCCTTCATATCATCACGACAATCATTTTGATAACGTTTAAGCATGCTCAACTTAAAAATGCGGCATCCAGAGTGTTAACAATATTTTCCTTTAATTTGGCCTAGTGACCTAGTTTTTGACCAGGCATGACATATAGTTTCTGATCGTATATGACCCATACTTGAACATGACCTAGATATCATACAGACAAATATTCTGACAAAAAGTCAAGCTCCTGAAGCAAAAGATGCAGTCTCCAGAGTGTTAAACAAGATTTTCCTTTAATTTGGCCTAGTTACCTAGTTTTTGACCAGACATGACCCATATTCAAACTTGGCCAAGACATTATTAAGATTATTTCGGATTCTACAGTGTTAACAAGATTTTCCTTCAATTCGGCCTAGTGACCACCTTTTTAAACAGACCTGTTACAAATTACAACATGACCTACATATCATCGAGACAAACATTCTGATAAAGTTTCAAAATGCTCAAGGTAAAGGTGCAGCCTCAAGATTGTTAACGAGCTTTTCCTTCAATTTAGCCAAGTGACCTAGTTTCTGACCCAATATGGCCCATATTCGAACTTGACCTAGATATCTTTAAGACAAACATTCTGACAAAATTGCGGCCTCTAGTGTGTGAACAAGATTTTCCTTCAATTTGACCTAGTGACCTACTGTTTGACCCAACATAACCTATGTTCGAACTTGACTTACATATTATCAAGACAAACATTCTGTTAAAATTTCAACATGCTCAAGGTTAAAATGTAGTATCCAAAGTGTTAACAAGATTCCCTTTCAATTTGGCCTAGTGACCTTGTTTTAACCCAGCATGACCCGTATTCAAACTTGACCTAGATACTATTTAGATAAACATTCAAATGTCAAGCTGCTGTAGCAAAACAGAGTTAACAAGATTTTCTTTCAATTGGCCTAGTGACCTAGTTTCTGATCCAACATGACGAATGCTCGAACTTGACCTACATATTATCAAGACAAACATTCTGATAACGTTTCAACATGCTCTAGCTAAAAATGCAGTATCGAGAGTGTTAACAAGATTTCCCTTCATTTTGGCCTAGTGACCTAGTTTCTGACCAAATATGAGCAATATTATTGACCTAGATATATTTACGACAATCATTCTGACAAAATTACAAACTGCTGCAGCAAAAATTGCGGCCTCTAGAGTGTTAACAAGATTTTACTTCAATTTGACCTAGTGACCTACTTTTTGACCCGACATGACCCATGTTCCAACTTGACTTACATATCATCAAGACAAACATTCTGATTAAGTTTCAACATGCTCAAGTTGAAAAAGTGGCATCCAGAGTGTTAACACTATTTCCCTTCAATTTGACCTAGTGACTTAGTTGTTGACCTCATATGGCCCTGGTTTTAACTTGTCAAAGATTTGATAGAGATGAATGATAAATATTCATGAAGATCGGATGAAAAATGTAGCTTGTAGAGTGTTAACATGGAAAAATGTTGACGACGACGAACGGACGCCGGACAAAATGTGATCACAATAGCTCACCTTGCACTTCGTGCATAGGTGATCTAAAAATGCGGCCTCAAGAGTGTTAACAAGATTTCCCTTCAATTTGACCTAGTGACCTTGTTTTTAACCTCATATGGCCTAATTTCGAACCTGTCCAAGATCGCATCGATCTTTGTGCTAATAAATGGGACGTGTATTGCATGTTGTTTATGTCGATCAAAAGTTGCTCAGTGTTACAGACGGGTTATTCATGGTAAAAAGGACACCAGACCTGTAGAAGAAACAGATGGGCAAAGTGGTACTCAACTGTTAGGTATTGGTCAACATACTCCAGACGCGCTTGCGTAATACATTACTTTTGAAAACACTAGGTGGACAATGTACTTGTACTGGATGACATGGCTTCACTCAAAAAGTTCAATGTCATTAATTCAATAAATGTTTAACCATGGCTCAAATACTGAAGACATGTAGTAAATAGTTCATGGTGTAAGCAGGGTATTTCAATAGAAGTTGAATAGACAATAAGCTTTACCGCCATGCACAAAATCTAATTTCTATACAAAAAAAAAGAAGTCATTTGCCACGGAAGCATACTTTGTTATCAAGAAACAGGTTTTAATTGCGCAGTTAGGCTGTACGTGACTTTAATCATGGTACACCATTTAGAACCGTACACGTTAGGGAGGGATAACATTAATTTCTATTTTTATACTAGGGTTTTCCGTTGTGTTACTATTGTTATACTTTCCGTTTTCCCACTCTGTTTCTATTACCTGATCTTTTTTTAGAAACAAAAATACTTCTAAAAATAAACCGTGAAGAATGATTTCCTCTATGTGGACATATTCTGGTTTACCAACACACGTATTACACTCCTCTGTTTTAAAAGAAACTCGGCTGATAATTTAAAACATTATATTCCTACATTTGTAAATATAATACCATCGTAGCGTTTTTAAAATACTGACGCCAATAATAATGCAATATATCAAATCGAAAGTGTTACTTACACGAAGGTGATGAGCAGTATTTTCAGAAAAAAATCCTGAAACTATATGTTGACACACAAAGTTGTAAAAGTTAACCGGATATTCTACTAATCATTATCTTTTCATTGGATAATTTTTTTCCGATAATGTTTAAAGGTTAAAAAAGCTGATAATTGTAATAAAGTTCTTTTTTATAATTATTTTTAAATTATACATTTGTTTCGTTGTTTGAAATTGTGTTAAATTGTGCGAAGCTGTTCGGCTAAACTCGGAAACTGGATTTAGAGTGTCGTAAATAGCCGGGTGGGACCCGAATAAACCACTCTGCTAAACCTTCTACAATGATTGTCAATTAACTAAATTTCTACAGGTAAAATCCCGATCAAGCAAGAACAAAATGTCTAAGTATCTGCGTGTGTGTCGAAATGTTCCGAAGTAAACCCTTCCCACAGCGGAAATATTTTCAGCAGACGACATCGAGTTTGTCGAAGGTGGTTTACTGCAATATCTGTCGAAATGCGTCGGCGTGTGAGGAACATGTTTTTAAATGAAACTTTTTATTTTGTAATTTGATTTATGTGTAGATATTTTAAAATCAATTCTGAAATAAAGTAAACAATAAACTAAAAGAATAATTACTAACATAAACAATAATCACGTCGAAACGAGTTGTCAAAATTACCTGTTTGAAACCGAAAATGCAGATAGTAGAACAAGCGGAAATGTGATATCTAGTTTTTGCAACTTATTTTGGCTTTACTCAGTATACATGTTCTTGGAATCAAATTATTTGTCAAAATAAACATATGAGGCAAAATAGACATGATATTGGTATAAAACACCTGACTTTTTGTGAACTGTTTAAATTTTTGTTTTCTTGTATTGAAAGTATTTGTCTAAAAAAACATCTGAGCAAATAAACATTTTGCAATATTATAAATAAAGTCCGGCTTCCAGTGATCTGCTTAAATTATGTCAGCTTATATATCACAATATGTTAACCCTTTACCATATACAGACGCATTGACGCATGTGTATAATACAACGTCTTGAATGCAAGAGTCTATTTTCAATTCTTTTCAATCATTATATATATCAATTTAGACAAACTTTCCTAATGTTTGCCTGAAATGGGAAGGGGTAAACTTTTTTTACTTTTATCATACACACACTGTCACGAAACGCCTTTATTACCTGACCCGAGCACTTTGTGCTCGGGGTCAGCTTTTGTGACCAATCACCGTCCGGCATCCGTTCAAATCACCCGATCAACTTATTCTGATCTGTTGAAAACATGTCCATCAAAGGGCGGGCTTATATATTCTAAGTAAGAGCATTGGATATCAGGTGATCGATAAAGGACCATCACGGGACTCTTGCTCGTCTCTTTGATATGTTTTTTCTATTATAATTCATCAGATATTATTGTGAATAATTACATGATTGTACTACTGTCATATGGTGAAATCCGTTCGAGTTAAGGTACGATAAGCAGTTTCAAAGTTTAGGGGTTTTACCTCCATTATAGCCCGTCATTTACTCCGTATTTTACTTTAACTCAATAGCTTAAGGCAAGTAAATCTGATTAACTGATTACATAAACTAACGATTCTCATGTGCTTTCACACGTTTTTCCACGTGGTACATATCACCATCGCTTCTACAAATTGTTTAGCATATTTGACTAAATAATTTGCATTACACTATTTGGTTATTTTAAGCATACGTCTTGTTAATTTTCATGTTTGTTTTATAGTGTTAATAAACGAAGGACCTGTTGGCGCCACCATGTTATATATATAATAGTTGTATTATCTATATATTTATCTTTAAGATTACATGTATTAGTGTCATGATCATCATCATCTACATCATTAAATGATTGAACCTTAACAACATCTTGTCGTCAATCCATCTACACTAATTGATTGTTTGGTGTTTTACGCCGTTTTCTACAATTTTTCAGTGATATCAGGGCACTTATCAAACCTAAAGTGAGTCGGACTTAATGCTAACCCTGCAACGCTGAGCGCAAAGGAGGGCAGTCATTTATTCCATTTTTAAAGTTTTTGGTATAACAATTAATCGTTACCTTACCTTAATCAATCAAGCGAAAATGCACAAAACACTACATTCATCTTAAATACATCATTATGACTATGTTTACGTCTTACTGGAATCGATTATAAGGTAGAAAATGACTATTCTATAAGTATACAAGACGAATATTGATGCAATGCATCAAAGACGCCGGGCATGATTTTGAAGCATGACTTAAAAGAAGCAGATGCAGTTCAATACATTCAAATAACCTGTGCAAACAGACTGGATGTGAATATTTTGAACAAGAAGGCCAAATGTCCCTTTATTTTAAACAAGAAGGCAAAGATGTGCTTATATTGCTCACCTGGCTACCATAGTCTATAATAACAGGTTATCAAGAGCAGAAAGGGTCAATTTTGACGTAGGGATTAGAAGTTTTATATGCTACGATCTATGTGATATTCAGCATGTGAAGTTTAGTCGTAAAATGACAAGTTTAGTCCTGTAACCATTTGGTATACAGTTTACTTAACATTGACTGCAACTATAATGTGTCATACAAGCTGAAGTTTCTTAATTTTTACCAATAAACGGTTTAAAATCTCTTCTCTAACTAGATCAATTAGATAAAAAAACATTGGTGCTGAAATATTAACAGATATTAACTTAAGGTTTAATGCCTCTAGTTATAAGTGAAGTGTGACACGAGCTTTCGACTGAGAGGGGGAAGTCTATTCTCCTACCAGTTTAGCAGAACTATGATAACAAAAACGGGAGTATATAAACAATTGATTGATTGATTGATTGATTGGGGTTTAACGCCGTTTTTAACAACTTCTCTTATATCACGGCGGCCAGTTCACTTATCCATGCATTTCCTGGTATCACACCAGTACTCCACACAACAATCTTCCCAAGCAACTGGCTGCTTTTCCAGATAGACTTAGCCCATTGATAGAAGACGTATATAAACAAAAACTACAAAGTAATTTTAACAAGTTTAAAATATTTGTTATCAAAATTGAGCATTTATGAAATAAAAAGAAAAAGTTCACGTGTATAGTCAACATATGGCAAGAATACAATGGTCTGAATGAACACACTGTATTGGGAGATCGTTTTAAGCTCAGAAATACAACATAATTTTATAAATAGACAAAAACAACTCCCGGAACTTTTTTTCTGAGCTATGATGAATAGTCAGTGCCTTAAACCAAACAACTAAAAATGAACCTATTAAAAAAGCGTAGTCTAGGAAGTTGTGGAAAAGATATTAAATACATTAAATGTGTCTTAAGCTTTGTAATAACGGAAGAAGACATACGTACTTTGTATCTTGTTGTTTCTTAAATGAGTTTATACAATTTTTGATTCATAAAGGTTGTTAGAGTCCATTTTGTTGGTTTTCTAGTGTAACGGCTCATTAGTCGCCGGGCAGAAGCCCGCGACTTCTATTTTTAATAGCTTTTCGGAAATCACATGGGAGGGCGGCTTATTATTAGAAAGAAACAAATCTAGATGATTTTAACATATTACAATTGTGGTTGTTTACGAACACTAATAAATGACACATCTAAAATGAAATAAATATTCCGAATTTTTAATGTTTGCAGTTTTTTTTATTTCACTCGCATTTAAGTTTTTTGTCTTATTTACGAAGACAAAAGTGGTCCCTTCAAGACGTGAACCAACACCCCCTAATGCAGACTCTTATGTGTCATCATTGAGGTCAATTTCGGATTCTCCTTTTAATAGCAATTTTAACTTACTAAATGTTGTTTTCATGTTCAAAGAGATGTCTTGATTTGTGTAGAATTCATTTAATAATGTTAATCCATGAATATCTAAAGTAGGAACTGTTTCTAAGCTAAATATAGACCCTATTCTGTTGTGTAGTTTCGTGACCTTTAACATCGATTTTCGCGCATGCGCATTTCGATATGAAAAAGCGAGTGATATTATTTTATTTTAGACAAGTACAAGACGAATGTTTGACGCAAAGCGTCAAAGAGAAGCCGCAATATTTCGTTGTTCATGTAGAAATAAGAAAAAAATAACATTTTTAAATCCACAAACAATAGAACAATTTAAACTGTAGACGGTAATGCTGATATATTTCTCCTTTTGTTTTCTTCAAATTACCTCCCTTTAAAGCAATACCAGGATATTTACCTTGTGATTCGAATAAGATTGACAAACATTGAAATTATATGAATGAATACTATTATTTAAATAAGTAACAACAGCAAAATTAAATTTAAGCCAGATAAATGTGTACACATTTCGTTAATTTTTTATAGATACCCTAATGTATAGGTATGAATATACAATTTATAAGCAAATGTTTTCATTTCAACGTTCCTGATGTTTGAATAGACTAAGGAAAGGCAAGAATACATAAATCAATCAATGCAGTCTTTTTCGGCGACGTTGATGCCTTGCATCAACTTTCTCTTGTATAGTATAGGTATAGCATTTCTCATGATAGTTAGAGGTTTCGCGTTGTCGTTTCTTTGTTAAATCTAAGCCATTAACGATTTTCTTTAAAACATGCTCAGTGTTTGATGAATTGTGACGCCACATTCAAATTCAACAGTGCTGCAGGTATTGTACGGTGGTTCCTGGATCAATTACCAGTAGTACAGTCTTGTGTTCCATAGTAAACACAACATAAACAGTTTAAGCTATGCCTATCAAACGGAACGAAACCTACCTGTTTTATGAATGGCAAACAGGTAGAACGTGTTTGGTTAACCGACTAAGGAACGGTATATCGACAAAACCTATATAGGTTTCGCAAAACAGGTTTTGAGTTTTGTGACTATGGAACACAGGGCTGGTTTTATTTATTCAAACGTCGATGAAACAGTCGTACTGCCATAGTCAGAACCCTGCGCGCCAAGGAGGGAATCCACAGCTTCATTATTAAAGTCTTTGAAATGACCTTGTCGGGGATAGAAATCTGGTCTCCCAACTCCTGAGGCAAAATAGCTAACCACTTTACCACGGAGACGGTCCCATGTTCTAGGTAAAACAATGTTATGCCAACCGATTAATGACTGCATGTGTATTCATGCCAGAGGCTTCTCGACATTCTTTGTGACGGATAAACGAACAGTGCACTGTCAATTCAAACTGCACAAATGCGCACATTGCTCGCAATCTACATCTTTCGCATATGCAATACGATTACTTCACAAGGTGTTTTTTATAAATAATTAAATGTTTTGTTACTAAAACTCGTTTTAGATAAAAGTCATGTACATTTTATTAGATTTTGACCTATTTATATTACATCAATTGTTAAACTCTCGGTGTATGCTTCCCGGACTCAGCACAATCACTTAGGCAGGATTTATGTGAAATTCCAATCGTTGATCCCAACATTATCAAGGGATTGTTTCCGATATCTTTAGGTTACAAGGTTGGTGATTATCAACCCAGTCACTGTTTCTTCCCACAGTTGTATATACTTGATTTATTGGTTTTGATTTAATGCTGTTTTCAAAATTGTTACAGTGAAATCAAGGCGGTTCGTTTGTCTGCCCATGTGTTTTCTAACTCTAGCGTACCGGCACTCCACACAGTATTCTTTCCAGGCAACCGACTACATTCAATTTAGCCCATTGGCAGAAGACGAATCACAATGAACTGTGTCAATTATTGGAAAGAAGGAATGCCCGGGCTGAGGTTCCGATGCAATTACATATGAATTGTACGTTTATTTACATCAACAGAGGAAAGCGGTTCGTTTCGTTTTAAAATCGAGATGACTTCTGCCATTACTGGTGACTTCCAGACGGCTCCAAATGCTTAACTGATTTCTTTCATTTCTAGATACGTAAATGCACTCATTGACCTTTCGTAAACATGGCATGTGTTACTCATATTCAAGTATGGAATGGTACATGTATCAGCAATTCTGCAAAACTGTGGTGTCGATACGTAATGCTTACAGTGACTGTCTAACAATTTTGGAGTCAAATTAGTAAACCTATTAGTAACAGTTCAAGTATTAATTGAGCCAGTCCACAGATGCAAGTTCTGTTCTTTGCATATGATTGTAAAAGATTCCACCATCTTCATTTGATTGAGCACATAGACAGACTGCTCTGCTCCTTCATTGTACATACACATCGTATCAGTTCGCACGAAAACGCTGAATCAGTGTCAAATGTGAGTAAACACTATCAATTTGTTAGCGTATCATTTATAGAGTCGACTATGTGCAAACGCTGGCTCACGTGGTTAAGTTCCTTTGGCAAAGAAAAAAAGCCCCTCTATTCTGTTGATATAGAGATGACATAATGGTTAACATGTAAACAGAATATTTGAACTCATGCATAAGTAATATGTAATCGTGATGAAAGATATTTAGACAAATAGAAGATTTAAATAGCGTTCGTGAGCAGACATATTAGCGGTTAGTAAGTTGAACAAATCCAATCATTCCTCGGAATATATCTCAAATGTTTTTCGGGTTCCCTTGGGTTCATCTACATTGTAAAAGTAAAACAATCAGTCAATGCACTCAATTCTCGCTCTGCAAAGTACAGAATTACAATACGATATATTTGTTCTCAAGTAAACCGACAGATATATATAAGTCTAACAGTATTGTAAACAAATACTCAGAAATTTAAATTTGATAGCGAATTGGTAAAGTAACATATTATAATAAACCGTGCCGTTTTGCTAGTTAAATTTATATTTTAAGGAGTTCGATAATAAAGAAAATGACGGTCTGTCATTCTGCCAGTTAAATGTATTACCCAAGGGTTCAACGATCAAACGAATCTCAGGCTGGCGTTCATTCTGCCAGACAAATGTAATCACACGAGTTCATGAATAAAGAGAATGTCGACATGTCATTCTGCTAGGTAAATATATTACCAAGGAATTCGAGAATTGAAAAAAATGTCGGCCTTCTATTTTGCCAGTTACATGTTATACCCACGACTTCGAGAATAAAGTCGGCCTGTCAGGCTGGTAGTTTGTTACACAGCAGCAAGCAATTCTCGTGCTTCCAATCGCTTAGTATGTCAACGAATAGAACGAGATTTTAATTATGCCAGTCATTTTAGTTTGCTACCATCCATAACGAGAACATCTGCTAGTTTGCCAACCAGCAGACCGATACTCTCTCTTGGTTATTCTCTGTATACCTGACTCTTGTTTTATTCCATCAAAAACACGATCGTGTATGAGTGTAGATGCAAATTAATCATGTGATTTTCTATAGAAAAAATGCAATTATTCACAACGATGGTTTCGACCAAAACAATCCCTTTCAAATACGGGTTCCCTGATTTTGTCATTTGAAGAGCTTTTAGGAACGTTAACAGATTATATACCTAACAGTAAGATACCTCAATAATGTGTACGCTAAAAAAACATCAGTTCAGCATTTACGATCCGTTTACTTTTTCAAACATACAGACAATTTTTAGCGGACGAATTTTGTTTGTTCCATAGTTTTATTGGGGTTTTAATCCATTTAAACCTTATTTAAAATACGTTACGACGAATGAACATATTTTCATGATCCCTGGGTAGACACACCAGTACTTAGCTGGGCAATTTGCCTTATCAATTGGCACTCAACCATAACTGTCACAACCGGGGTTCGAACCCTGGTCAGTCGTTTTTAAATATTGAAAATATGTAATTGAACATATTATTTTTCAGAAGATTTGAAAACCTTATGGCAAAAGTGGAAATTGCTCATTATCCTGACATCAGTATATTATACGTTATGTTATCCCTCAATGTCAGGCGTCAAGGAGGGAAGTCATTACTATCAGTCTTTAAGTCTTTTGTATGACTCGATCATAGTTGACGCTGTAACCAGTACACCACGAAGACACTCGACGAAACACAATATCTGCACTTATAGAGAATACAATTTCATTATCAGACGAGATAATACAAATCCATCTTAAAGATAAATACTTTCGCTTCGAAATTACCAAATATATTCGGATTCCTATCTCTTAAGGGAATTATTCTCATTATAAATAATGCATTTTCTTTATTGCAGAAATGATGTAAAATTTCTATTTCAGTGAATTCATATCAATTCCGACCTTTTTATTTGTCATTTCTAGATAATTTCTTCCTAAACCAGGAACATCCCTTTGTCCATTACATTTATTTCGTTTTCGTAGTGCGTCTTATATCTTTATCTTGCCAACTGATATTAGGATATCATATTAATAATTATGTATGTATACCTATCTACTTGTTTCAGGTCTAAAATACTATTTTTTAAATTTGAATTCCAATCCAACAACATTTTGATATTTTATCCAAAAGGTAAAACTACAATGGAATCCCAATACCTCGAACATGGAATATTCAAATATACCATTAAACAACTTGAACCATTTCCTGGAACGGATCTGTCTTTTGGAAACAGAGTAGCGGCAGTTCTGATTGCCCATAAGTGCAAACAAAACCGCTGCTGCACTGTTGTTCTAGATATATTTTGTTCATAGTTTTGCTTTTTAAAATAAACACTTAAGTATAAATAAATTAGCAAGCTGACTATACACGATTGAACTTAGTTAACGTTAAATCCATCATTCACCCGAAAACGTCGATAACTCGAAATAATGTATGTTTACTGAAACACTTTTCTCGAATGGCTTAACATAATTATATCGTAAATTGAAATATGATTTGTAAATAAATTTTTACGAGAAGACAGTTGGTCGGCTCTTAGCCTTGCTTAATCAAACTAATGTAGGGAGAATCAATATATATCTGCTAAAGACAGGTCGCTGTTCAATACAGTCAAATATATGTGTGTCATTCCTCGAGAAAACCAACATTATGGACTCTTGGTATTGTATCGATCCAGATCAGCCTAATCCGGGCCGACACATTCCGTCTCACGGAGATAGAGGTATAGAGTAATGATTCCTGAAACAGTAAATCCACAGGAGGCGAAAAGTGTCTGTCTGGTTCAGCCTGCGCGGCATGTTTAGGCTGATCCGGGTGGATACTTAACGCAGAGTCGACACTGTTATTTTTTTCGCTGGACGGCTCATATGTGTAATTGTTCAAAGTTTGGTTAACCGTCGACTGTCTTCTTAATTCACAGTTTAACAGAGGTGACCACTAACAGGACATTGACTGTTTATCTCGGTTGTTTATATAAACACATTTCCTTACGTGACTGAGCATATAAACCAAATTGGATGTGCAGTGGTAAGACCATCCGCCTTGAGGGTTGGAGACTAGTGTTCAATCCTTAGTCGGATCATACAAAAACACTTCACAAATGGTAGCAGTTGATTCACCCATTTGTGCTCATGGTTTCAAGGATACCATTACTACAGAAGTGCGTATGTAAATATAGGCTTACCACAAATGCAGATTATTTACCAAGGAAACACCCTGATATGACTTGATTACGGTTTGTGATGTAAAACACCAAACAAACAAACAAACAAAGACATACAAATAACTCCCGTGAACGATTTAAATTACAGAAACGGAATATCCTATTGAAAGATTCCTCGGAATACAACTGTTGATAAAAAGTCTACATGATCAGCGTCTAGCTATTTTAGGGTCTTAATACAGTTACGCACAGTGATGACTTATGTAAGTCTGTCACCATGTGTCTTTCCAAGTCAAACATGTCCGATGTCTTACCTGATCCTATGGGCTAACCATGAACGACTGTTTTTTTCAACGACCCACATTTGAGCATGGACCATACATAAAGCTGTTTGGCATACCGCATGAATGTAATCGATAACATATTTAACAGGATAGACAATGGCTCGTAACGTCAAGATATTTGTTATATGGCATACTCAGAGTACACAGAATAAAGACATACTAAAGACGGCAGTAATGTCTGCCCTCCTTGGTGCTCCGGGTAGTAGGGTAAACATTACGACTGACTGACTGGTGTCAGTATAAAAAGACCAGTAGAGCTGGTAACTAACCCAGGAAACGCCGTCACAAACTAAACAATTGTTGAAAGCTGCGTAAAACACCAAACAATCAATCAAACAACAGAATAAAACGTAACAAATTCCATTTGTTTCCATTGCAGCTTTGTTTAAGCTATCTTAGAAATAAACCGATACCAGTCAACGCAATTTAAGTAGAAAGTAGATTTATTGAAAACTATTTCTCTGCCAAAGGCAATTAAAGGCTTTTGCAAACAATGCAGATTCAGATGGAACAGCTCGTAACAAGTTGTCTTTCCTGCAATATTCATCGTTTGCCACTTGGACATTAAATGTTATCAAATTTTCTGTTGGACGAAAAATGAAGTGGTCCAATTTTCAACATGGAAGAGTCGACTTTATACATTCGGCAGTGAAAGAGTTAAATAGCATCGGAGTCATCGTTTTTTGGCCAAAATCAAGTTCAAGCATCTTACCCCTCAACATTCAGTCTAAATTTCAGAGCATTCCATTCCGGTGTGTTTGCAAGTACAACATACTGTTTTGGAAATAGGCAATCAGGAACTGGTTTCTGATCGGTTTATCAGCAACAAGTTTACCTTCTGAACTTTTCCAGTTATATTTTTTAGGATCACTATTCAGACTTGTCAATATTTGGACCAAGTCATAGACTTTGAGACAGTGTAATTAATTCGAGACGGATGTAGGAGGTACCATTTCTGGGAAAACAAATTCCAAAATGAATATTACTTTCTGGAAAAACTTATCTAGTCTTAGTTTCTCTAGAGCCTAATGAGGATTTCCTCCATAAATTTAAGTCAATGCCTGCTCACCTTCATTGTATATTTCACTAAGATATGTGGCTTTACCCCTCTATAAGGTTGTAGATACAAAATAACGTTTATCCACATATGTAATAGCATATATAACTGTCTTCGGTTATTCCACTCAATATGTGTTTAATAACTGATTAAAATAGTGTCATGTCTTTAATTCAGCAGATATCCATATCAGAGAGGTGGATTAGGGCAATATCTTAGAGGTGTAAAGAATATGATTAGTATTCAAAATGAATATTTTCGAAAGATAGCAGATGTGTATCCGAAGGTCTCCAATTTCCAACATTGAAGAATCGACTTTGTGAAATTCGGCAGTGAAAATGTTAACAAGATTAGAGTCACATACACTTGCTACCACCAGTTCAGGTCATTTCCAATTCTTCAATTTTGAGAAGACGTTCTGTGTAAATTAAGAATTGCCGGTTGCAGTATTCGTTATAACTCGGACGTTGACCGTTATTCAAATAGCGAGTGGAAAGAAAATGCTGTCATGTTGTCAGCTTACAATGTCCTTTTTCGGAAATTATTTGCTAATTCTACACTTGAGAGAAACTATTTGGTTGAAAGGTCGGTAGCTGTCTTCATTCATTACTTGGGTGTGATCAATTATTCAAATATCCTGTGAATAGATGAATATGTCAGTTTGGAAGCTTACACTATCCTTGTTCGGTAATTACATCCTGGTTTTCTCATTAATTGTGTGGTGCTAAAACTGTCCTACATAAAGTAAATATATGCTAGATCCTAGTTTCAATCGTTTTCGAATTAATGTCTCAAGTGGACGAAGTAATATTTTTAATTATACACGGCTTCGGGTCCAAAGATTGATACACCCTATCAGAGTAAATGGTCTCTCCAGCGGCTGTATCAACTACTTCTCAATTATTGATATTTCCTACAACCGCGTAAACGCATTGGGAAGAAGATGACTATAAATGAAAGACAGTAATCTCGCTGGAAATCGTATCAGTTGTGCCACTTTGTGACTGAAAACAATTCCTGATGATATACGACGGCCCATGTTGTTACTCTTTACCCCGGACAACAGACCTAATACTTGCTTCTGGGTTGCTGAAATGTCTACTTCTTCAACTCATTGTCGTTTAAATAGCTTTTCCTCTGGTCGACTCTTCAGTGCCCAATCCCATGACAACCAACGCATTTATCTAATTCAGTTGGCTGACGTCTTCTGGATCTATTACTTCTTTCAAGGAAGCTTGTATTCCCTTATATATGGCCTGCATGGTTCGATCTATAGACTCCATGGCACCCCCAGACGGACCAGCAGTACACACCAATGGATCAGGGTCATCAACGGATGCCACTACCTGAATTAAGGGCTCCTTCCGTCTATTCGTTTTTCCTTCACCTTAAATATCCTGGCGTACATGACGGAACATACACATTTGGTCTAGAGCAGACTCCATTGTCCTAGGTCTATGCAAATATACACGTTGTCCGGCTTCATTGTCGCATAAACCGTGACATAACGGGGTAACCGCCTGCTGTTGAGCATACGAAGCAGGCAGCGTGTAAAAGGCGTTTGCAGATAATTATGCATGATTATGTCAGACTAATCCATCATTGTTTTATCTGTACGTTGTACAGCCTGTTGAAATTTCATTTGTGCATCCTCTTGCAATTCCTAAAT
Source organism: Serripes groenlandicus (assembly GCA_031761405.1). Lineage (NCBI taxonomy): Eukaryota > Metazoa > Mollusca > Bivalvia > Cardiida > Cardiidae > Serripes > Serripes groenlandicus. The sequence continues at coordinate 38,779,947 of JASEVX010000011.1, forward strand.
CGGGACTCGAGCCTAGCAAGCAATTCATTAAATGAAAGATTCGCGTCCCTTTCCGCTATAATGGCAAAGATGTCTGAGGCATTACCTGGCAGGCTCCATCACAGACAGTTAAGTCTTTCGGCCGGAGTCCATCCGACAGACGCAGCATATATAACACATTTATTTTGAAAGGCCCATCAGTTTCCATACCGATCAAAAGCGACTAAGACAAGAACGATCTCCCGGGCCCCCTGATTGACCCGAAGGTAAATACATGGCTCGGGGAGCATCGCTTTTAATCGACTGGATCTCACCTTTCAAGCCGTGTATCATATCCGGCATTGTGGTTATTTCTTGTGTCTAATCAGAATTAAATTAATGTTTCATATCACCCACTCGCAACACGATATCTTACCGGATCCGTTAACCCCTGTACCCCACCCTGTTACTTGGGTTTTGGGAAAAGAGGAGAATCCACAAAGACACGCCTGGAACGATCATGGAATAATATTTTGAAATCAATTAACTCCATCTCCTCTGAAATATATGCCCTCCTGGCTAGACTCGCCATAATATCGGGACAAATGTTACCACACCAGGAATATCACGCAATTCACTCTCAGATGCAAAATTAATAGAACCAATTCTTCTCTTAGACATACTTATTTGAAATAAGATAGAGGCATAAAAGAATAATTAACTTCAATATACACATAATATACCAACAGATTGGTTACTTCACCCACCAGCGAATGCACTCGAATAATGTTCAAGAACGTCAAGTCCAAACGGCAATTACTGCTTGACCTATTAACAACAAAAGCTATCTAAATTTAAGTCTCGGACCAAAATGGCTGCCAGACCATATGCTGTTGGGAATTAAATTAAAAGGCCTGGTTCTGAAGAAAACCTTCTGACACCAATAAAGTATCACTCACCGATCAGCAGTTGTCGGATGGCTGTTATCTTTTAGTATACTTCAAGTATGTTGTTTGTTCTTAAGGGTTTGTCGATTGTTAGTTTGGTCGTTTACTAGGTCTTGCCACTATAGGTGTGATGTTTATAAGCAGCGGGAAAAAACGTCTGTCCTGTACGAGATGCGGGATCGAAGAGACCGAATCTTGTTGTTTCAGTGATGACGTCAGAACTTTACATCATGCAACGGCGAGAAGACCCTAATGGAATGCAATGTCCCACAAGGACAATAATCAACTTTCACCACAAATAAATTATATGCACATGCATATATTTAGAACATGTTTTAATTATAATTATCTTTTCTAGAGTGTGTAGTAATGTGCCACTTTTCCCACCTTTGTATGTGCAATACAGATTCAAATTATATATATCACATGCTATTATACAGACGTTTACTATGTTTATTTTGTTTATTTAATGTCTAACAATGTTTCTGTTGGAACAGAAGCATATGCTACCAGAAGACAGCAATACCCATCTTATCTAAAATATTGTTAACTCCAGAAGTAAGAAGATACAGTTTCAATATATAATAAATACTTTTTGTGGAAAGATGAGAAATGTATTGTTCAGATCATATTCTCACAAACGGCGTCAACTGCAGAGATATAAATACGTTTTTATCATTGCATGGGTTAAGCAAAATATTTCAGTGACATCAAGTATCTTTACCCGTATAATCAGTTTGTACATTTAAATTACTTTACTCGGTTCACATATGTCCAACGGCTGTCTAATAAGTCAAGTTCAATCAGATCGTGCCAGTTCGGTGTCTAGTTTGTTCCCAAATAACGAAGCCCATCTATCAACGTGTTTAATCAGGCGTCGAACTGGTCGATACCATGATTGTGTATGAGACACAGCTTTGATTAGACTTCATGCTGCTGGAAAATGACTTCTAAACGATTGTCGCAATAGTTTTATATGTTTAGATATATTTTTTTTTAATTTAAAAAATGGTCTTAATTTAAAAACAATGTAGCAGACAGGACGGCGACCATCCGCGACCGTACGGCGACAAAAAAAGTATAAGGTCGCCGTAAACGTGAACATAATTCCAAACTTGATAAAAGAAAAGCGAATTTACCGCGACCGCCATAACCTCTCCGCGCTTATGACGTTTCTACTGAGATATATTGGCTTGGCATTCGTTGCAATCTAACCACGCCTATTCTTACCACCCATCTTCTACGTGTATCGCGATTGCACGGCGACCTCACGGTGACTATATACTCTGGTCAAATACTCAGAAATTTCTGATGTATGAACTTTGAAACGCCAGTTTTTATAGCAGGTCGCACTTGAAAACCATGGTCGCCATATGAGCGTAGGACAAACTCAATAAGTCGTGGTGAGGGCGCCATGAAGTCGCCGTTGCAGAAGTTACCATTTTCGCAGCGTTTTTGCCAGGCGTGAACTGTGCGTGTACAACGTTCATGGAGATGTTGCGACGATTGACTAACGGCCTTCGCAGCCCACCGCGTTCCAGATCAGATCGACGAACAGTGGCGTTAGTTTTGAACATGCTCAAAACAAACACCTTAACTCGGCGATCATTGGCGACCATGGCGACTACAGCACCTGTATACCACGCTTATGGCTCTATTGAAGCGCTCTGTGCCCATTTCCGTCGCCGTCTGATGGGGGGTATAACTGATTGTCTAAAATGGAATGTTTACCACAAATCAAATATAACAATGCGTGTAAATAACAGGGCTTTATTTAGATTGTCTAGTTGTTTGCATGTTACAAAATGTAATTTGATTGGTGTATTTAGCTCTAACAATAGCCCGAGTCATCAGTGCATTAGAACACTTCGAATACACCCCAGAGTTCGATAAGTAATCATAGCGTGTTTCAAGAAAGTTCTGTAAAGCAGTATCTATTTGGATTCTTTAGCAAAGTACCCAACGATAAGTACTGTATATTACTGCGAATGAAACGTAACCTTAGGGTTCGAACAATAGTTGCAACCAGCATGCCACTTTCCGACCAGTAACATTGTAAACAGAGTATTCAATATATTTCATTGATTGGAGTTTAACACCGTTTCCATCAGTATTTCAGTTATAGTATCCCGTAGTACAATATCAAACCCGATACCGCTAATGAAACATAATATTCCCTACATGTCTGGCCAATACAAAACGCGAAACTTAAAAAGTTAGAAATCTGAATAAGGTGTTGTTTTTTTTAAATCACACAATAAACTAATTTAAGTTTTAATATACTAATTACACATGTGTCATTAATTAAACCTTTCTATATATATATATATATATATATATAACCTTAAATAAAGTTAAAATAAACTGTTATAAATATGAAAATAAGAAAACTGAATTGTTAATGATGTACAGTAAGTTCGCGATTACCCTTAACGTGCAAATTATCCTTATGTGAACAAATTCCTGCACTGGTTTTTATTCTTTCAAATTCTAAATAAGTGTGAATATTCAATGAGCAGGTTGTAGTAGTTGTAGATCTGAAAGTACTTATAGATCGGGCAGTGGTACTTTTACATCTGTAGTGTTTTTCACGATTCACAATTTCTATTGGTATTTATACAGTTATAGCGAATCTTACACCAAGATGCGAATGCAATTTGAAATTATAAACATAAGGGCCGTGTAGTGTATGTGTACAACATTAAATGAATGAACAGCTGCATACATGTAGCTTAGTAGAACATTTAGTAATACACAGATTAACATGAAATGCATGGGTTATATAGAAATATGTTACACTAAGAGACGTCGCTTTGAGTGGATAAACTTTCATTCATAAGTTCATGTGTTAAGACATTATACACAACACTCTCCCCCTTCAAATGTAGAGTCATCAATTCGAATTCAATTTTAAAATCGCAATCATAATACACCTGATGAACGTATGAACTGCTTTAATTTGTTCCGATTGTAATTAGCCATGACGTTCCACTGTCCAGGATGACCTCAATTAACATAATCATTATCATTTATAGCGGTTCAAAATCCAAGACCCGGCTGGGTAGCTCAATTGGTAGCGTATCTGACTCGTGATCTGGAGTTCACGGGTTCGATACCCGGTTGCGGCGACATTCTTTCGGGCGATGTTTTCCATTGCCTCTCACCTCTGATCTATGTGAGAAAGTAGTCAGTGGCTTCGAAAGAGTAAGTACTGGTGTGGGAAAGCCGGGAAAACATGGGTAGGTGCACTGACCGCCGTGATATGACCAAAGCTGTTGAAAGCGGCGTTAAACTCCAAACAAACAAACAAACAAAATCAAAATCCAAACCTCGTCGCCATTTGCTGTGTACATGTATGTGTACAACATTAAATGGAGTAACAACCATATAGCTTAGCAGAATATTTAATACTAAACATATTAACATGGAATACAAGGGTTATATAGAAATATGTAACACTACGAGGCGTGGCTTTGAGTCGATACACTTTTATTCGCGAGTTAATTAGTTAAGACAATATACACAGCACTCTCCCCTTTCAAATGTCATCAATTCAAATTTAATTTTGAAATCGCTATTATAATTACACGTGCGGAAAGTTCCAACATATTGCTTTTATTCGTTCAGTGTGTAAATGACGCATGAGGGAAAGTATGCACATACTGCTTTAATTTGTCCATACATGATGCGCGTGATAAAGTCATGTTGACAGCGTTGAAGTTCAATTTATTTTTAAATCGTGTAATTCATATATTTTAACATAATATGTCTTTCGAGTTCTTTCTTTTGGGTAAGTGATGTCGAATCAAATCCATTTTCCGGCTTCATATGCCAATAAGTTACCGCATGTTATGTTTAGACCAGAACTATTTGGAGGTTCGAAAGGACTTACATGGGTATTAACTGGCAACAGTCCATTCCTTTTTAAAAAATATTCCACATATCATCCACTTTCATTGACATGATATACGATCTGCAATTACCAAGATATCTCTCTGAACCCGAGATGGTGTTCACAAACGGAGGACTGATATAGAAAGACAGATGTGAAGTAATTCAATGCCAATATTGTAAAACACTAGCCTATATTCCAGTCTCAAACTGATGAGTATCTTCGGATTTCGCCTACTATAGCAATTGGGTCTAACGAGCCCATTCTAAATTCAAGTTTACACATGCAATTTGAGTATACAAACGCCTAATTAATTCAACAAATTTGCAAATGACTTTAATACGCACGCGATTTTTGTTTGTTCGTACTTTAATTGACATTAGACATTGAATATGTTAGCCTTATTTCTAAATAATATTCAACAATGTTCCCAAATTTAGACTCGGCTTGTTTAAGGAGATACACATTTCACTAGCGCCCAATCAATACAACAATACATCTCTGGCCGTTCTTATATCCGATAAAATAACAAAAATTCACCATTATCTGTAACCATCTCGTGTACGTTTCCCAATAACCAAATTGATATTGCCTGTTGAGGGTTTGAAATAAGTATCGTTTCTCACATGAAGAATGTAAAACGTCTATTATTTGTCGAGAACAAATAAAACCCTTATTCCTTCGTATGCATTTACCAGGAGGGCCGTGATGAACCTGGATCGCTCACCTTATATTTCTTTCACTTTAGCCATATAAGCCCCGCCACCTGGCGGCCATAGTTTTTGACCAATCAACATGGCTTGAAGGAATCTGATAGAGGGTCACCCTAGGAATATTACAACAAAATTATTTGAAAATCAGCCAAAGACTTTCGGAGAAGATTGTTTAACTTTTCACGAAAGCCATATAAGGCAAAATAGCCCCGCCCTGTGGTGGCCATGTTTTTCGACCAATCAACATCGCTTTAAGTAATCAGATAGTGAGTCACATTAGCAACATTTCTAAAAAAAAATTGAAAATCGGCCTGACACTTTCAGAGGAGATTTTTTTTTAAATTTTCACCATAGCCATATAAGGCAAAATAGCTAGCCCCCTGGCGGCCATGTTTTTCGACCAATCAACATAGCTTGAAGGAATCTGACAGAGGGTCATCCAAGAAACATTTCTACAAAATTATTTGAAAATCTGCCAACCAGTTTGGGAGAAGAAGAATGTTAAGGTTGTTTGCGTTTCGTTGCCATTGAAACCAGAATTCTGCATGGATCCCAAAAAACTGAAGGAAGTCAGGTGAGGTCATTTAGAGGATGCTTTATGTGAAGTTTCATCCCAATTGCCATAATGTTTACTGCGGAGAAGAAGTTGACGGGCGACGTACGCTGGACAAAAGGTGATCACAATTACTCACCTTGAGCACTATGTGCTCAGGTGAGCTAAAAATAGATACTTCTTAAACGGTTGTTGGGTTCATAGGACAGAGATCAAAAGGAAGTGAGGTTTTGTTTGTTTTAAAGTATTGTTGAAAAAGTGATTTGATGTGTTGACATTTGAGCCGTCCCGCGGAAAACCAACATTATTGACTCTGCGTAATGTATCGACCAAGATAAGCCTGCGCAGTCTGCGCGGTCTAATCCGTGGCGACACATTCCGTCCCAGGTGGATAGAGGTATTGAGTAATGATTACTGAAACAGAAAATCCACAGTAGGCGAAAAGTGTCTGTCCGGGTTCGCCTGCACGGCATGATTAGGCTGGTCCGGGTCGATACTTTACGCAGAGTCCACACTGTTGGTTTCTCGCGGGACGGCTCTATTAGTTTCGATCCTGGTCAATCTAAGATGGATTTGAATTCATTCTGATCAATGCTCTTCGCACGTTTCCTTAATTGATAAACACAGATTCATACGCAGCGTTAGTCTTTCTTAGTGTCGTCGCCATATTATTGCACAATTTTACTTCTTTCATTTATACATAGGATTTAAAGAAAATGTTAAAACAGAATCGTTTTAAATTAGTAGGACAGAATCGTGATATCAACCATGTCGAAGCCTTAGTAAACCAGTTGATAGATATGCTACGTTATTTGTAAAGAAACTAGACACCGAATTGGCACGATCTGATGTGACACATGCTTCACGATTGAGACTCTCGTGTAAGATATCCGTAAGATATATGTTCACCGAGTAACATAAGTTTAATGGAAAATATGATTATACGGGGCAAAAACGTAAGAAATTGTCATTGAAATCGTCAGGGAAATGTTCTCAGATCTGCAGATGACTTTTTACGCCTCTGCAAACGATTGAACATTATTGAAACAATAACAATACCAAAAACAAGCACTTACCTTTTTTTTCTAAAATCCTAGTCAAAATTAAAAAAAACCATTAACCTTTAACTGTGTTGCCAAAGT